>OX578144.1:48377510-48977510 GCA_951213105.1 Amaurobius ferox | reverse complement strand
ATGAGGATGATTTTTCTAAATATAATTGGTAGGACCGGGGGACTGTATAAAAATTTATATTTCATATTTCTTTCTGAAATGCATTTATTGATTTAAACTGTTTCTAAGATAATAGATTTTAAAATTTAAAACATTTTTGCAATTGGAAGTGTATCTCTGTGACTAACGGTTGAGGAAATAGCGATCGGGCACCAATAGCACTGGACACCCTGTGTGTATATATATATATATATATATATATATATATATATATATATATATAAAATAAAAATAGTTTATGAAAATCCAAAGATAGAGACAATTTGCAACACATATATAAAACCATAACCAAAAAATAAAAAGCCAAAATTCAAACAATATATATATATATATATATATATATATATATATATATCAGTATTCGAAATTAGCGATCGTTAATCGTAATTTGTGACTAGAAATTTCAATTTGATGACTAGATTTTTCAACCTGGTCATCAAATTTGATGCTTAAGAATGCTATTGTTCACAATCAGTCTTTCCTTTGACTAAGTTAGGATCCCTGGTAAAAGACCGGATGGTAGTTAAAAAAAAAAAACTGCATTTTATACACTAGCGCCCTCAGTGATAAATCTGCAGGTGTTCATGTTCCAAGTCATTATTATGATATCTGATGTGGGGATTACAGAATCTTTGTTCTTCCTGGAAATAACCAACACAATGGGGTACTATACACAGGCAGTAAAATCCCCCTCTGTCTATTCAGTGAAGGACAACACTGGAATTTTTATTGTACTACATCTCACCCCAACCTTAAAGACCTGAAATTGCACTTCTAAAGAATTCATTTGTTTGTTTTATCCTCAGACATTCTGATGTCCGAGACTCGGTATTTAACGAGTTTCTATTGATCTCCTCCCCTTTTTCCCCTCGTACATCTACATATCCCACTTGGAAGAAATAGGGGTGATCCTGGAGAGTTTTTACATTCTAATTGGTTACTGTTATAGAACACACTGCATTCCAGATTAAATCGTTCCAGCGTCTTGCAGATTTGGTCAGCTAATATTGCGTTATCAGATGTTAAAAATGACGTTTTTATAGCTGCCAAGTGTTCCGATGTTTACGTATTTGTTCTGTTCTCTCAGTCTTATTCCGGGAATCCGATTTTGGGCCAGAGTAATCTCATTTTTCAACACCATAACATATGTATTTTATTGCTTGCAAATCTGCATATGTTTCATCTGCATCAAAGTATCTACAAGTCATAAAATTGGAAGTAGTTCATGAAATCAGAAATAAAGTCAGGAATTTTAAGATCAAAGTTTTCCTGTTTTTTTAATCTAAAAACCCTTTTCCCCGTGATCCCACCTGTTTCTATTTAATGTGGGAGTAACACATTTGCATCGACAAAATTTTTTATGATTATTTCGTGTTATATACAAGGAAACTATTTTTCAGACATATTATTAAAGAAATGAAAGGCTATATTTGCACAAGTTACCAGGTACCTCGATAAACGGTATTTGTCTGCTGTCTTCCTTATATTTTATTTTATTGTAAAACTATTTTTCCACTTCTGCAATCTGTTTGCATTGTCTAAAAAGTTTGTAATTATTTCATATATTATACAGAAAAACTATTTTCCAAGTACATTTTTAATGAAATGAAAGGCTATTTTGCAGCAGTATCGCCATAAACAGCATTTGTGCACGATCCTCTATATTTCATTTTATTATGAGAGTATTTCTACTGTTACAATTTGTTTGCATCATCTAAAACATTTGTAATTATTTTGTATTTTTTTTATAGAAAAACTATTTTTCAAATGTATTATTAATGATATAGAAGGCTATTTTGCAGTAGTATGGTAAAAAACTGTACTATTGTGAGATTTTTCCTCGTACAATATGTTCCTACTTTTCTTTTTGATAGATTAGCAGCTATGCATTTTTTATATCAATCCCTGAAATTGTGATTTATACTTTTTTTATTATTACCCAGACTGACCAGCTCACCCAAAGGCTGTAGATCAGTTTCAAGGGTATGATTTATATTTTGCCATAGTGACAAGGAAAAGAGTAGCAACTATAAAACATAAAATCTTATTATTGACATGGAAATACTGAACCTTAGCTACCAACTCTGCATTTCTTTGTGAAGTTCCGATATCTGCATTGACTGCAAATTTGCAACCCCCCTCCCTTTTAACACTTTTAAGAAGTCTTAAGATTTTAAAATGAAATCCCATACTTATGGCCAAAAAAAGTGACTAAATTTGACTCAAAATTCCCTTATAATATTTTAATTTTAAATGTGTATAACCCTTATATTTATAATTAATATAAGAAAAATCATATGGAAATGTCACTAAAATGTGCATTTGATTCTTGGTTTATCCCATTGTATTATCACACATTTTCCATTTTTGTAATGTTTTCATCAACTAAAACTTTTATATTAATTGCTATCAGGAAAGTTAATTTTCAAGCATGAAATGAAGGGGTATTGGGACAATGATTGTACAAGATGATCGAAATTCAAAATTGTTAAATAAAGTTTTATTTTTAATTTGTTGTTTTTTAGATCCTTTTTGCCAAGTAAAAACAAATTAGCAATTTTTTCTATTTATTTTCTCTTGGGTTTCTTTATCAGTTTATTTTATATTTTAAGAAAATTTAAAACAATTTCTAATACAAAACCTGAATTATTCTTTGTTTATATCTTTAACAAATATGAACATTTAAAAAATAGTTGTCAGAGATGTAAAAATGGCAACTGTCTTGTCTATTTGGCACCTAGAGTGAAAACTATAGGTGTCAAATGATGTCTAGTTCAAATTTCTAATTTCTAACACTGATATATATATTATTAAGTGTCATTGCATTGACACTGTATTAAGAGTGATATTATTGAGGGTACTGCAAGACACTATTATAGAAGTGATTTCAAGCTACATACTTTAAAACCAGCTACAAACCAGTGGTTAAAAGAATTTGAGATGGTACATTGGAAAAATCTATGGTAGTCTAGAATATTATTTCAAAGTTGTATGGTTGTATCTTAAAAGCAAGAAAAATATGGCCTGTCAAATGTCTTAAAAAGGTTGCAAAATTACATTCTTTTTTTTTCCTTATTCAGACAGCACATCTGTATGGAAAATTCATCTGAGTTTGACAAAATTTTCAGAGATGTTCACAACTAGCATGAGACAGGTCCCGTTAAAAATGTGAATTTTTAGGTTAAAGCCTTCCCTTATTTTAAGCTAGAAATATCATTCATTTTGGACAAAAATATAGTCAAAGCAGAAAAGTTTTAAAAAACATTGAGTTAGGAAGATACTCAGTTACTTTTACTTAGCTCCTTAATTAGAGGTAGTTTAACCATCTAACCTTGACAAAAAATTGGCGAGCTTTTTAAAATGTTGCCAAATTGATGAAAATGGTACTGTATTGTGTAAAATGCTAAATTAACAAAAATGATGCCAAATTAATAAAATTCAGGATCGAATCATAATGGATGTAACGACCAATTCATAACATTTAATTTCAAATGTCATGAATGGATTTAAATTCAAACTAATTAATAAACGGAATGGTATATTGAGTATGTTTAAAAAGATTGTGTCTGTATTTCTGTCAGATGTTATTTTAAGTTTGATTCAAAGGGTCCGTCTGTCCCATTTGGTGACAAATGTAGTGACCATGGCAACAAATTTCACGACTTCTTGACTTCTTTTAACTGTTGCTGAATTGACAAAAATGTCACCAAATTGAGGGAAACATTAAATTAATGAAAAGGATGTCAAATTAATAAAGTTTAAAATCAAAACATAAATAATTACGATTTTGATTTAAAATTTTATAAACTGATTGGAATTCAAGCTATTGAATAAATTAAGGGTATGTTAAATATGTTACAATTGGTCTGTCTGTCTGTTCCACTTGGCAACAAATTTAGCGACCTTTGTGACTTTTGAAAAATGGCACAAAATTAACAAAATGCCAAATCATCAAAAATGTTACCAAATTGTCAAAAATTGTCAAAAATCACAATTTCTGCAGTATTAAATTAAATTTATTTGGTAATTCCTGTCGCTTTGAGGAAATTATTAATTTTGAGGGAATTATTAATATTCTTTATTCAAAATATAGTAAGTTTTGCTGTTTGTGGGACAGTTAAGCTTTCGCCTAGGGGTATCTAGGAGTCATAAATTAATTGTGATTTGTTGAAGAATGGCATAGTATATATGTTTTGATAAGATCTGTCCATTCCACTTGGTTTTAAATTTGATAATTCTGGTGACAAATTTGGTGACTTTTTATGAATGCTGCCAAATTGAGAAAAAGGACATAAAATATTGTTAGAAATGTAAATATGAACATACAGCCTTGTTCTAAGGTCGATCTTATATATCTGCTAGTATATTATTATTTGTAAAGTGTATTTGTGATATGTATGTCCTAATAAATAATATATTCAGGTTATTAATAATTATGCATTCCTTAACATGCCAACAGAATAAAACAAATTGACTATAATATCCTCCATATAAAGCTCAAAAGATACGAAATTATCGTTATAAATCTTAAAAAAATAGTTGACATCCCTAGAAGAAAATATCTGACATGTAAAAAAGGGGGAGTAAGGACGAAATTTTTTAGTTCAGCTTGCGGTCTCGCTGGCACGTCTCAGACAAACTTGACAAAGTAAACAGAAGAATCAATGATTAGACTACATATAATTCTAGACTACATCCAAGTGCAAAACAAATGCAGGGACTGCAGAGCTCCTATTTTTCCTTTTTTACCTATTTTATTTTAAATTTTAATTTTTCCCTGTTTTTCTGATGATCTCAGAAAAGAAGTTATAAATTGATGATCTATGGAATTTAATCTCCTCGTTGAAGAATAACAAGCAAGATCAATCATGCATAAAGCATTGATTATGAAACACTTTCCAACTGCAATTCAATTTTATTTAAACATCTCTAAAATGCGATACATTCAGCTGTGATATTTTTTAAATTATCATAATACTACATTAATTTATTATATTTGGAAACTTAAAACTTAATCGAAAAAAAAATGAACTTTATTCAAATGATGTCATTGAAATATAAGTCACCAGGTTTTTTTTCTAAAATGCAATACATTCAGCAGTAATATTTTTAAAATTATCACAATACTACAATAATTTATTATATTTGAAAACTTTAAACTTCATCGAAAAAAATGAACTTTATTCAAATGACGGCATTGAAATATAAATTGCCTTGTTTAAACATATCTAAAATGTGGCATTGATCATTTAAACTCAAATATATTGTAATTGCATTGTTTCAAAATATAGATTCACAGAAATTAAGCAAAGATAAAGCGGTTTTAGGACGGATAAAACACTAAATATAAATTAAAAAGAACTTTAAAAATCACTATTTTGACATAAGGTAGATGCCATATTTTATTTTAAAGTGGATCACGTGATCTCTTCATATAATATGGGTGTAATTATTATTTTAATTTTTAATTTAAAAACTAACGAATATATTTTGCTGAAATTTTTTTCATATTTTTTATGGGATGATTTGAATATTTCTTAAAACTTTCGAAGCAATTTGTGAATTTTAAATTAAGTTAAAAAATGTTTGAAAAATTAGGTTCCATAGGGTTCAGTGTATTTCATTTTTTCAACCCGGGTTCAGTACAAAACTAATTAGGTGTTATTCATTTGTATTCCCATAGGTCCAACAGATCGTCTGAATAACATGCTAAAATTTCATTTTTATAAAGTCATTTTTACGGCATTTATCGTGTGAACGGACAGACAGACAGACAGAATGAACAAAGTCATAAACACTTTTCAACTATGTTGTAACATGTTAAAAAGAGAACCTTCAAAATACTTTTATTTTCTATTGCCTCCAAATCAGTATTTCATTAGTGGGATCAAAAGTAAAATAGAAACAAGAAAGGTTAATCATTTATAAAGCATTTATTATGAAACACTTTCCAACTCTATAATTTTATTTCAACATCTCTAAAATGTGATGCATTCAGTAGTAATATTTTTAAAATTATCACAATATTGCAATAATTAATTATATTTTAAAATTTAAAACTTCATCCAAAAAAAAAAAAGAACTTGATTCAAATGATGTCATCAAAATATAAATGGCCTGGCTCTCTGTTTAAGACCCAGACCACGTCCAAGGATATGAGCAGCTCTTTGGATGGCTGGGAGAGCCTGGGTGTCTGTAAAAGCAGTAAATATTTCATTCATACATTTTTATTCCATTCATCACATTCATTACAATAATTTATTCTACTTAAATACTTAAAACCATGGAGGTAAAAGTAATTTAACTCTATACATAAAACTTGATTGAAAAGTCTGCCATTAAATCTTCTGCTTCTCTATGTAAAATCAATGAATCTTTCATTCATATCATCTATATTCCCGAACAAAATAATTTTGACTCCAGAACAAAATAATTTTGCATTAAAGGAATTCAGCAATTCTCATACAACCCGTCTTACAGCCTAATCTGTTTACATCTCAATAAGTGAAAATTAGGTTTCATAAAAGTTTATAATCAAAGTTTGCTGATCATCTAAACTCAAATATATTGTAATTGCGTTGCTTCAATATGTAGATGCACAGAATTTAAGCAAAAATAAAGCGGTAGGACGGATACAACACTAAATATGAATTAAAAAGAGTTTTAAAAATCACGATTTTGACACAAGATGGATGCCATATTTTATTTTGAAGTGGGTCACGTGATCTTTTCATATAATGGTCATGTGATCTTTTCATGTAATTATTATTTTAATTTTTATTTAAAAAACTACTGAATATATTTTGCTGAACTTTTTTTTTATATATTTTATGGGATAATTTGAATATTTCCTAAAATGTTTGAAGCAATTTGTGAATTTTAAATTTGCTTAAAAAATGTTTGAAAAATTAGATGCCATAGGGTTGAATGTATTTCATTTTCTCAACCCGGGTTCAATCCAAAACTAATTGGGTGATATTATTAATTTACATTCCCATAGGTCCCATAGACCGTCTGAAAAACATACTAAAATTTCATTTTGATAAATTTATTTTTACAGCAGTAATCGTGCTAACGGACAGACAGACAGACAGAATGAACAAAGTCATAAACACTTTTCAACTATGTTGTAAAGTGTTAAAAGGCAAAACATCCCGTTTCACCTCTCTCTTGAAGTAAACAAAGCAGTAGGCATGCATTTGAGTAAACAATATTTCTTTTTTCAGGAGTTAATCAAGTGTCTGGCTATTAATTATATATATGTGTATATATATATATATATATATATATATATATATATATAAATATATATATATATATATATATATATATATAGAGCCTCGTCCATGCGTAGAGCGTTTGTGCTTGATTTTGTTTGTTATTCTTTTTCCATACCTTTGTATTTTGATACTTTTCATTGACTTGTTGATTCGATATTTATTTTATTTATTTATTTATTTATTTTTATTTATTTATTTATTTTTTTCCTTTTGCTTGAGAATTTGTTGATTTTTACTTTTGTTTTGTAACGCTGTTAGATACTTGAATTTTTGTGTTACAACTTCTGACTTTTCTTTCATTGGATTTTCAAACCCCTTTTTTTCTTATATATATATATATATAAACGGATATAGATAATGGTCTTGTGATAATTGTTATTGTCACTCTGGGGGTTGGCTTCAGCCAGGGCTGGCGTCCAGGAGTGCAATGCCGCGGCATTTATGACAAGCTTGTTGACAACTGGGGTGTAAGGTCACAACCCCTTACCGCCATTAAGTAAGCTTCTCGCTAAGCCTTCCTTCTTTTTTCAATTCTAAAATTCTTTTTATACTTTATATATATATATATATATATATATATATATATATATATATATATAGTGTCCCAAAAGGATTGAAATGCACTTTAATTCTTTACCTGTTGGAGATAAGTGGGCAATGTAAATTGCAAAAATGTTGAAAGTAAGGTAGGAAATAAGACTGTGTTAATGAAATAGACCTCCCATTAATTTTCAAAAAGTTACACTTTTTAAATTTTTATATCACCCCCCTTAGACAAATTTGGTTGATCAGAAAATATTTAATGCAACAAGATCATTAAAAAAAATCTCGCATATTTGTACCTTCTGTGTAAAAAAATTGCTGTGCTAGTCATATGTGGATATTGAAACAGAATGAATATTTTAGACTATATCTAAGTTCAAAATTATGCTTGCCCAGTCTTCGAATACTAATGATTTTTAGTTACTGTGTAAGCTCATATGTATTATGGGCAGTGTGAATCTTTCTACTTTTCCCTACAATGCAGAGCAATGTTGTATAGGGTAAGTATTAGAATAGGGTCGAAAATTGAAACTCGAGCTTTCAACGGATCTGCACATTTTGAGCACCCCAGAACAGGAATATAGCACCATTTTTTAGGAATATCCACTCCAGAAAAGGAATATATACCATTTTTAGCATGAAGTCTGTTTGTGTTTGTGTGTGTGTGTGTGTGTGTGTGTGTGTGTGTGTGTGTGTGTGTGCGCGCAATGTATGCATCTACTCTAGCTTTAAAACTATATGATGAAATTTCCCAAAATTTTTTAGATAAGTCACTTGCAGCTTACCGTGGTTCATTTATTCTTTTGTTTAATTATTTTGTCAGGTTTATCTGTGAGATGTGCATGCAAGGACATCAACTGTGCTAAAAAATTTCACCCTTGTTTCCTTAGCTAACTGCTGTACTGTGCTGAAAACACCGGTTCTCGTTAGATCACCGAAGTCAAGCAGCATCGGGCGCGGTTAGTACTTCGGTGGGTGACCACCTGGGAACACCATGTGTTGTTGGCACATTTCGGGCGCGGTAGCCCGGTGGTTTGCAAGTTGGATTTGCACGCGGCCACAACTGCCGCCGTGTTCATGTGGAGTACGATCACGTTAAACATGTGCGTCCGTAAGTCCTTCCGAGAGGTTGGTGGTAGGGGAAGGAGGGTACGGTCCCTGCGGATTCCTCCTCCACTGGGTTCCGGTCTAAATTGGGTGGCACTTCCCGGCCGTCCAAACAGTTACCTTACACCTTTCTGGTAAGTCGGACGGTCTGGGTCTCAACATCAACAACCCTTGTTTCCTTTTTTACATCTCAGATGGTATTTTGTAGGATTATTACAAAATCTTATTTAAAGATTCATGATTTCATTATTTTTTGTGTCAAATGGAATTTTTTTAAATAGTTTATTCTAATCTTTGTTTTCCCATTGAAAGAGAAAACTTCCTTTAATAAAAAAGCACTGATTTTGTTAGTATCTTTATCTTATTAACATGTACAACTTATATTTAAAGATAAATATACTGTATCTAAAGTGCAATCTCTGCTGAATAGACAAAATATTTTGTAAACTCAATACTATATTATTTAAAATATTTCCTGAAATGTATTATTCATAGCCTTGAAATGGTTTGTGAATTAAAAGAATGTTCAGTGCAATGTAATAGTTTTCGTCAGTAGTGGCATTTGCACTTAAATGATCCATAATTGTATTTTTAGATTCCAGGTGTTTTTCATCCTAAGACAAGCAGTCTTGGTTTGAGTGGCGAGAAAGTAGTTCTGCTTGGAACTTGCTCAATTCGTGCGACTGTTGTGGCTGAAAGTGGTAAATGTGCTACTTGGCTTGATGAAACACTTTCTTCTGTCTCCTCAAAGTTGGAACATCCAGCACAAGTTTTTCCTGAATTTCAACAGGAAAAAATAACTTCATTGCACGTCTGTTCATTGTACTCATGTGTACGATTGGAATCTGGTTCAATATACTGGTGGTAAGACTTTTAATCTTTTGTTATCTTACTTCTAAGGAACTTGTTGCATTTCTTTGTGTTTCATTTTATTTTGCACACATAAGTACTGTATTAAAAATGAGACTAGGCTGTTATTTTAGGCTGCTTTGGTCTTTTGCCTCTAATCTGGTCTATGATAACCAGGCCCCTACAGTGCACAAAAACAAGTGTAGCCATGTATGGCAGCATGTGTAAGAAATGTGCTGCAAGCGCAGTGTCAGTATATCAGTATCGATTGCATCCTAGGGGGCTGAAAAAACTCATGCTTACTAATTCAGCTAGGCTAAATCTAAATCTGAAATCCGTTTTTCAAATTACCCCTTTTAACTGGAGAAATAGCCTCTTAACATTTGGCATTTCTTTGTTATTTTTTATGCATATAAGCATAACTTAGGCTATAACTTAAGCTTTAACTTAGGCTATGACTTAGCCGAAAGTGTTGCAACAACATGATGTAATTGCATGGCCATGAAATTTTAATGCTTGAATAAACTAAAAGGAAAAACTGTATTTAGCTCATTGAGTTAGAGATGAGACTGTAGATCATCCCTTTACCTCCATGATTCAGCTGAATAAGAAAGTTAATATTGAGAGGTTATCCCAATTTAAAAATTAGAATGAGTATTTAAACCCTGGAATTAAACTTCCTTCTTCTTATCTTTTCAAATTCATGTTTTAAACAATGCAATTAATGCTAACTTCGTGTACAGATAGATTAGTTGCAGCTTAATTGCATCACCCATGAAGTTAGTGAGAGTTAGTTCTATCAACAATTTGAATCATTGGTAGTTTGTTGGTCCAAGACTACCAAAAGTTTGATCAAACCAGAAGAATAAAAGTATTTGTGGTATGTGGGACCAGTAGGTTTAATGACCATGAAAGCACAAGATTTCATCTCTAAACAAAAGTTTTCTGCTGTTTCATCTTTCGAAATGCATAAAATAACATCATGGTCTGTGGAGACAAAAGTCTTGTTCGTGCTTGGATAACACCAAAGTGCCTTACTTAACCAATTGCAAAGAATCTTCAAGTGTCGTAACTGGACACATGCTTGTAAGAGAAAGAGTGGCTGCATCCTCTATCATGACCTCGCTTGCTAGATGGTCCGGTATGCTAGTTATAGTGCCAATGTAACCTAGTTGTGTTTTGCTTAAAATGAAGTTAGAAAAAAAAAGAATTTAAGCATTTCATTATGCATTTATAATCTACTACTGTTTTATTTATCGAAAATTTTAAATTTTATTAATTAAATGGCAAATTTAAGTGATTTTTCATTAAAATTACAACTTTTACGGTTTTTAAATAACGCTACAAATGTTATCACTTGTAAATGAAATTGCAAATTTTAACACTTTTAAATAAAATGTCAAATTTTGGTGCTTATATTGCTGCTAAATATCAAATTTTAGTATTTTCACATTAAATGACTAGTTTTAGAACTTTTTTTTATAAAATTGCAAATTTTAGCGATTATAAATATAAATTCAAATTTTGGGATTCTTTCATAAAACTTGTGACTTTTACCACTTTTAAATGAAATTGCGAATTTTAGTGATTGTAAATACAATCTTAAATGTTAATTCTTTTACATATAATCACTAATTTTAGGATTTAAAAAAAATTTAAATTTTAATGCCTTTAAATAAAATTTCAAATGTTAGCACTTTTACATAAAATCTCTAATTTTAGAACTTTTAAAATAATCACATATAGTGCTTTTAAATAAAATTGTGAATTTTGACGACTTTTCATAGCTAGTTATATCTCTTTTTCGTATAAATCATTAATTTTATCAATTTTTAATAAGAATCACAAATTTTAGCACCCTTACTAAAAAAAATCACAAAGTTTAAGCACTCTTTTAAATAAAAAAATTTAAATGTTGGTGCTATTTTTCAAAAATCAGGAATTTTACAACTCTCTAAAAAATCCTAAGCAGATATATTTTGGAAAATTAGAACTTTGAATTATAACTTTTGCTCATGCTTTCTTGTAGTGAAAAATTATAAATTATGAAATAAAAGCAATAGTGGTATTTAGCTAAGGTGACAAAATATAAATATAAAATGTCCATAAAACCTTCTTAATTTTGCCTTCTTGAAAGATAAATGAACTCTGAGAGAGTACAAATGCACTAAACTATATTAGGCGTGAAAACATTTTGACTGTTGTAGATGTTTTATATTTTTCATTTCATATATATCAACTGAGGCTGAAAGATGCTTTAGATATTTATATATATATTTATAAAATAAAAACGGACTGGAGATACCAACTAAATGAAGTTATACAAATCTTATGACACATTTGTCCACACCTAACATCGAAGCTTTTGATTCTGTGCCATTTGTATCATCCCTCTGGTTGGAATGCGGCACAAGATCAAAAAAAGGTTACCATTAAGCCTCAGAATAAGGAGACTGTTTTAAATTAGAAATTTTAGCAATTAGGAATAAAATTCATTTTTGTAAGCCAATAACTTAATAAATTCAACTTATATTTTTAAAATGACTAAAAAATAAAAAGATGATCCTGAATTCTGAAAATGTCAACAGAAAAAATAAATTTGGAAAAAATCTGGAAATCTTGTAGGTTTTTTGTTATTCATAGTGTATTTATTCATTGATTTGATTATTTAGGGGGGATAATTTGTTGTACATTTTTTTAATGGTAAGTCAAATTTGCACATGCATATTGTATTAAATACCAGATTATTTATTTGTACATTGTCACCATGTTGTGTATAATCATAACAAACCAGTTATATATTAATTCTATATATATTTATTATATATATTTAAAGTTGCAACCCTTTTCTATGTAAAACTTTCAAACAACCACGCAAAATTAATATTTCTTTGATATATCTTATAACATTTTATAGGGGTGTTGCTCCTTTCAATCAACGAAAAAGATTATGGGAAAAAGCCAGAGCAAAATCAAAAAAGCAATCATCATCTTTCTCATCTGAAGTTATCACAGGTGTTCAGGTGCAGTTCAAAATTAATTTTCTTTGTCGCTGCAATCCTGCCGTTAAACTTTTTTTTCAGTGTACTGTACTTGATATTTTTATGCTCTTTCTTTTTATAATGCTGACATGATGTCACTTATGGATGAACATTTATTTTGTATGCTGTCTCTTTGGTATTCCTTTCTGTGGTAATTCTATACTGAGAAAATTTTTTGTAAACTAAATGTTTCACAATCCTAGTTCTTTAATATTATAAATTCTATATTATGTTACATCCTTTGTAATATTAGAATCAGCAATGTTCAACAAAATTAGTGTACTACCTGAACTTTTAAGAGAAAGGAAAATATAACAGATAACACAATAAGTCAAATAACAGATAACACAATCAACAACAAATAACACAATAATTAAAACTTCGTGTAACATAAACACAAAAATAAACTGGTCTATTCGCTTCAAAGGTATCCTCCTGAAGAAGGCTAATATTTGCATTTGAAACCAGTAGACTAATTAATTTTTGTATTTGTGCTGTATTTACAGAGTTTTTATTATTGTGTTGGTTTGATAGTCTCATGAGAATCCAAAATCTTGAAAGGAATTTCAATTTGAATAAATCATGAAGGTCCCATAGTGCGACAAATGTGATGAATTAAAGGGTGTGTCTAAAAAAAAATTATTTCTGTTGGACACACCCGTTATTCCTAAAAAGTTTCAGAAATTACCCTTCGGGATATTATTATTCGGAGAAGCAAGTCATGTTCCAAAACAGAAATTCTGCAAAATTTCAAGTGGTTATTCAAATGAATCTTTAAAAAAGGAAATTAAAACAATTGCCATGTGCTAGGAGAAACTCACTAAAAGCTTTTTACCATGTGGGTTTTTCTCCTCATCACATCTAATACATTGGAGTCACTGAATATTATGCATGAATATTATGAATAGTTCACGGAAAGTATTGAGCTCTGTGCGATAATATTTGAATACTTTAATACTTGTTTTATATCAGTAACTTTTAAAATGTTTCATGATACATATATCTGATACATACATATGCATGAACTGGGTTAGAAAATTCTGAATCTTAGGAACTGGGTTCCTTAAGAAAATGCAGGGTTCCAAAGGGAAAAACTAGGTCCCCATATTTACTAAAAAAAAAAAAATACTGTACATATTAATGACATTATCCTCAAGAAATAAAATAAGATACGTAAATTTAAAACTTTTAAAAAATGGAGACGTTTTTCTTTAACTGCAGTTATCAAAATATAATTTAAACTTTTTTTGCACAAGAATAAATGCTTACAAAAATTTTATTTTATTTTTATTTTACTAGGAGACTGCCCACTTCTCATTACACTCGTAACTCGCTTGGCAAGTCGAGAAGCTTCGCCTCCTACTTGTTCATGAGCACTTTAGTGCCACCTACTATGCAGGCATAATACGTCCGTGGTGGTGGTGGTGGTGGTGTGTGTGTGTGTGGGGGGGGATATCCCTTGTTAATTGACATTCATCAGTCCTGGAACTCGCTTCGCTGGCTATATCAATCCGCCCGACTCTACAACCTCCTACATGTTCTGTACTCTCTGATACTTTCATCCATTGCTCACTAAGGGAGGTGTTTTTTCACCAATTCTTTGGTGTTTAGTTGTAGACTCTGTTTTGGAGAACATAACTAGTTCTGGTGTATCCTGTGTCGGATATGCTGTGTGATAATGTTGTAATCATTGCTAGAGGCAAATTTGGTAATACTGTCTATGACATGATGTCCACTGCTCTTAGGAGTCTTGAGTCATGATGCAAAAATGCAGACCTCTCTGTTAATCCGCAAAAGACTGCTATGGTTGCGTTTACAAGAAAACATATTCTTAATCTTTGACATTTGCTTCTATGGTCAGAAGCTTATTTGCTCCAAGGAGGTAAAATTCCTAGGAATCTACTTTGATATGGGTCTCAATTGGAAGAGACACTTTGAATACTGCATAACTAAAGCTAGAAGAATTTTCTGGCCATGTAGAAATGCTATTGGGAAAACCTGGGGATTGAATCCCAAGGCTATCCGTTGGATTTACTATATGGTAATCTGTCCCATCATTACCTATGGCTTTATTATATGGTGGTCTAGAATTAGATGTTAAACTGCTAAATTATATTTAATTAGGCTTCAAAGGATGGTGTGTATTGCAATCTCTGGATGCATGAAAACCACTTCTACTGCAACTCTTGAACTTTTGCTTGGATTGCACCTACTCTACATGCATATTGAAGCTGACGCTCTCATATGCATGAACAGACTTAGATATCTGAAACACAGGAAAGATTATTCAAAGTATTTATCTTGAGTTGTCTAAACAGTAATGTTATAAATCATCCTTATTTTCATATGCCATCTGATGTTATTCTTATCAGATACACATTTGACAAGCATTGTGAAATTCAGGTCTCTTCACGGGGTAACTGTAAGAGTACTCTTACCTACAATAAAAAGAAATGTATTGTAGGCTCTAAGCTAGGTACTGGTGCTGAAGTATGCTGTCCGGATGATGGTACAAAATTATTTTACCCTCTTGGCAGCTATGCTACTGTCTTTCAGGCTGAGGTCTTAGCCATTCTAATGTGTTTCTCTGGCAGAAATTACAGGAGCAACCAAATATTTCAGCAATATATTACCTGCTCTGATAGTCAGGCTGCTGTTATGGCTTTAGGGAAGTCTACTATGACTTCATCCCTTATCTGGGAGTGCTATACTGCACTTCGTAAAATTGCTAGCAATAATCAAGTCATACTTTGCTTGGTGGCTGGACATTCAGGGTTTCCAGGTAATAAAATGGCTGATGAATTGGCTAGAAAAGGTTCAAGAACACCTTTTGTTGGTCCTGAGCTGGCTTTGGGTGTTCCTAATGAACTGACTAGAAGAATTGTCTATGACATCTTCAGAAAGCTTCAGTGCTAGAACTGATGTAATACTAAGGGCCAAAAGCAGGCGAAAGAACTAAACTGTAAATGCCCTAGCATGCATCAAAAGGAATTATTCAAGCTCAGTAGAAGTGGCATCAGAAGGGTTGTTGGGCTCTTTACTGGGCACTACACCCTTAAAAGACACCTAAATATTATGGGTGTCACTAAGGATTCGCTATGCAGAGGTTGCAATTATAGCGAATAAACTGCTGCTCACATTCTCTGTGAATGTGAGGTGTTCTCCGCCCATAGGTTCAAACACTTGGGTCGACATGTGATCGAGCCCTGGGAGTTGTATGACATTCCTGTCAAGTGCCTGCTGATTTTTGCCTTGGCTACTGGTCTCTTTTCTTCTTACTGGTCTCTTTTACCTTCATTTCTGGGGTAGTACAATAGACCTCTGGTCACTGTGCTGGGCTCTCCTGGAGCCACCCACATTCATTCATTCATTCATCTATTGCTCGCTATGCTCTCCAACATCCGTGACTCACTTCATGAGTCAGTAGGCTTCGCTGCCTACCTGCTGACACTCGCTGAGCTTGCTTCATGAGCACTTTTGTACCGCCTACTACACAGGCATAATACTCCTATTGGGTACCGTCCCTTGTTAACTGATATTCTTCAGCCCTGGGACTTGGCTTTGCAAGCTCTTTCAATCCAGCCAGCGCACATGACCACTTATGTGTCCTCAGCTCGCTCATGCTAGTAAAACTCCATGATTCCACCCTCCATTCTTGCTGCTCAATAATCGGAACTCACTGCAGTCATGGTGCACCCATTGGGGTTTTGCGCCCTTATTAGCTGATGCTTACCTTAACTCATTTTGTGAACAATTTCATCAAGCTTCAGCTCCCAGCTCACTACGCTCGCCAACCCCAAAACTTAGTTCTTGAGTTTGGGAGGCCCTTATTTCCTGGCGTTCGCTGAGCCTGTATCGCAATCTATTTCATGCCACCTGCTATTAAGAATGATTGCTTATTGTACAACTTCACAAATAAAATTGGCAAAATTTCCTAACTGTATGTTTTGCATGAGAACTTGAATTCTTGAATATTGTACCTACTGCACTTGTCGTGCTTAACAGCAGCTTGAATGCCTAAAAATAATAAACAGAATATGGTTATGTAAAATGATTTATTTAAATATTAAAAGATGAAAGATAAAATGTAGAATAATTTATCAAATAGCAATTGACACAATAACAATTATTATCAATAAGCAACAATAATGTACTAAAAGCTCAATAACACATGTATCTATTCATGCCCATTGAGAACTAAACGTAGCATCATCTGCAGCAACATGTAGTAATCTAATACACTGTGTTGGGGGGGGGGGGGGAAATGAC
Source organism: Amaurobius ferox (assembly GCA_951213105.1). NCBI lineage: Eukaryota > Metazoa > Arthropoda > Arachnida > Araneae > Amaurobiidae > Amaurobius > Amaurobius ferox. Next base: position 48,960,382 of record OX578144.1, on the reverse strand, counting down.
TGCATTTATGATATACTAAAAAAAATAACATTCTTAATATTTCTGGACCATACCTAAACATGTAAAGTATTTAAAATCTGAAAGTACTCTGAAATACACTCTCTCTAAAATATAAACCATTCTAGATTCCTAAAAACCTTCTGAAATAATTCTGAAAAAGTTCTAAAGTTCCTCAAACCTAAAAACATTCTAGCAATAAACTGAATTCTTAAATAAACAGAAAGAGGACCTATTGACCAGTTTCCCTACGTGTACAAATATGTACTCTACATGTGATTAAATGGAACTTTTCTAAAAATAAAAATGCTAAAAGTAAAAGAAAGAGAGAACACAGATTTTAGGTTTTCAAAATCTAACGTTTATTAAAATTTTAAACTTCACTTTTAAAATAATTTTCAAAACATTTTACAAATTTTAAACATCTCATTAACTAAACAAATCAAATAAACAACTTAAATAAATAAATAAAAGGAATGGCCGGTCGTATAGTGGTAGAAAAAACGTTAGAATATTAAATTTTAAAGTTAACAATATTAAATTTATACAACTATTTATCAAAACTAAAATTTGGGATAAAAGAACATAAGTTAGCCAAAAGGGAATTTAGAACATCCTAACAATAATCCACAGGATTCGCAACTTAAAATATATAAGTGAAAGGGGTCTTAGTCATGCTAATTTAATTAAATTTTAAAATAGTCTAAACTGCAGAAACAATTAAAAATTAGAATGCAAAAGATATCACCCATAAACGGGAAAACGCTGAACGGTAGTAATAAAGTCCCGAGAGCAAAATCGATGTCAGTCATCATCAGCTTGGGTGCAGTCCCTTCCTGCTCCAGAAAAGGCCAAACGGAGAAGTATCTCCCGTAGGGCATCGGTACATCAAGTGAGTCCAACCATTCAAGTGGAATATGGTGCTCCAAAACTCCGTGAAAAGAACACTCCCAAGGCCTGATCTGCACAAAAACGGGCAGCTCCCTCACATCATACAAAATTCTCAGCCGAGAGTAGCAGAGCGCCAGTGGACATCGCTCGGAACAAAAGAACAAATAGCTCCATCATCAAAACCGTGAAGTAAGCAATTGGAGGTCCGGTCCTAGGACTCGGAAAATTTAAACTACACAGTTCACTATGAAAGAACAAATCCGACCTCCGGAACTAAACAATTATTCCAAAGGCGCCGACGATACTTCAGTAGACATCAATCACTTCGCTCGCAACGTTTTCAAGTAAACAACTCTCTGCTATCAGGATACCACACACTTTACAGGCAGGCCGGGAAATAAAACGTTCGTTCCTCAGAACGCATGCCGCATTCCGCTCGGCTCGCGCCGAGGCGCTGAAAACAACTATATAAGACTACATTTTAGTTCCAATCAAGAGACGAGACGAGAAGAGAAAGAGAGCGAAAAAACGCGCGATTTGCTTATATACTGCGAAACATCGCTGCCACAGATTGTAAACAAAATTATCGATGAACGATAAAATAATTAATTACAGACGATTTTAATATTACAATCAACCAATTAAAAACTCGAAATTTTAAAGAAGAGAAATGGAATTTCAGAGCAGAAGAAAATTAAAAAGAAATGAAGTGAAACGATTTGGAAATATACGAATTCGGCAACAATTTAAATATGGACGATTCTGAAATACTTAAAATGCTGAAAATAGAATAAAACTGAAAAATTGCAATGAATTAACGAATTTTTAACCGAGAGCAATAAATTTGGAATCAAATTAAAGGGCAATAAATGGAATTCCAAATTAGCCAATTTAAATAAATTTAAATTGCTAAAACCTAAAAAGAACGAACTTTTGCCGTTTTTAAAACAAAACCTATGGAATAGAACATATTTGGAACAGAAGAATATCAAAACCTAAACAATCGGAAAATGGAGAGTGACTATGTAACTAAGACCCCTGAACACATTTAAACCAAAAGCAAAATTTCTAAAATTAGTCACTTTCATTTTTGTAGTACTCTGCAATACTTTTAATGACAAATATATGTGTACATAAAAAAATAGTATTAATATATGTAATCAGAACTTAAGTCATGGATCACTTTATCAAATGTTTGCAGAAATTTGCATTCTAACAATAAATATATATATCTATCTATAAATATAATCAATTCATGTAATCCAAATTAATGTTTCCTCAATTATCTATCTAAATATTGCAGTAATTTGCAATAACAATAACAAACATATCCTATTTCAAAACAAATTTCTCTTAAATCACTTTACTTAAATCAAGTTTGCAGCATTCTGCAATACCAATAACAAAAATACACATACACATAAAAAACATACACTTAAATTATGTTGCACAAAAAAAAAAAAGTCATTCTAGTTTTTCCTTTGACATTAATCATCTATCATTAAGTGTTAGAATTATATCATTCTCATGAGATTTATTGCTTGCTGAACTATCAGCTTGTGCACAAGAAAAGGACACAGAATCTCGTTCTGGAATTTTTTTAATCTGTCAATGTGTACCAACTGGTCATTTTGTGAGTCATTTACATGTTGAATTTCACATTAAATGCTTTTTGTATTACTTTAAAAGGACCTTTTGTAAGTTTGGAGAGTTTCTTACAATGTCCTCTTGGAAAAACAGGAATGTATAAATATACAAAATCTCTTTATTTATGCATTCTCTCTCGACTTATATCTTTTACAACAGTAGACATGTCTTTTGTATTTTAGCTGTCAATTAGTTTTTCTTTACTATTTCAAAAAAAAAAAAAATTCATACAAATCGCCATATCCTGACTATAATCACTAACAGTGGTGAATTTCTGTTCATTTAACTTAAAAAGAAGAAGTGGCAAATGGATGGATGATGTGGCAAAATTAATTCTTTATGTACCATAGAGAAGATTAGCTGGAGACTCACCAGCTGAGGAATGGATTGAAGTTCAGTGGACTAACAGGACAAAAGATAAATGTCAATCACAATCCTTTTGTGTTTTAGACACTAAATGACTAAGTGTGTGAATCAACTTACAGTTTAAATGCTCACACACACCGTCTGATTGCGGATGATAGCTTATAGTGGTATGTTTTTCAATACCTAATTTTTCATACAACTTTATGGCAGCATTAGATGTTTTCTAAGCAATATAAAATAGTTTCAGATTTAATATTGGGGATAGCATAAGCTTCTGTCCAACGAGTAAAATAGTCTGTACTTATTGCGAAAGTAAGTTAGAGGCATGCAGCCAATACAATCCATAACTATTCTTTCCATTGGGTAAGTAGAATTTGGAAACCTTTGTAAAGGAGCTTTTGTTTAAATCCTCTTTTCTGTAAACATTCAGGACAACTCTTAACATAATTTAAAATTTGAACATACATCCTAGGCCAATAACAGTGTTGTTGAATCCTCAAAGTCCTTCTAAAGCCACCGTCTCCTGCAGTGATTGAATCATGACAATAATTTAGAAATTCAGAGATCAAATTTTGTGCACTCTTTTCTTTGATATTTTAATTTAGGTGTTTTATTGGTACAATATAACACATCATCTTTTAAGAGAAACATTAAATTTTTAGGGAATGAATAAATATTTTTGTCTAAGCATGACCTAATTCTTATACAATTGGGGTCAGAATTTTGAGAATTACGTACTCTTAAAAGAAGGTTAGTGTCAACATTCAGGTCTATAGTGTTTACTTTTACATTATTTACACATCTAGATAGATAATGAGCTGTTAAATTTAGGTGACCCGGTGTATGAATAATTTTGTAATTAAACTGGATCATAGATATTATCCATTGTGCTATTCTAGAAGTGGGTCTTTCAATTTCAGAACATTTGAAAGGGAGGCCCGATCACTGTTTGACTATGTAGATGAAAAAAATGCAATTTTCATAAAGTCGCAAGCAGAATTGTGCAGTGGCAAAAGAAGAAAATTAGAGTCAACTAAATCTGTTTTCAACTAAATCTGTGTTTATTCAAATTGCAGAATTTTGCCAAGTTACAGTGGCTTGTTGCCATAAGCATATGCAGCTTTATCATATATACAAGTTGTTTTGAGGGGAAGAAACACAAAGGGCTAGCTCTGGGAACATCACTAGCAGATGGCCAAATAATTTACTAAACTCTGTAATATCAAAACTTAAGTGTGATGAACCAGTAGTAGACACTCTTAAGGATTTTCAAAGTTTATTAAATCATAAAGAAATAATTTCTCATAAAATAGCTTTGAAAATTGGATTATACAGCCACTGATTTATTATCATAACATACATAATGAACACTCTTTAATAACAGTGGTTAATTTTGCTTATAATTTGACTTCATGCACTTCGCACTATTTTTTATGAAAAACATTTTTTGGCATGAATATAAATATTTTATCTGATGATGTAAAACTAGTAGTCATGCACATTGGAGTGATACAATACTTATAACTATTCGGCAGTTTGGGATGGAAGAAACAAGTTTAATTAGTGGAATTTTCCGAATGTAACTAAACTTCACCAATTCTCGAAGACATGAGCCACGGCCAAGCATTCTGACGTCACATTCTGTGCATGCCCAAACATTTGTCTGCGACAATCAGAAAGGCAAACTTTGACTGCTAATAAAACATTAAATATAGCTTGGAGAACAAAAATTTTTATGATTTTGTCTGTTTTGCATAATTTCGAATCGAATAAAAAATAAAAAGAAAGAGGTCGGAATTGTCCATTATCCTTTTCCATCCATCTCTCTATTGTTGCACATTAGCTTGACTAAACTAGCCTACTTTTATATTTTGATTAATTATAAATGTTAATTTCTTAATTATTTTTACATAAATAGTGTAATTCAGTTTTAATTCAGTTAACTAAACTACAATTTTGAATCTATTTTAAGATTTTAAAATATATATTTTCAATATACAGAAAATCTTATTGATGGTCGATGCGGTTTTACTAAAAACTCCTGATTTTTCTACTGATGATCCCTTTCAGAGGTTGGCATTTCTCTCTGCTTAAACCATTCATGGCCGGTGACTGAAGGAAGCAACGTTTTTGCAGGCCTGTGTTTAGCATGAATCTTGTGCCAGTTCAGGTTCGGGCATTTTTCGCAGTTAAGCCTAACACAGCATCAGAAAATCATATTAAATGAACTTTGCTTTAAAATACTCCTGCAATTTGGACAGATAGCACCACCAACTTACCAATCTTATTATTAATTTTATAGGAAGGTACAGGGTGTCCAGTTCCGTCGGTGCCCAATGGCTATTTCCTCAACCGTTAGTCACAGAGATACATTTCCAATTGCAAAAATGTTTTAAATTTTAAAATTTATTATCTTAGAAACAGTTTAAATCAATAAATACATTTCTGACAGAAATACGAAGTATAAATTTTTATGCAGTCCCCCGGTCCTACCAATTATATTTAGGAAAATCATCCTCATACGATTTCATGCAAAATAAAAAAAAATTCTTCCTTTTACGACCAAAATTCACTGAGTTATGAAGCATTAAACTTTATGAGTTAAGTTGCTTTTCCACTCATAAAAATGTCCCGTTTCAGGCAACCAACCAATCGGGGACCGTATTGACCATTTCTCAGCACAAAAAGGGCTCAAACTTTAAACAGCTATAAGTCGGTCAATTTTGGTCGCAAAAGGATTTTTTTTTTTTTATAATTTTGCATAAAATTGTATGAGAATGATTTTCCTAAATATAATTGGTTGGACCAGGGGACTGTAAAAAATTTATATTTCGTATTTTTTTCAGAAATGCATTTATTGATTTAAACTGTTTTTAAGATAATAGATTTTAAAATTTAAAACATTTTTGCAATTAGAAATGTATCTCTGTGACTAATGGTTGAAGAATTAGCCATTGGGCACTTATAGCACTGGACACTCTGTATAAAAAATGTAAACATAATATAAAATATAGCGAAAATATAGCTATAAAGCAATTAAATGAAAACATAATTATAAACTAATACATTGCTACAAATCTAAATATATAACATATTTTAAATATGAAATATACCATTACTGTAAACATTATTAAATGCAATTTTGTATGTAATCAGACATCATGATTGGAAGTTTTGTAATGTATGAGAATTTTCAAAATATGGTTCAATACAAAGTTCTACATTGCAAATTTTAATATGATTGTTGCATTTTTCTTTCAGGGAATTTTTATAACAAATTTTATAATACTTTTTCGGGATTTTTTCGAAGGGAAATACCGACCAGTTAATCAGAAAGGATTAGGCACTGAATATTTTGAAGATTTTTCTGTGTTTGGTTCAGTATAGGTTTTAATAATTTGATACATTACCTCAGATTTAAACTCATGCTGTAAGCTTTTGACCAGTTTGTTTCATAAACAATATCTATGGATTTAAGACTACCATGTCTAAAAAAGCAAAAAATAACTTACAATACCATTTTACTGTTTTTCTGAAAGCTGGGTAATGGTGCACATCAGTGTTTCCTTAATAATGTACCTTACTAACGCACATATCAATTATCCTTTTCCCAACTTGCATCACTATCAGTTTATTCATGTATTGTGAAATCTCTGAGAAAGATATTTCATTCTTTTCTCCACAAATATTACTATGTATCTTGTATCTGATTAAATTTTTGCTAGATAATACACACTCTCTCTGAACAAGAATTCTCACCCTAGCCCCACCGCTGAAAGCCAAAAAGTACACTAAGCCAGAAAGTCTTCTTTCAAATCAGACGCCAATACGCGAAGGATCGCTCTCTCTCAAGGTTACTATAGCAGCCACATCAAGAGAAAGGACTCCCGCAATTTGGTTTATCTTTTTATAGGATATATAACTTACAGTTTAGCAATAGAGACACATTTTAAATGGATTATCTCTTAGATTGGAATTAAATTAATTCAATGTTGATTAAATTAAAGTGGATATATAACTTACAATTAAGCAATATCGACACTTTTTAAATGCATTATCTTTTAGATTAGAATTAAATTAATTCAGTATTGACTCAATTAAAGGATCATTTTATTATTTTCTAATGCTGTTGTATAGAGGAAGTTCATGGATAATCACAACATATACTAAACAAAAAAATACACTTAAAGACATCATGAATACACTTTGAACATTTTAGGAAATATTTTCATCAGTGTGTGTGTATCTGTGGTGTGCACTATGGCAATTTATATGTAGATGCATTCTGTAGAAAATTAGAAACAGGTAGAATATTTTGTAATAAATGGGATTAAAACATTATTCGAAATTAGAGATTTTAAATTAGAGAGAGTACGCACAACCACAAAATTCTATATGTAGCTGCATTCTGAAAAAATTAGAATTAGGTAGATCATCATGTAATTAACATGATTAGAATACTGGTGAAAGGGAGGGAGGGAGACACACATACAGAGAGAGAGAGAGAGAGAGAAAAAGTGTTATGTGTGTCAAAATTATGATCAAAATATAGTGTGGTAACTGCAGGAGAGGTCGACCTTGTTTCGAACGAGTAGGATTCAAGAGCACCCATAAAACTTATTCCTGGGATGGCCAAACTCAAGGATGAGAAGTAAATATCTATTAACTTGATACCTACATTTCTGACCTTAAACGTTCACGGGAGTGAAAGTGCCCCCTCGCTCTCCCCTATGGGTGTTCATAGAACATTTTCCAGAGGGTAAACTTATGGATGAGAAGTATAATATTGACTAGCTTAATACCTACATTTGTGACTTTGAACCTCCCTATGGCAGCCATGGCTATAAGTGTTGAAGACCCAGACCACTTGGCTGGCCCTAGAGCTTACAGCAGCTGTTTGAGTGGCCGGGAAAGATGGTTGTAAGCACATACTAATATACTGTTCTGTGGCTATAAGTGTTGCAGACCCAAACTACTCGACTGACCGAGAGGGCTTACAGCAGCTATTTGAGTGGCTGGGGTGGCTATAAGTGTGTAAAGCTTCAGAATTCACGGAAACTTTTGTGGAGTCTGGAAATACTCTATTTTTCCACCCCTGGGGAAATCGAAACTTCGACTCCATTAGGTTGGGTCCTGAGGTTACTAGTATAAGCTGGGAGCCTTTTCAATGGGCGCCTATAGGGGAGGGAAAGGAGGCACTTCCGCTCCCCTGGACATTCAAGGTCCCAAATGTGGGGATCAAGGTAGTCGATATTGTACATATCATTCTTGAGTTTGCCGTCTAGAAAAGTGCTATGGGCGCCCATGCTTATAGTATCGAGAACGGGATAGAACCTGGCGGAGCTGAATCTTTTTGTTTCTCTCTCGAGGGCGAATAAAATGGGTGGGAGTGTCAAAAAGACTTTGTCAATGACTTTGCGTCCTTCACAGCTTAACCGAATTAAGTTTCATTTTGCGCAAATATTGTATTTTAAACAATTATAACCATGAAACTCAATATATCTTAAATCAATATTAATTTCCCCAAAGGGACAGGAATTATCAAATAAATTAAACTTCATTTTCCAAGGTATTGAATATTCATTAATTTGGCATCATTTTTATTTATTTAGTGTCATTTTTGCCAATTTAGAAACAGACGATATTTTGTTAATTTATCGACAAGCATTACAGATAGACAAACTAATAAATTACATTTGACGAATTGTTTGATGTCAAAATACAAAACTATTGTAAAACAGTGTCTCATGAATGAAACTTACCAGAATGATGCAATTTGGTCACATAATATTGCACATGGAATGAGAACATATTACGGTAGTTGGCACAGTTTTAGTTTCATGTATTTTTAAAAATTTATTTGAAAAACGTACAATATATCAAGAATGGCTTATGCTAGTATCACAAAGTTTACTTTATTCATTTTCTAATAAAAACTTAAATAAAAAATGATATTTTATGTAACAACATTAAAGGTTCTGATTTTTTATGATTTTTTTCAAAATTTCATTCGAAAGTTTGGAGTTGGTTTCCAAATATTTGATTGCTTATAAAATCAGTAGACTTCCAGTATTCACTGATTGTAATCATAGAGAAATTTATTTGTAATGTTTCAACCGTTCGTTAGATATCGCATCCACTGACCCAAGGACACACATACTAATATACATACACACACACACACACTAATACACATACACACACTAATATATATGCACATACTACATATATTAATATACATGCGCACACACACACACACACACATAGATATCACTTTAAAAACATTCGATTCGATTTCAGGGATGTTTGAAACAAGCTCTACCGTCGAAAACACAAAGTAAAATTCGAGTTTTCGACCTCATCATAATACTCCCCCTATACATTATATCAGTGTTTTTCAAATTTATTTTGTCGTAAAACTCTTTTGAAATTTAATTTGATAGTAGAACCCCAAAATAAAAAAAATCCCTTGTTGTCCAAATTATGCATCAAAATTTTACATGTTTTAAAATTTAAGACAATTTACATAAAATTATCACATCGCAGAATCCCAAGGGTTCTGCGGAACACACCTTAAAAACCAATGCATTATACTAGGTATGTCAGAAAAGTAACATTTGTTGCTTCCGCAAACCGAAAATGTCAAGAAAATTTCCTTAAAATGTCACAAATTTTGCATTTTTGAAATGACACATATTCCCTCCTTTCAAATAATCTTCAATTTTCATCACTGATTGTTGTACTATATAAGTATTGAACAATATACGGATCCTACACATATATTTACTTCGAAATCTAACATATAAACATTTCATTCAAATAATAAATTATATATGTGTGTGGAACATTTCTTAAACTCATTGCAAACAATCTGTGTGCAGTACAAAAAGTTCTTAAATACATGTATTTTCATAGTATTACTTTAAAACCAAAATGTACATGAAACATGATTTAAATAATGGGATACAAATGTATCTAATCGAATCTTCATGAACAATATCGTGGAACAAACCGTTTTGCAGAAGTTGCAAGAATAGTGTACCAGAACTGGCGATAAAACGACATTTGGCATGTGATGTGAGAGAAGCTTTTTGAATTAATATACGTTTGGTCTTATCACACCCCTACCGACTTCACTTTCTAAACATACCACACACAACACTTTCATTAAAATGAGCCCAAAATAACTACCATGATAAAAATATTTCCTTTATCGTATTCAATGTGCATTTTAAATTGTCAGACAACCACAAATGTTTCTATTTGCATGTGCGTTTATTTGTACTACTAACTTAATGAAACCATCCTAATGAAAAGCAAAATCTGAAACTGAAATATGAAGGTCAATGATCCAAGTAACGAGCTTTGCAAAAATTATGAGATTCTAGTGCCATCTAGTGTTATTTAAAAATTTTCATAGAAATACAGTTTTCTGCTACTCATTTGCATCAATGGGACATATTGACAGTCTGGTGCTCATAGTGCATATGCAACAGTGGACTGAGGTAGAAGAAATCTCTCCATTGCATATATGCTATGCTGGTCCTGAATATGTTAATGCTTTTGTCTATCTCATGAGTAAAGCAAAATAAAAATTTTAATTCTTCAAATTTTTTTTCTGTAGGTTTGTTTGCGCAGTAGCCCAATGTATCATTCCGGAGCTTTAGCATTCACAAATTCAGGGAATGTTCCTCGTGTTGGACAGCTTATGTCTGCTGCTTGGAATTTAACTGAAACCTGCCAGTTTAAAATTTTACCTCCTGGATCCAGGTAAATATAAAAACAATGGTATAGTAACTGTTGTAGTATTTTTTTCTAATTAAGCATTCTAAATTAAATACTACGAAAGTATTAGCTAAATTACTTAATAAATTGATTTGTAATATTTGTGAAAGACAAATGTATATTTTATTTATTAGCTCATATACTGTATTGCATTCAAATACGAGTCCTTAAGCCAGAAGTTCTGATAAACACTATATGGCTGTGTCTTTTAATATAAGGATTTTACTTTATAATTCGTCTAAAAATATTTTGATAAAATTGTATGCATACATAAGTTTAACACAACTATCTTATTACAGAATTTTGTATATGTCACTTGCTGTTTACACACTGAAATTTGAGTGCTTGTGCTATAACTTACCGCTAAAATTTAATTAATGGAATATCTGATATGAGCAGCATATGATTTTAACAGTGATGAAGTTATTTCTGTAATAGCCTAAAATATAAACCTAGTTTTCATTTGCATGTATGTATAAAATACATAGAATGATATTATTTAAGTTAAATCAATATAATGCAAATTAGATGTTGGCACTCATGCAAGTTTATAACCAAAAATAGAAATATAGTTGAAATTACTATATTGAGCTCAAACATGTATGAAATAAATATTACCATCATCATAATATGCAAGAGTTATAAACAGAAAAATGAAAATCACATTTATAAGAAATTTATTTATAATATTAGAAACATATGAAAATTTATCTTCATTAGTGAACAAATTGTTTCTAAAACTGAACCAAAACATGTGACAGTGTACTGACTATATCTTCCTGTTTCTTTGGAAATAATTTCTTTCATGTGTTCTCTTTAGAAATAATCTAGTGCATTTTCTTCCCACCATAAATAACTTTAATAAAACATTGTTTCATGTACAGCTGCAAACATCTTGATGAATCAAAGTTTGAATTCTGGGACTGGAAAAAAAAAATAATAGTGAATCTTCTATCAAATTAAATTCTGCCATCTTCATTCAAATCCACTAATGGTTAATGACCAACAAAATAAATTATTGGCTCATGGCTGTGCTGTACAGTATCGACTGCTACCCTCTTTATATATGTGGATTTTTTACCTTGACATTTTAAGAATTTTTTTGACAATATATACTGCAAAGAAAATTTCCATATTTCTTGAAAAGGTATTATTTTAAGTCAAGGTCTGAGTATATGTGTCATGCTACCTTAAAATTTTTCTAACCAGCAAAGATACAGCAACTTGCTAGTTGGCTCGGGTTCGATTCCTGCCACTGCCAAAACTGCTGACAGGTTCATGCGGAGTACGATCATGTTAAACATGTGGGTCCATAGGTCCTTCTGAGAGATTGGTGGTAGGGGAAGGAGGGTATGGTCTCTGGATGCCTCCCCCATTGGGTTCCGGTCTAAATTGGGTGGCACTTCCAGGCCATCCAAACAGTTACCTTACACCATCCTGGTAAGTCGGACGGTCTGGGTCTCAATAACAACTTTCTAGTTGGCATAAATGCCTGACCAACTAAAAAAACAGAATTGTTGGTTTTAATAAATTTGTACTGTACATTTTTTTGATAATTTTAAAATATAATAAATTTGTTCAATTAAATTTTTTTCCATCTTGAAGCTGATAAATTGGCACAGTACAAAATTTTGTACTTAGTTTTATTGACATTCAAGGAACACAGAAATTTAAACAATTATTGTGTAGATTCAAATGTGAGCTGGTACCAGTTAACAATTTTTATTCTCTTAATACTGATTAATTAGTATAAATGTCTATAGAATTAATTATGGGGGACATTTAAGAAGATAAACTAAACAGTATCTTTGCCATTTGAGTTACATTTCATAAATTCAGCCCAAAGAAATCTAGAGACGTTCAATAAATATTAGAATACTTATAGATTAGTTCACAACATGTTACTAATTTAAAAAGATATAGCATTTAAAAAAACATAGTTGTTGGTAAATTTTTGTAGAGTACTGGCTGTTAAAATTTTGGCACTGTGTACTTTCACTTAAAATCGTAGATTTTCATATTTTTATGAGTTAAACTTTTATATAAGATTTATAACAAGATATTTTAATGACATGCGAGTTTTTAATGGGATATTTTTTAATTGTGTTAAATTCTGTACATTGTGTAATAAAAACAATTTTTAGTCCTGAAAAAAAACCAGAAAGGGAGACAAAAGAGATAAAGGTTGAAAATAAAGCAGATCGTCAAGAAATGCCTCCACCTCCTTCACCTGCTTCCTCTACTTGCAGTGAGCCTGCTTCCAGCCCTTTGCCTCCTCCAAGTAAGTTGCATCTTCTTTTCATATTCACACGCACACAGGCAAACACAGACACACACACACACACACACACACACACACACACACACACACATATATATATAAAGTAATAAAAATGAATTAAAATAGAATTATTGAAGAGAAATAGTAAAGCATTCATAACAAACAAAAGCATTCAAATACTAACCAGAAGAAACTCAAGAGAAAGTTAGTCATAAACCAGGAAAATGCCCATTAAATTTAAAACAAACATATCAAATAACAAGAAAGATCAATCATGCATAAAGCATTGGTTATGAAACACTTTTCAACTAAAATGCAAATTGATTTAAACATCTCTAAAATGCGATACATTCAGCAGTGATATTTTTTAATTATTACAGTACTACAATAATTTATTATATTTGAAAACGTAAAACTTTATTGAAAAAAAAATATGAACTTTATTCAAATGACATCATCAAAATATAAATCGTCTGACTCTCTATGTAAAAGCAGTGAATATTTCATTCATACATTTTTATTCCAGACTCCAGAGTTAAATAACTTTGCCTGAAAAAAGATTCAGCAATTCTTATACAACTCATCACTGCTACAATCACATGTTGCATTCTACATCCATTAAAATTAGGCTTCGTTGTAGGAATAATCAAAGTTTGATGATCATTTAAATTAAAAAATATTAAATTGCTTTGGCACAGAATATAGATAGCACAGAAAATATGCAAAGAAAATATAGATAGCACAGAAAATATGCAAAAATAAAGCAGTTTTAGGATAGATGCAACACTAAATATAAATTTAAAAGAACTTTTAAAAATCACGATTTTTATTCTGGAAAAAAAAATGGATGCCATATTTTTTTTTTATATTGGAGTGGGTCACGTGATCTCTTCATATTTTATGGATGTAATTATTATTTTAATTTTTATTTAAAAACTACCAAACATATTTTGCGGAATTTTTTTTTATATAATTTATGGAATAATTTGAATATTACCTAAAATTTTCGAAGCAATTTGTGAATCTTAACTTTGCTTAAAAAATGTTTGAAAAATTAGGTCCCATAGGGTTCAATGTATTTCATTTTTTCAACCAGTCCAAAGTTCAGTCCAAAATTAATTGGGTAATATTATTCATTTACATTCTCATATGTCCCACAGACCGTTTCAACAACATTCTAAAATTTTATTTTGAAAAAATCATTTTTACGGCAGTGATCGGGCGAATACACAGACAGACAGAATAAACAGTCATAAACACTTTTCAACTATGTTGTAAAGTGTTAAAAATGGAAGATCAATCAATAGAATGACCTGTAAAATATAAAAATGGCACTTTCCTGAAAATAAAAATACATTAAAGTAAAAAGAACGAACACAAAGTTTTAAGTTTTCTAATATCTAACGTTTATTAAAATTTTACTTCAAAGAAATTTTAAAATGTTATAACTTTTTAAAACATCTCGTTAACTTAACAAATGAAATTAAACATCATAAATAAATTAAATAAATAAATTGAATTTATAAAGTGGCCGGTCGTAAAGTGGTAGTACAAACGTTAGAATATTAAATGTTAAAGAAAACAGCTTTTAAGGTTTAGATTAAGTTATGCTAAAATTATGAAATTATTTGCCAAACAAGAATTTAGAATAAAAAGAACATCAGTTAGCTAAAAAGGAAATTTAGAACATAATAAAAATTTCAACTAAAAGGTTAAAACCCAAAGAAAAATTACCTAACAATAATCCAGGATTCGGAACTTAAATTATATAAGAGGTCCCATTCACGCCAATTTAATTTAACTTTAAACAAATGTCAAATTGAAAACAAATATAATTTAAAGGAATAAGAGGAGTTTCACCAAGGGTCCAAGAGGAGCTGCAAAGATCGGCGGGAGGCAGTATCACCAGAAGAGTCACCAAACGAGAAGCAGATCCAAAGAACTCCAGAAGCGGAAAACCATGGCACGGGACCATATAGACCTGTAGAATTCTGTAAAAACGACCATTCCACGAGTTCCAACTCCAGGGAGGGGGGATTCTCCACATCAGCCGGATGTCCAATAATAAAAATCATTTCTCCAAACTGCTGCACCGGACTACTGATTTCGAAATGGAAAACAAAGCATATATCAGTCTATTAGGCTACAGAAATGACAATTCCAGTCTTCATAAAGAGCTCACAGCTTGTCAGGATAAACAAATTCTTAATTGACTGGTAAAACTACCTTGGCCAACATCGCAAACAGCTGGGAACATGGTGGATTACTAATTAGATGACTGGAAACAGAGAGGCAGTCTTCATTTAGTCTTTATATCCAGTCTTTATAGACACAACACTGTCAGAAGCTCTTGAATGTTTAGACTAAACCTCGTCTCTATGGCAGGAAAAATAAATAAACAGAACAAAATTAATAGGGCTGGAAATAAAAGTGTTCGTTCCTCAGAACGCATGCTGAATTCAAACTTAGGCTCGGCTTGCAACGAAGAGCTAAAAACAACAACTTAACAGGACTACATTTTCAGTTCCAATCGAAGAGAAGAGGGTGAAACAGAGTGTGAGTTTTTTTTTTTTATATACTGATAAACATTGTTGCCACACACTGTAAGCAGAATGAGTCGGACGGCCTGGGGTTTCCACACTGTAAGCAGAACTATCGATGAACGATAAAAGAATTAATAATAGACTATTTTAATATTATGGTCAACCAATCAAAAACTCGAAATTTTTAAGAAGAGAACAAGAATTTTAAAGCAGATGAAAATTAAAAAGATATGAAGTGAAACGATTTGGAGTATACGAATTCGGTAATAATTTAAATATGGACAATTCTGAAATATTTAAAAGCTGAAAATAAAATAAAAATGAAAAATCGAGATAAATCAACAAATTTTTAATCGAGAATAACAAATTTAGATTCAAATCAAAGGGAATAAAAAGAGCAATTACTGGAACCACAAATTAGTCAATTTAAATAAATTTAAATTGCTGAAACCTAAAAAGAACAAACTTTTGCCATTTTTAACACAACCTATGGAATAGAACCTATTTGGAACTGAAGAATATCAAAACCTAAACAATTGGAAAATGGATTACTAAAACGAGAATGACTATATAAATAAGACTCCTGAACACGTTTAAATTAAAAGCAAACTTCCTAAAATTATTAAATAGCCAAAAGTAACCGAACACATCTAAAAACATTAGTGTTTCTGATTATACATTAGGGTAGAAAAACATATTACCTGATTAACTTCTACTCATGCTTTAGGGACTTAAGTTACTAAATTTTCCACTAAGTGCCATACTTTCCATATGTTATTTTTTTAATATAATTTTTGTTAGCTGAATTGTTGGTAGACTGAATTGTTTCTGAATAGTATATGCTTATTATTGACTGTAACAATTTAACAAAACCCACAAACTGAAAACTTTTATCAGAACAGTATATATTTCTCTTCAAGCAGCATTTAATATGAACATTTTCTATATAGCAGTAGTTTGGTGTGATAATTTTATCACATGCTGCTAATTATGGGAAAGAGTGCTGCTACTGGTCGTGGACATTTTCCATATGAAATATTTTTCATCTGCTGAATTCTTTTTTGCAGTGATTTGCTAGTAATCAAGATTATTCCATAAGTTCAGACTTTGCATCAAATCACCGAGCACAACTTAGATAGTAGTGAAGTAAAATTTATTAAATTTCTATATACAAAATTCAGCATATTTTCTGCAATATATAAATTCTGTATTAAACCAAAAGGAAATGGACAAAATCCAAGATAAACTGGTTAGAAAAATACATTTTTATACTGGATGAGTAATTACCTGAGGTCATTTCTAAATGTTTTTGTAAATAATAGTAGTTAAATATATCTCTTTATAATTGCAACATGTAATAATATATATTTCTAACAGCATTTAAAATTCTCAATAGATATTTAATTTGCTAGCAGAAGGTAGGTTTTAATACTGAAGGTTTGAGTATTGAGGTTTTAATATTGAAAGTTGTCAGTAACAAATATGATATTGTTCACCATCTTGTTCTAAAATTACTGATGCATCTTAATTTTTGCAGAGCGCAAACACAGATCTAGTTTCCAATCTAGGGATGATCCAGACCGTAAAGAAGAAGAGGCGTGGCCTTTGAAAGATGTTATTTTTGTTGAAGATGTTAAAAATGCGCCCATTGGAAAAGTTGTTAAGGTAAAATTTAATTTCTTTACCATATAAAGTAATAGCGTAAGAAGTGTTCTTACTCAGTTGTGGCATCTGATTTCAGCCAATTGTAAAATATTATTTGATACAACATTTATTAAAGTAAGAGTTAGTTGTAACTGTGCTGGATAGGTATGGCAGGAGCAAGTAATTTTGACTCAAATTTGGGGGTATGTAATTTACTTTTATTTTTTCCCTGGCTCAATATTCTGAATTTGGTAATATTTATTTGTATTTTCATTTATTCATTAATTAGATTTTTTTAAATCTTCTAAATTAATTTTCTTAATAATCTTAACTAAAAATGCTACATTTCCTAAATTAATATTACTTTTGATTTGTAAATTTATAAAAATAATTATTTATTTGATTCCCCTTAAAATTTCCTTTAATTTGATGCCTCATTTTCCTTTTTTGGTTGCAAATTGCATTTTTTTTTATACTTTCCAGTTATTTCCATGTTCAGTGCTTTTTAAAAATTTCAGTTGTGGCCATTTTGGAATTCTTGGCATAGTGCATTTTTCACAGTGATTAATGCAATGCTTGAGTGATTTCGCCCCTTTTCGAAATGTATGAAAAAATGAATAATACAAATCACAAATCAACTGCATTTAAAAATAAATCCATTAATTTAGACAATTTATTTGAAATGAAACATTTAAAGCTCGTATAATAACAGAACACTTATCCGGAATCCTCTTTCAAACCAATGTCTTTCTAGATTTTGGAATTTTCTAGATTTCTAAACTGTAACCAAACTGACCGCCAAACAGGGCAAATTATGTTAATTTTGTACAGATGACTAATCAATGCTTTATGGCAACCAGTTGAATTGTTTTAAGTGCTGATCCAGGTAATAGGCAATCATTATTTTGTCCAGTAGATTGCTTTTGTTTGTGTTACAAGCCCCAGGGATACCTTTTACTATGTGCATGGCAAATTTTATGAATTTTACGTTTGTTATGAATGTATTTTCCAAAGCTTGGTGATGTTTGTAAACTTCATTGATTCTCTGTTGAATACACAAATTTCTGATCGCAGAAATTAGAGATCATTATTTTGTCTGGTAAATTTTTTTTATTTTTTTTATGTTGCTAATGTTAGCAATTCATGTTTTTTGTTTAATACATACAGGATTAATGTTTACATTAAGTACTTTTTTTTAAAGCTTGACAATGTTTGTAAATCAAAATTTTACCATTGATTTATTGTTTAAATACACAAATTTTTAATACTGAAATTAGGTGATTATATTTTGTCTTGTTGTTTTAATTTATTTTGTTAACTTTACTGAATATTGCAGCATCGACTTTGACGATAGGAGCTTGTAATTCTGTTTCAGTAGCTCAGTGGTAGATTGTCGGCCCTCCAATAGGAAGGTCCATACTTTAATTACTGGCTGGGTAGCAAGGTTTTTTACAATAGTGTCCTAACAAATCAACTCTGAAGATTAGCGCAATGATGTCGGTGATCGAAAGTGACCTTAGAATAACTAGCATGGATTCGGTGGACTCTGGTATGCTGAGGACTGATTTCAAATTAGGAAGTTCAAGACCATGCAGACATTTGAGGGTATAGAATGCAGAGTCCACTTTGATGATAAGAGCTTGCAATTCTGTTCCAGTAGCTCAACAGTAGAGCATCCCTGGCCAGTACAAAGATCCGTGGTTTTATTCCCGGTTAGGGCAGCAAAGTTCTTTATGTTTATTGTTAGGAATGATTTGTTTAAAGTTGGGTGATGTTTGTAAATCAAAATTTTACCCTTTGTTCTTTGTTTAATTGTACCAATTTGAAATGTTTTAACTTAAGTTTGGAAATTAGCAACTTCTATTGGCAAAAACAATTTCTTCCCCTAGTATGTTTGGGTGCTGAATAACTGGTCTGTTACTGTATATGTAAATGTTATCTGATAAATAAAGCTAAATTTGAAAGGGTGTCATTTAAAAAAAATCAATAATGCTAAATATCTTGAAATACAACAGTGCTAAATATTTTGAAATACAACCATGTAAAACCATACCAAGGTGGGAAATGAGTTACCTTTTGTCACATTTTTGCAGATTTATATATTCATAAAAATTTAATAGGCAGTATTTGCAGTTAACTAGTCCTTTTTGCAGACATATATCAGCTTTAAGATGCTAGAAATCATGATGAAAACAGAATTCAATTTTGTAGTTATGTCTGCTAAACTGTTCACTCAATTCACAAAACATTTTAAAGCCGTGAACCTCTAATACATATGCTATATAATGAAACTTCTTGTGTGCTTCAGATTAGAATGGGATGCCCAGGGAAGACAGATTGATGCAATTCCAAAGTGATTTTATTCCTATGGTTAAACCAAAATGAAAATTTGATGAAATTATGATTTTAGAGGTCAGCACAGGCTGAAATTTCAGACTTGCCCTGGCAGCATCAGTGCTTAAGTCCAGCCTAGCAGAGTCTTAGCCTGGTCCGTCCCAAAATAATTTGTATTTAAATGGGTTAAAGTCATGAATTTGTGAAATTTTTGTACAAAAAATTAAGACAAAATTTGTGATTTTTTTAATCATTTATCTTTATATAGCTGAAATCAATACAATAACCTCATGTACTCTAAAATACCAATGTTTTATACAGGACATACAAATGTTTTATTGCAAATATAGCTACTGATGTAATAATAGTGGCACATATATCAATTAAGTATCTAATTAAAATTTAAAAGATATATTGCATCAAGAATTATTAATCCAATTTTATTCAAAATCTCAAGTCACTTTATTACAGAATTTGGTGTATTTTCACATTTAACGTAAATTGTGATCCATGTTACATTTTATAGAACTGGTTTATATTTTAGGTTGATGGTGTTTATGCTGCAGTTCGTTTTGCTGGAAGAGAATATTCAAGTAATGGCAATACAATGCAAGCACAATTTAGTTCATCATCTGATGATCCTGTCTGTAGTCTCCTTCAAGAATGCAGACTCATGCGCAAGGATGAACTTTTAGTTGTCAAGAGTTCTAATACACCTAGGGTACCAGATTGCTTTCAGAAATCGCCCCGTAAAGTCAATATTGCTGACACCAGTTCAATATTAACTATGGCTGTAGATGCACAAGGTGAGGATAATTATTTGATGTTCAATTTAGCAGAGTTTAAGGAAAGCCCATAAGAATTACTTATGTTTGGGTAATCCTTATGTGCTGGTTCTTAATATTTATATATTTTTCACTTAGTTCTACTTTTTTCTTTTGTTTTTCAAGAATAAATTTAATTTCCAGAAATTTTTGCTGTGTTTTCATTCGTATATCTTTTTGAAGTTAATTTTAAATCAAATGTTCATACCATAATCTTTTAGGCAAACTAGTGACAGATAAAATTGCTTATATTACATGAGTTTATATTTATATATATACACAAAAGTTTATATATATATATACACACAATAAATACACACTTATCCCCCGATTTACACGGCACTTGTTTTACACGATTTCGCTTTTACACGGTTTATAAATTAACAGATTTCAAAAAATTGATAAAAATGTATATTCCGCTCCATATACGGCTATACAAAGATTTGATGACATTTTTGAATTTTATTCCTTTGGTAACACTGATGAAAACAACAGGGGATTCCCGGTGTTGTAAAATATATACATTCCCAGTATAGGGAAATCCCCATATGTATTTCACAACAGTAAAGCTATTTGGTTCATGCAAGTACATAGTGCAGAAATATTTTAGCAGCAGTTCTATAATGTCAAAGGATTTGAGGAAAAATCAAATGAAAAGAAAAGTTATTTCTTTAGAAACTAAAATTTAAATATTAGACCGTCTACGTAATAGAGAAAGAGTAACGGATGTTGCTAAATTTTACTCCATGAATGAAGTCACAATAAGGACAAAAAGAAATAATGAAGACTCCATTAGAAAAAGTGTAGCAGCTGGAACCTGCAGCAGTATGAGTACAACTTCATATGTTAGAGATGTTACAAAGGAAAATATGGAAAAAGCCCTAGTGATATGGATAGAAGACCAAACTCAAAATCAAATCCTGATCGATACCAATGCTGTTACAAATAAATCTTCAAAGCTTTATCAATCACTTTAGAATCAGTCGATGTTGACATAGCATGTCCATAATTTACAATTAAATGCAAGTAATGACTCAAATGTTGCAAACTTTTTAGATTTAAATTTAAATTTACAAAATTGTAATATGGTTATAAACTTGTATGATAAAAGACAGGATTTTAAATTTAATATGTCAAAAATTCAACATTTTGACTCTTGTTTGCATATATCTGTATTTAGAAATATTATAAGAAACCAGGCTCTTAGAATCAATAAAATTTGTGATGAATATTATAAATTAGCACATTTTATGGAATTATTGAGTACAGCGACTAATAATGCATATCCTCCCAAGTTTGTTATTAAAATTATCAACTCAGCATATCAACTTTCACTCGATAACATCCTAGAAAACTTTCCCAATTATAGTGGGTAACATACATTAATAATAATAAAAAAAAATTATATATAATTATTTATTAATTATATAAATAAATAAAAATGAAAAATAATAAACTAAGTCAAAAAAATTAGAAAAATCAAAAAATCCGTAAATAAGATGCATTAACATTAATGTTTTGAATTTTATTTTCACAAAAAAATTGTAACTTTTGCCAGTATTGAAACTACAATTTGTACGCCCTTATAATGGTGTATAGTGGCATTCTCGTTTATCCAGTTTTCCTATGAATTACTTGTTTAGTAAGAATTTTCATCTTTGATTCATGTTCATATTCTGAATTGCTTGTCTGGTCTCCAGCTTAGACTCACTGGACGGGTCTGGGAGTATTACTGTGAACGTTCGTACTGCCTCCCTGGTAGAATTTCGACTTGTTCATTCCGGTGCTTCTAGATAATTAAGCTGTTGAGGTTGATCGTGTATACACGTGGTGGAAGAAGGGTTCATGCCGCATGGTAATACAAATTTTCTTAATGTATCCTATTTTCATTTTTTCATTTTTTGATGCCTGTAGTCTGGGTTGGAGTATTTATAGTAATGTACTATTGCTACAGGCATGTGTTTGGGTTAGTTAGAGTTAAATACTCAGACCTGAGGAGGAATTTAATTCTGACTAATCATCGAATTTGGGCTGGTGCTGTTCTCTTCTCTTATCGGCATTATGGCCGTGAATTTGCTTCTATGGTGATGTTAATATTACTTGAATTTTTTTTTTATTATTACATAATTTTATTATTACATATTTCTAATATATATGTATATACTATAAATATATATAATTAAAAATGAATGTTACCACAAAAATTCGTAAACAACTAGACAGAAAATAAGAAACCAATATACAATACGCGCATAATGCAGCAGATAAGTAAATGGATAAATATTTGAAATATGTAATAATAAAAATTATGTAATAATAATATAAAAAAAAAATTTCAAGTAATATTAGGATCACCATAGAAGCAAATTCACGGCCATAATGCCGATAAGAGAAGAGCACTAGCCCAAATTCGATGATTAGTCAGAGTTAAATTCCTCCTCAGGTCTTGAGTATTTAACTCTACATAACCCAAACACATGCCTGTTTCAGATAGAGCAATAGTACATTACTATAAATACTCCAACCCAGACTACAGGCATCAAAAAATGAAAAAATGAAAATAGGATATATTAAGAAAATTTGTATTACCATGCGGCATGAACCCTTCTTCCACCACGTGTACACGATCAACCTCAGCAGCTTAATCTAGAAGCACCGGAATGAACAAGTCGAAATTCTGTCGGCTGCTATTGCTGTGTTAGCTGAGCGACTAGACTAGAAAATTTGAAAGTCATTTGCAGATTTAGCAGTGTTTTGGCCATATCCATATCTGAAGTGCTGGTAAAGAAAAATTTTTGTAGCAGATGATATGCAGTAGTGATGTGTTTTCTCAAGAAAGCAAGCTCGTTAAACACAAACACAATTTATTTGTTGTGAGATCCATTGCATCAGATGAAGTTACAAAATAAAACACTGTAACATTCGTTGCAAAGCAAAACTATATACAATGAGCTAGCAAGCTCATGAAAAGGTTTTAAACAGTCTATGACTAGGCACACACTCTCAGTTACTATAACATTGGTAAGTAGAAAAAACAGCTACTGTACCACTCATGTCGTGCACGTTAATGAAGCCACCATCATCAGGTCACACGTCATGGCTTTAGAAGTTAGACTACTCTCTACCGATCAAGGTCTGCCTTCCATACAAGGTCTTTCACCGTCGATCACCGTCTGATCGATCTGACTATACGTCGAGTCTTAAGTCTGCATAACTACAAGATCTTAAACTCTGAAAAGTCTCCCACGTCTACTACATGGTCAGTCAAGGTCTGTAAAGTCTCTGAATAACTGAGAATGTGTCCTATCATATATACACTGTGATGGGTACGCTCCGGAACACAACCGTTGACGGCAGCGCCCTCACTATATGCAAATCAGAATGCGCGCGCGGCGAGATGGCGATTTGCATGAATGGCATGTTCTGTTCCCGTCACGAGTCGTTCACGAGAACGGTAGAACCATTCTAAAAATGTAAACACGTTCTCGCGATAACGAGAATCGCGACGATAACAGAACCAAGTTTCCAACAATCGGCCCCCTCATGCAAAACCCCAAATCTCGGCGCACGTGCTATCAATCAATGAAATTATTCTAAAAAACATAACAGCAAAAATGTCAAGTTCTTTAGTATCCAGCAAAAACATAAAGTATATATATTACTTTTCATGTTAAGCAAAAAAAAATTTATCATTGAAAGAAAATTTTAGATATCATTGAAACACTAAGTTCCAAAAAATTTAATTTAAGTCAAAATTTAAGTTTCAAGAAATTTAAGTATAATAATTTAAATTTAACATTTAAGATTAAAAATTTTACTATAAATATCAAATTCAATTTGTGTAGAAAATTTTATGTATAATTATTAAATTTAACATTTAAGATTAAAAAATTTCACTATAAATATCAAATTCAATTATGTAGAAAATTTTATGTATAATTATTAAATTTAACATTTAAGATTAAAAAATTTTACTATAAATATCAAATTCAATTTGTAGAAAATTTTATGTATAATTATTAAATTTAACATTTAAGATTAAAAAAAATTTACTATAAATATTAAATTCAATTTGTAGAAAATTTCATGTATAACTATTAAATTTAACATTTAAGATTAAAAAAATTTACTATAAATATTAAATTCAATTATGGCTGTTCATTATCTCTGTCCAAGACCAGTATACATAATTAATACTAATAGCAATGACACAGATAATGAAAGATTTTTTTTTTTCCTTTCTGTGTTGTATTCAAATTTAAATAAGTGGTTTGTCATCAATGAATCATAGCCAAGTGTATGATAACAAGGAGTAAACACACAAAATAATACACATAAGCATAACTGTCTTATGCGGGAATTGAAAACATGGATATATATATACATTCAGAGTAATGTGAAAAAATTTTAGAAAGTTCATTGTAAACAATACACATATATATACTCTAGATACAATTATCTGCATCACAGAGGGAGGAGTAAATTATACGATATCCTAACCATATTTTGTAAAAGAAAGAAAAAAAAATTTAGAAGTTACAAATTTAATCATTTTTTGTTTTTGGAAATTTGATTACAAAAATTTAATGCTAAAAATTCCTCAAACATTTGGCAAATCTTATTAATGTACTGCCTATGATGTATAAAAATTTTGTTATTGATTTCAGCAAATTCCACACCTATTATTTCTATGTTGCTTGCCTCTGGCCTGGATTTGATATCCCTCTTTTCTCTGAAGTTAAACAAATTTTGGTCATAATGTATGTTAGCCTTAGCACAGAATTTTTTAACATCATTATGACTTCTCAGCCTATGTTTATCACCCCTCACTGAGTAGTAAACATCAGTTCGAGTTCCATCAGGCCTGGGTACAGCTTTCCTTTCCCAATCTATGTTTGAACAGGGGGTCAGATCGGAATCAGCAGGAGAGTCCTCTTCCTCACTAGTATGACTAGTGTCATGGCTCTCACCTGCTTCTTCCTCTGACTCACTATCCAAACATCCCGATCCTGAATCTGATGTTCGAGTAAAACCCGATTTCTTTTGGGTGAAGTTTCTAGGTCGAATGGGGTCCAGGACGCCTTCCGCTGCTTCCATCTCCTCAAACCGGACATTGCTTATTTCTAATATTTTTCCTTCTTTCACAAGAAGAATTCTATAGCCCCTGGTATTTTCCGCATATCCTACCATAACTCCCAGTTGAGCTCTTAGGTCTAGCTTCTTCCTAAGCTGTTTTGCTATACCAGCATAAGCCTTACATCCAAAAACTCTGAGATGGGATACAGCAGGCTTCTTCCCATAGTACAATTCGTGTGGAGTTTTAACTTTAAATTTATGGCAAATCCTGTTCTTTGTATAAGTAAAACATAGGATTGCCTCTGCCCACATTTTGTCACCAACTTTGCTTTGATTAAGCATTGCCTTGACACAATCTAACGCTGTCAGGTTGAATCTTTCAGATACCCCGTTTTGTTCGGGTGTATAAGTGTTAGATCGTTCATGCTTAATCCCTAACTTTTTCAAAAAAGCTTTAAATTGACCGTGACAAAATTCCATGCCGTTATCAGTACGGATGCACAAAATCCTTTTGCCTAATTGTCTCTCCTGACAAGCTTGAAAATCCTGAAAAACTTTGAACACATCTGATTTTTGTTTTAAAATAAAAACAAACACCTTGCGGCTAAAATCGTCTGTAATAGTCAAGAAGTATTTGTTTCCCCCCAATGAAGCTACAGGCATTGGACCACAAACGTCCATGTGCAGTAATTGCAAAGGTTCTGTAGATCTAATCCTGCCTATTGGTTTGTACGAAACTCTTTTAGATTTTGCAAGTTTGCAATGAATGCAATTTACTTTTGCATATTTTAATTTTGGGAGTCCGTTTGCCGCGGAGACTTTACTTGTTTGGTGCAAGTAGTCTGAGTTAATATGGCCATATCTTCTATGCCATAATTCAGTTTTGTTCAGAATTTCAACTGTTGAACCACTAATTTTATTTGACTTTGATTTTAAATCAGATTTGTTTTTCCTTTTATTCAAGTTAGGCTTAATTTTGTTTTGACTTTGACTATTTGTTGCAGGGGTTTTTCTAACCTGTTTAGAATTTTTGTCCCTATCCTGATCTCCTTTACGGCCCTCAACACTACTATTTAAACTTTTAGTTGAGTACTGTGGTTTTAAGAAATACAATCCTTCTTTACGTTTAGCGTAAAAGAAATTTTCTCCCTCAGGAGTCTTAAACCATAGAACACCTTTGGCTGCACTAAAAGAATAGCCCTGCTCTTCTAATACAGATGCGGCCAACAAGTTACGCCGTAATTTTGGTGAATACATAACATTTTGTAGCACAATATTATTTGTATGATCTTTAAATTTAACATACATGTTCACCGTTCCAATAGCCTCAACTGGGCTTTCCATATCACCCACTGCTAGCGACATAGATGTATCCTTACATTTATCAAATTTTGAAAACATTTTAACATCATTACAAAAGTGTCGCGTAGCAGCGGTGTCAATCACCCAGCTGAGCCTATTGTCAGGATTATCAACAATATTAGCTTCTACATTTATATTTGAAAATACTTCAATAATACTAGAGCTAGTCATCTTTTTCAATTTTGGGCATTGTGCCTTTACATGACCATTTTTATTACACATAAAACATGGTCCTATGACCTTAATAGACTTTTTAACTTTGGTAACATTTTTGCATTTAGCGTTAACATTTGAAAAATATACAGATGAATTGGAACTTACATTATTATTGTCATGATCCTTCCTCAACTGTCTAATCCTGCCCTCCTCCAAAGAGAGTTCTTTCTGAATTTTATCCAATTTAAAATCAGTATCGCTCCAGCGATAAATGATTTGGATGATACTCTGGTACTGGGCTGGGAGATACCGGATGGCTTGGAATGCCACGTACACATCCTCCACGGGGTGATTCACGTTCTTGAGCTTGGTGACAGCTTTCCTTATCCTCGTACAGAATATGTCGATGGGCTCCTCGATTTCCGGGCGTAGACTGAAAAACTCATCCAACAGATGAACTAAATTAGCGCGCGTTGGGGCCTCAAAATGCGCCTCCAACTTCTCCCACGCATCCGCCGGGCTGTCGTCGATGTCGAGCAGTTTTCTGTACTCCGCCGAGATATTTCGAAACAGGATGGAAAGTGCGCGGTCGCTGCTGCGCATGTACTCCTCTCGCTCGCGGCGTGACGTAGATTCGTCGACTGGTAATGCAGTACGGTTGATGTGGCCGTAACATCCTTCTCCTTTCAGGATAAATGAAATTTCATTACGCCAGGTGACGTAATTGTCCCTGTTTAACGCTTCTATGCCGTTGCTCACCTCCATAGTCTTTAACTGTGACTAGAGTGCGTTGTTTACCTTTCTGCTTGATGCAAATGGCGCCGGTCGCGGCCTCCGTCGATGGAATTCACAACTCTTCACTGCTGCTTTATCACGGATAAAAGTTATGGCCTTGACATACTACGGCCCATAACCAAATTGTCGGCTGCTATTGCTGTGTTAGCTGAGCGACTAGACTAGAAAATTTGAAAGTCATTTGCAGATTTAGCAGTGTTTTGGCCATATCCATATCTGAAGTGCTGGTAAAGAAAAATTTTTGTAGCAGATGATATGCAGTAGTGATGTGTTTTCTCAAGAAAGCAAGCTCGTTAAACACAAACACAATTTATTTGTTGTGAGATCCATTGCATCAGATGAAGTTACAAAATAAAACACTGTAACATTCGTTGCAAAGCAAAACTATATACAATGAGCTAGCAAGCTCATGAAAAGGTTTTAAACAGTCTATGACTAGGCACACACTCTCAGTTACTATAACATCGGTAAGTAGAAAAAACAGCTACTGTACCACTCATGTCGTGCACGTTAATGAAGCCACCATCATCAGGTCACACGTCATGGCTTTAGAAGTTAGACTACTCTCTACCGATCAAGGTCTGCCTTCCATACAAGGTCTTTCACCGTCGATCACCGTCTGATCGATCTGACTATACGTCGAGTCTTAAGTCTGCATAACTACAAGATCTTAAACTCTGAAAAGTCTCCCACGTCTACTACATGGTCAGTCAAGGTCTGTAAAGTCTCTGAATAACTGAGAATGTGTCCTATCATATATACACTGTGATGGGTACGCTCCGGAACACAACCGTTGACGGCAGCGCCCTCACTATATGCAAATCAGAATGCGCACGCGGCGAGATGGCGATTTGCATGAATGGCATGTTCTGTTCCCGTCACGAGTCGTTCACGAGAACGGTAGAACCATTCTAAAAATGTAAACACGTTCTCGCGATAACGAGAATCGCGACGATAACAGAACCAAGTTTCCAACAAATTCTACCAGGGAGGCAGTACGAACATTCACAGTAATACTCCCAGACCCATCCAATGAGTCTTAAGTTGGAGACTGGACAAGCAATTCATAATATGAACATCCCAAATATGCAATCTTGAATATGAACATGAATCAAAAAAGAAAATTCCTACTAAACAAATAATTCATAGGAAAACTGGATAAACGAGAATGCCACTATCAGTGATGTGATTGCTGCGCCAATTGCGCCAAACTGCGCCATTCAAAGTAGGCTGCGCCAATCTGATACAAAAAGTAAATTTTAACTGATTTTGCGCCAACACTGCGCCATTTCATGAAAATACCGGAAAACGTAATTTTTCTCCGTAATTCTCGGAACGGAAAGAAATGATTGAATCAGAAATTTCTCAGAAGAGTGCAATCTACCAGCAAAATCAGAGGATTAGACTTCTTTCTTTTCAAACAGCTGAAGTTTTTATCAATTGTGGGGTTGCTTTGTTCGGACTAAGGCACTGCTCCCTACAACAAGTTCTCCGGGTGTCTGGAGTCAGCGAGTACTTGACCATGTTACGTGAACGTGATAAGTCCCGCCATACACCAGGAGTATTGTTACCAGACAGCGGAATTTATCAAAGGACGTGCTTAGTAAGCCCCCAATAGAACATTATCAAACTTGGTATCAATCGAAATATTTTTTCAAGCCCTTCAAAATGAAGGGTAACATGCTATAATTTGGATCACTTGGAACAATGATACAGATTTTTCAAAATTCTTATGAAATTTGAAAATAGAAAATATCCAAATTCTATAATTCGGAAAATTCCGGAATCAATAAAGTCCGGACTGGTCCTTATTTTCCAAGTTGTACTGTACTGTATATGTAAAAAGTTATTTTGAATGGCTTTTTTTACACCGTCATATATATATTCACGGTATCAATTAAATCTAAAGTTATTTTTTAAAATTGGCATCATTAAAAATGTATGTAGTACCTAAAATTTTGCTATAGACAGCAGGCAAATCTCGTGGAATTTTACAATTTTACACCGTATTAACGGAAGTTTACTGAATTTTTTAATAATTTATTAAAGTTTTGAGCATAATATTTATTTGCTTTAGCTTGATTAACTTCCATTAATCCTTTCGTTTGTCCTTCTTAATAAAATTTTCGTTTTGATTTAATGGGGAATTTCTCTAATTTTTTTTATTGCGCTATGTTTATTTTTAATTTTATGATTTTTTTTTCTTGCGTTATTTCTTTTTTTAGCGCAATATAAAAGACCAGTATCCTTTTTGAAAAATAGTTTTTAATTTTGAAGATCTTTCCTAAAATTATATATTTTCTCTAAATATTATTTTTTCCCCTAAAATTTTTTATTTCATTTTGTTAGATATTTTTTAAAAATTTTACAGCAATAAGATATTTTTAATCTTAAGTTATTTATTTTAATTTTTTAAAATATGTTTTAAAATTCTTTATTGCATTTTTTTATTAATTTAGATTTTTTTCTAATTATTTAATGTAATAAAATTTGTTTAGATCTGTAAAATTCTTTTTTCAATTCTTTTTTATATTTTTTCAAAAATTATGTATTGCAATATTAAAGTATTTTATAGATCTTTACTAAAATTATTTATTGCAGTTTTTTTATATTAAAGAATATGTATTAAAAATAGATTTTCTCAATAAAAAATAAGCTTTTTTATTAATGTTATTTATATGCTATTTTAGTTTATTAAAAGTTAATTGAAAATTCAAAATGTTTATACTTAAATTCTGTTAATTAGATTTTTAAGACTCCATTGTCTTGAATTTGCTTGTTATATATATGACAAACTGTTAAAATAAAAAAAAATGCCTTGCATCGAACTGCTACAATGTCAAAAAATCTCTTGCTACAAACTGCTACAATTTCGAATAATTGCCAGCTACAAACTGCTACATTTTTGAAATATTACCTGATATAAACTGCTGCAATTCCAGAAATTTACTGCTCCAAAAATTGCTCCAAAAGAGTTTTTTGTAATCACATCACTGTAGGGCGAAAAGTTAACAAATGCCCCAAGTGCAAGGATTTACAATATTTATTTTAGTATAAGCATAAATCTGTAAATTATCTTTTACATTTCAATTTCAGGCATCCATGCTGTTGTAAAAAATGGAGAGCGTCTCAGTTATGTCTTGTATAACATATCTACCGGAAAAACATCCCAAGACAGCCCATTTCCTACAGATACTCAGTCTTTTCTTGGTCAAGACACAAGGCTAATATCCTTTGGCATTAGTGGTGAGGTAATAAGATTTATTTGTATTGGTATCAAAAGCTTGATGGATTAAAACATGCATTCATGAAAAGGTTTCTGGAAATATACATAATTAGTATATTCAGGAGTTTTTCTTAAAAAAAAGTTAGCCAGGACTGTATTAAAATAATGTGCTAGATTCAAGTTTGTGGATGTAGTCAATTTATAAGTAGGAAAAGGAAGGGGAGCTTAGTTATTATCTCTTTTAATTTTTGTTTAATACTTTTAGAATATGGAATAACAAATAATTTTACTTGTTTAAATTAGAAAGGGATAAATATCTTACGTATTTAAGAACATTCTTATTTTAGACATGCTGCTGAAATCTTTCTGCTTTTCGTATCAGCAGCAAGATGGGAACTCTGCGGAAACAAAGAAGTTACACATTCTTTATGCAGGAAGTTGGCTTCTGCTAACTTTCCTTCCCGGTCGTCCAATTTGTTGCTCTAAGTCCTTTGGACGAGCCGGACGGCCTGGGGTTTTCACATTCTTTATGCAGGGCGCGGTAGCCCATTGGTTAGCACGCTGGAGTTGCACTCGGTAGGCCCGGGTTCGATTCCAGCCACTGCCAAAACTGCTGCCGTGTTCACGCGGAGTACGATCACGTTAAACATGTGGATCCGTAAGTCCTTCCGAGAGGTTGGTGGTAGGGGAAGTAGGGTACGGTCCCTGTGGATGCCTCCCCCACTGGGTTCCGGTCTAAATTGGGTGGCACTTCCCGGCCGTCCAAACAGTTACCTTACACCTTTCTGGTAGGTCGGACGGTCTGGGTCTCAACAACAACAACATTCTTTATGCAGCCTGTGGTGCACTTGTTAATTTTCATGTATTAACTATGATTTGATATTCAGCTTGTTTACCGGTACACAGCACACAGAGCATGGATACACACAGAGCAGCATACAGAGCAAGTTCACAGAGCATGGATAAACCAGTGTTTCCCCCAGGCACTTTTCGAAGGGTGCAGCACCCTGCCTGCCCTTTTGTTACCAGAACAGCACCCTCCCTGCCCTTTTGTTAGCAGATCAGATCCCCTGCTTAGCCTTTTGTTAAGAGAGCAATGTCTGTCCTCGAACGAAAATCAACTAGTTCTTGTATGACCCCAGATAAGTCCCAGAACCCTTTCTCTGCGTTCATTACCATAAATTTTGATCGTGTCTTTAGATCGTGCAGCAAGATGGGAACTCTGCGGAAAACCAAGATGTTACACATTCTTTATGCAGCCTGTGGTCACTTGTTAATTTTCATGTATTAACTATGATTTGATATTAAGCTTGTTTACCGGTACACAGCCTAAGTTAGCCAGTATGAGTATCAGCTAAAAATAAAAGACCTGACTATATCGAACAATTGTACACTGGAATTACCTGGTGTGCACTTCTGTTATATGTCCATCTTGTATTTTCGTGTCAAGTTCACAGAGCATGGATAAACCAGTGTTTCCCCCAGGCACTTTTCGAAGGGTGCAGCACCCTGCCTGCCCTTTTGTTACCAGAACAGCACCCTCCCTGCCCTTTTGTTAGCAGATCAGATCCCCTGCTTAGCCTTTTGTTAAGAGAGCAATGTCTGTCCTCGAACGAAAATCAACCAGTTCTTGTATGACCTCAGATAAGTCCCAGAACCCTTTCTCTGCCCCCCTGCTCCATCCTTCTTCAAGGAAAGAAACAGGGTGATCTAGTGCCAATAAAAAGAGGATTGACAGCCCCATATCACTTCTTTCCTCCACTAAAAGAAACGAAACGGAAAGGGGAATATTAAGCACATACATTCCTTCTTCCATCTGATGAAAACTTTCAAAACAGTTTTCTTTTTCAACTTAATTATTTGTTAAATTATTTCATGTTTGATATGCATTTTAGGTATAAAGTTCTGTAAATGTAAACCCTGTAAGCATATTTGCTCTAAAACAAATATTTAACAGTATAGATTTCCGGACTAGGGTTGCGGGAAGATGTTTACGTTGATTCTGCCGATTCAGTCAAAACCGGAGGATGATAGAAAGGGTGGGGGAGAAAAGTTGTTAGATTAGCACTGTGATTTTAGCGGACTTGAATGAAATATGGGAGAGCTTATTTTCTTTATATTGTGTACTAATTGCCTTTAGCTACCAGCTTAGTCGCTTTTTGAAAATTCTCTTAATATGCCTTCTTGCTGTAGAATGCGTATCTCCGCTACGTGCGAAAATCACTGCTAAGAGTACTCCCATTTGTAGTTCGTGTAATAGCTATCGACTGTTGTTGTTGTTCACCGCCCCCCTTAGAGAGGATTGGACACCACTCGAGTAGTGGGACCCGGACTCCCCAACAATTCTTGAGGGAGGAGAAGACATGGAAAATGCACAAAAGAGGAAAATGAAATACGAAGGGGAACCCAGGAATTTGTATGGGTGGCCCTGATCTGACCACTACGCATTATATACAATATAATGAAAACTCCGCTCCCTGCAATAATGATACGTGGACATATTTAATTCGCGTAGCGGATTTACTCCCAATGCAGGTCATGCAATAGCTATTGGCTGTGTATCTGACCATGGCCGCCCATAAGGAGGGTTGGACACCACTCACGTGATGGGGCCCCCAATAATTTTTTGAGGGAGGAGAAAACATGAAGAATGCACAAAAGAGGAAAACAAAATATGAAGGGTAACCCAGAAATTTGTATGAGCGGTTCTGGCCCGACCACTATGCAGACGGGTGCAATACCCATTATATATAATATAACGATAACTCCGCTCCATTCAATAACGATTCGACATATTTAATTCACGTAGCAGATTTACAAAATTAAGCGCCTTCTTTTAACGAGTGTATGTAATCCGCATACAATGCATGCAATAACAATATATACCTTGTGCAGACGCGTGCAAATCGTGTGACGTGTTATGAACATATGCACTATGCTGGTTTATGGATTAACAGATTAGCCAGTTGCACGACATACGCATAGCAGATTTGAAACACAAAATAACCCCCGTCATATTAGCGGACTCGTCTTTGACCAGCTCCACAGACGCATGCAATAATAATAAAAATCAAGCTCATTTAATAATGATACGCCCGCTTTAGGGACAGATGCAGTAGTTGTCGTTCGCTTACTCACCCGCTATGCGAGTTTACGGCTAAAGAAACGGATGCTGCGCAGACACATAAGTAAATATTTAAATGTTTAGAAGGGCCCCCAAATGCAATTAGTCCCAGGGCCCCATTTCCTGTAAGCCCGGCCCTGTCAACATGAATGGAATGGGGGATTGTACTTACAAAGGAGTACATATCACAAAAGCTTTAAGAATAATATTGCTACTGAAGACAAATCATTTTGTAGAAGAATGAAAAATATTGTTTATCTTAATTTTAATGGGAGCAAGGGAAATCAAAAAACATTTTTAATTTGATTGGTGCTCTTTAATTTGCTGATGCCCTAAGCATGTACTTAGCTTAGTGTGCCTATTGGGTATTCCAGCACTGGCATGATGTATCATCATATAATGTATCAACTTCTTTCTTTTCAGGGTGAAACTGTTGCTGTTTTACGTGATGGAAATAGTGCAATATACCCATTATCCAAAGACTGTACAGATAGTATTAGAGATCCTGTATGGCTTGACCTTCCTCCTGCCAGAGCCATTGGCCTTGGTGTTCACTCTCTTAAAGATGTTGCAGCTAGTCAGAAAAACCAAGTGGCTATTGTGGTCTTGGCTCTTGAAGTAAGAAAGGTGGCTCACTATTTTTAATAAGTTACTATTCCATTCAATATGATAATGTTTATAATTTTAATCATATTCTTAAGTGTTCAACATATAAATGTAGTTGCAGAGGGGTCATTCCATGTGAAATGAGAACATCGGGCTGCTTGACCATATTTTTTTTTTTTTTATATTACTATTGTAATAGTGCCATTTGTGTGTAGACCAAAACAATTTTTAGTTTGTTTTTTAACACTTTACAACATAGTTGAAAAGTGTTTATGACTTTGTTCAATCTGTCTGTCTGTCCGTTCTCATGATAACTGCCATAAAAATGACTTTATCAAACAGAAATTTTAGTATGTTGTTCAGACTCTCCGTGGGACATATGGGAATATAAATGAATAATATCACCAAATTAGTTTTGGATTGAACCTGGGTTGAAAAAATTAAATACATTTAACCCTATGGGACCTAATTCTTTAAACATTTTTTAAGCGAATTTAAAATTCACAAATTGCATTGAAAGTTTTAGGAAATATTCAAATTATCCCATAAAATATATGAAAAAAATTTCTGCAAAATATATTCGGTAGTTGTTCAATTCAGCAAATATGAATTCAAAAATAATCATTTTCAGGTGGCTATAACTCCAGAAGAGCTGAAAATCAGAAATTAACATTTTTTTTTCATACTAACTAGAGAAAGACAGATTTTAGCTTATTATGGGGGAAAACAAAATCCATTTTTAATACTCCTTTTTTCTGTTTTTTAATATTAAACTGGCACAAATATAAAAAATGGCATGCATATTTTAAGGCTAAATATCTTGGAAGGGGGACCAGCCAAAAATTTGAAATGTTTTATGTTAGCTACTCTTGGTATCCTATAAATGGTATGAATTTCATTTTGTGGTTCAGTCAGGTTTTTAAATTATGAAGACTCAGTGTGGTAAAAAAAGCACTCTCACGCCAAACAAAAAATATGCTTTTAAGCTGTTATTATACATGTAATGCATATTAGTAAAAACACTCTTTAATTAGATGTTTTAAAGATATAACCCTGTAGAAAAGCCTTAGCATTTCAGTTTAACCCTTTCGCGATGGCGGCATTCCGAAGCTACCGTGGCCCAAAGGACGGAGCGCTTCGTTTCCAAACTGTTCCCAAAAGACGGTTATTTTTTTGCGCTAAGCCTAACTCTCGAAAAAAATTCGCGGAATTTGCATATTTCTCCGGAGATCGGCAGTCAATGCAAATATCGGAGCTTCATGAAGAAATGCAGAGTTGGCAGCTAGGGTTCAGTATTTGCAAGTCTATAATATATTTTTGTTTTATAGTTGCTACCCTTTTTCTTGTCGCTTTGACAAAATATAAATCATACCCTTGAAACTCATCTACACCCTTTGGGTGAGCTAGACAGCCTGGGTAATAATAAAAAAAAAGTATGAGTCACATTAATTTTAGGGATTGATATAAAAAATGCATAGATGCCAACTTACCAGAATAAAAGATAGGAACACATTGCAATGAGGAAAAATCGGGCACTAATACCGTTTTTCCCCATACTGCTGCAAAATAGCCTTCTATTTCATTAATAATAAGTTTGAAAAATAGTTTTTCTATTATATAGAAAAACTATTTTTATGTTTGTAATTATTTTGTATATTATATATACAAAATAATTACAAACATTTTAAACGATGCAAACAAATTGTAACAGTGGAAAAATACTTTCAAAACGAAATATAGAGGATCACACACAAATGCCGTTTATCGCGATACTGTTGCAAAATAGCCTTTCATGTCATTAAAAATACGCTTGAAAAATAGTTTTTCTGTATAATATAGTATATACGAAATTATTACAAACATTTTAGACAATGCAAACAGAGTGCAGAAGTGGAAAAGTATTTTCACAATAAAACGAAATATAAAGAAGATCACGGACAAATGCTGTTTATCGCGGTACCCGGTACTCGTGCAATATAGCTCTTCATTTCTTTAATAATACGTCTGAAAAATAGTTTTCTTGTATATAACAAGAAATAAGCATAAAAATTTTAGTCGATGCAAATGTGTTTCTCCCACATTAATTAGAAACAGACGCAATTACGTGGAAACGGATTTTTAGATGAAACACGGGAAAACCTCAATCTTAAAATTCCAGACTTTGTTTCTTATTTCGTGACCTACTTCCGATTTCATGATTGGTAGATACTCTTATGCAGATCTGCATACAATAAAATATAAATGTTATGGAAAAAAAAAATCTGACTACTGTGGATCCAAATCAGATTCCCGGAACAAGACTGAAAAAACGGAACAAGTACATAAAAATCTGAACACTTGGCAGCTATAAAAACGTCATTTTCAATGTCTGATATTAGCTAACCAAATTTATAACCAAATTTTCAATATTAGCTAACCAAATTTACAAGAAGCTAGAACGATTCAATCTGGAATGCAATGTGTTCTATAATAGTAAGCAATTAGAATATAAAGATTGCAGGATCACCCCCTTTTCTTTCAAGTGCCATACGTAGATCTAAGAAGGAATAAAGGGGAGGGAGAGCAATAGAAACTCGTTAAATACCGGAGTCTCGGGCATCGGAATGTCTGAAATAAAGCAAACAAATAAATTCTTCAGAAGTGCAATTTCAGGTCTTGAAGGGTTAGGGGTGAGTTCAAGTACAATAAAGAACCTAATGTTTCCTTCCCTGAATAGACAGAGGGGGATTTTACTGTCTGTGTACCACCTGCAAATTTATCACTGTGGGCGTGTATAAAATGCCGTTTTTTTCTTGACCGCTGTCCAGTCTTCTATTAGGGATCGTAATTCAGTCAAAGGGAAAGGGAAGACTGATATTTAACAATAGCATTGTTAGGCGTCAAATTTCACGACCAGATTGAAGAATCTAGTCGTCAAATTGAAATTTCTAGTCGCAAATTACGACTAACGACCGCTAATTTCGAACACTGATCTGGACCTTTTCGTGGGGATATATTGACGAAATTCAAGCCTTCCTTTCCATGAAAACAAAGATTCATCAATGCACACATTTCTTCTAGGAGTGTATACAGATTTAAATTTTGAAACTAATGCATCTAACACGGGTTTCAATTTATCTAGTTTTTGGGCATTACTATCAAGAGTAAAATGAAGGTAATGCAATAATTCTATAAATCGATCGCGACTCATAACTGAATTGAAAAAAGGAGTACTGATAATTGGATTTTTAGAAAAATACATTTTAAGATTTGGTTTTCTGACAATGCTCGTCAAAACTACTAGTGCGAAAAACACACGAAATTCGTTTCCTGTCAGAGGTGTAAATACATTTGGAACAGGTGGAGTCTTTGATGTGGAAGGAGAGAGGAGATTTTTCTCCCATTTTTTCTTTGCAAACTCATTAGTTGTTTTTACGATAAATTCTACTAGTTCATCATAAAAAATATGCTAAAAAAATCAAGTTACTTATCTAAATTAGGTGGCATGCTATTGTGATTTATTCCAGGTATGTTCAAAAACTCCAAAGAATTCAGATCTTTCAAATCACATGTCCAAACATAATTCGAAAAAACAGCAGCTGAAGATGGCGGCGTTGTAATAATAGTACGCTCAGAATCTGAAGAATCAATTGCATTTTCAGATTCATCATCAGAAATAACACTGTTCCACGAATCTTCACTATATACATAGCTTTCATTACTGTCTGGTTCGTTTATCATATGCGTATATTCTTCCACAGAAAGGAAACGTTTCAAACCAGCCATACTTTTATCCGAAATAACCTAATCATTTCATTGCCACACATTCCTTTACCTCCCCCCCCCCCAAAAAAAAAATACTCTCTTATATTCCTATAATTCACCAATGAAATCAATAAAAGCTAAAATCAGAACGAGACCCGGAACTCAATTATAAAATTGTTGATGCTGTGAGAAGTGCTCTGTCTGTTTACTTTACAGAACCATGTTTCACCGAAATAATTCATTGGATTCTCCTTATGCCAAGGTCAAG
This sequence comes from Amaurobius ferox, assembly GCA_951213105.1. NCBI lineage: Eukaryota > Metazoa > Arthropoda > Arachnida > Araneae > Amaurobiidae > Amaurobius > Amaurobius ferox. Next base: position 48,921,713 of record OX578144.1, on the reverse strand, counting down.
CATCTACAAAATACATTTAAGTTGCTTCCACGGGCATTTAACGCCATCTAGTAGACAAATAAATTCAAATGAAAACGTTTCACATAGAAACACCGATACGTGCCACTCGCCGTTTAAGGTAAAGTTCTTTCCGTCACGAGTGCATGCCGTCCATCCTTGAATGCAAGTTCGCAGCCGGCATGCGGGCGTGTCCACCATCGCGAAAGGATTAAAGGGGCATATACACAGGGATGCCAGAAAATAAAGTTTTTTGGGGCTTAGATTTTGGGAAAATGATAATTAATTTTTTTTATTACCATTATTATTCAAAAACTACATAATAAAATGCAAATTATGAAATTTTTGTGGAGTAAATGTCCAATTCTGCAAATGGTGGGGATCCTTGTCAGACGTATTTTCCTTATGTCTCACAGAATATGTTCTACAAGTTTCAATTGAAATGGAAAACTTCAATGAAAAACTAAATCTTAAAGTTTAGAACTATATGCAAGAATTTTTTTATATTCAACATGAGAAAAAAAATGCTGGCCATAAGGACAAAAATGTGATGCTTTGTTCAATATTTTTTTTGTATAATAAAATTGCAATTTTCAATTGAAACTTGACTACATAGCTAAATGTGTGTTACTGTCTAGAAGAGTAGTGCCAAATTTCAAATAAATTGGTAGAAAATTTGCCAAGATATTTGTGATATGCAATTTACAAAAATTGATTTTGAGAAAAATGTGTTTGAAATTTAGGATTGTGAATACAAATTCTTGTACAATAAAGAAAAGGTTTTTTCCAGCGTACTAGATTTCCTTTTTCCTTTAAAAGTTACATTTTTACTGTATGTCATTGTTTACTTGCAAAATATAATTTTTAACTCAGAGACCTTGTAAGTAAATTTGATTAATTCGGATCTGCTGCTAAATGTGGTGAAGCATAGTATTGAATTTAATTAATTTCACATGGGACTATTAAAAAGTGACCATTTATGTTAGGTAACCTCATTACCCCTTATAATAAGGGTTGTCTATTTAATGTGTGAAAAACCCAGACCACACAACAGACCCGAAGGCTTGCTGTAGCTAAATGTGTGGCTGGTCTGTTTAATGTGTGAAATAATTATAATTTAAGAAGAGAGAGCATGCTGTTATGTAAAAAATTTGAAAATTCCTGACCTTAAGAGGCATGCATAATTTAAAATGTTCTTTAAAATTAGCGACTATTGTCCCTTTAGTAAATCTAAAATACAAACTTTTACAATATTTAAATTGAATTTTATTTGTTAAAAATGTTTTGTGTTCTTAATGTTTTTTACATCTATAATAATGTATTTATTCTTTAGCATCAAACATTGTTGCCCCCAATATTAAAGTGTGAACAGGAAACAGTTCGTCAAACTCTTGCCTCTCTTGAAAGGGATTCTGGTATGCATTTCATATTAAATATTTAACAGTTATAGCAATCTTTTGAAGTAATTAAATTACATTTTTGTTCCTGTGTGTGATTAAATTTCATTAATGTTGTTTTAATATCTAGGCACCCCTCTTGGACAAAATACTTTGCAATGTGTTTTAAATGAGCGTTGTGATGGGAACAGGAATATATTTCATGCTGCTGTCACAACGTGTTTTCCTACATCCAACAAGGACACAGATTTTGGTGAGTTTCTTTTGTACAAAAAATATTTGTGATTTGTCCAAATTTTGATTATGTATTAAAGAGTTTTGTTAAGAATGTTTGATATTGATTCAAATAGTTAAAATCAATTTTATTGTTACCTGGAAGTTTTTGCCGTTCGATAATAAAATAATGTGAATTTTCTTGATACTTAATTTTTACTCACTTAAGATAATTATAATTTTGGAAGCTGAAACAGCTTTATCTCTCAAATGGCAAAATATAAAGTTGTTTAAACGTGACAAAATATAAAATTGTTTAAAGGTCAGAATAATCTCTATGCAACTATGAAATGCTTTTAGTTGTTACTTTTAATAAATTGCTTTTTGATTTTTCAGCTTACCAGTTTGAGGAAAGTTTATCATAATCGTCTGTATTTTTTGTTACATTATAAAAGAATTTTCTATGTTTATAATCTTTTTGCATCAACTAAAATATTTATTCCTGTTTTATATGGAAAAGTTGTTCTTAAACTTATTATTAATTTTAATGAAGTGGTATTTTGTGACAACATTATAATTTAGGCTAGGGATGTCACAAAACCAAAAAGAAGTTTCGATATTAAATAACCCATACTAAAAACGAAAGCTTTTATAAAAATACACATGTTAATAATTATGTTTTATATACTCTTCTGAAAATAATAGTAAAAGAATGAATATGAAATAATGAATTATTTACATTAATTTGAACAGGGTGAAAAAATATTGCCATACTATATCTATACCAAGGTTGTCCAACCTTTTGTGCAAGGGGCCTTTTATGCAAATGCACAGGATCCGACATACTTATTCCTGGCTTCCAGCATCTACCTTTATGTTTTAGAATAAAAGGCAGTTCAAGAAAACTCATTTCCTCAATTCTAAAGTATAAAAAAAGAAGAAAAAAAATGTTGGATCTATCAGTTCATCATTATTATTGGGAAAAGTTTTTGGCGAAACAGATGATTGATGTTCATTTAGACACTTAGAAGTAGTTGATATTAAACATTTACTCATGCAAAATTATTTCCTCATATTCCATAGCTGCCAATTGTTCAGTTTTTTTATGTTCCAGAAATCCGGTTTTTGAACAAAATAGTCCGATTCTTCATCTCCATAACATTTGTATTTATTTATGCAAGTCTGCATAAAGATATCTACAGGTCATGAATGTCACAAAATTGTAAACAAAAGTTGTGAATTTTGAGATCAGAGTTATCACGTTCTTGCATATGAAAATCCATTTCCCTGCTGTTGTGTAATTGATTAGAGAGAGATACCCAATGATAACATATTAATAATAAAATGAAATACTATATTGCAGCAGTACTGCATTTATGCACAATCCTCTGTATATTTCGTTTAATTGTGAAAGACTTTTTTCACTTTTGCAGTCTGTTTACATCATCTGAAAATTTTGTAATTATTTCATGTATTATGCAGAATAGAAAAAGCATTGTTACAATTTTTGGATTTGAGATTTTGATACCTAATGTTTTAGGACTTCCTGAACATGTTTTGTCAATTTTTGGAGTGATGTTTTTTTACCTGTATGTAAAAGATTTCTCGTGTACATGATATCTGCTACAAATGTTAATGGATTTTCACGAAATTTTATATTCGGCTTTGTTATTGAAAAATCTAGAACTAGGTAGAATTTTTTTACATTCGAGCAAAAACTTCGAAAATTATTTGATATTTTATATTTTTTTAGCATGGCAGCATAGGACAGAATTTGACATAATCATGCATAAAAGGGATTATTTATGGCTCAATGATCTTAAGACTTAATAGTTTTAATCATTGTCAAGGAAAGTAGCCACGATACAATTTTTGTGTTCGTGATGTCATTAACCCATCTAAGGGAGGGTTGTAGAGTATTTTCAGGAAAAGTTTAGTGCAATCCCTGAAAATGATATCTGCATTCTCTTTCAAATCTTAAAATTCAGCAAAATAAAATTTTTAAATCAAATTCACATTATAAAATGCTTATAACTTTTAGTTAAGAATAATGGTGTTTATTTCTGAAGTATTATTTAATCAATTATGCTTTTGTGTGGGTTTCCAGAATTTTTCGAATAGCTGCTCATATAACATACGTTTATTTAGAACCTTTTTTCACTGTGAGCCCCCTGGTTATCCCAACTTGAAATTTTTGCATAATAGAGATAAATAGCATATCATAAAAATAAATTTATTGGGGGAGGGATTAAAAATGCACCTTTTTTTTGCAGTTCAAAGTAAAAGGTTAAATCAAATGACCTTGAAATGAAAAGCATAATTTACAGGGTCATGTGACATTACAAGAAAAGTCATACCTGAAGCTACAAAATAAACCTTATTTCAACGTAATCCGTAGATTAGGTTAAAACATAGACATTCAAGAATCATGGAAAATTATCAGATTTTTCAAACTTCATATTTTTATTATAAACAAAATACTAATGAAAATTAGGGACTCAAATTTTGCATAGTCTAATATATTAGACGGCAACAAAATAGCTAAGTTAAAAAAAATATACATATGTGCTAGGTTGAAAACATCACCTTTTTGTGTTGATTTGATATGGAATGACCCAATAATATCCTAAAAATTGCTATAAAGTTATCTTCTAACATCTGGGAATGTTAAAATTGATTGTAGGGGCAAAAACAGTTAAATATTTCTAAAAATATGAAAAAAAAAAAATCATATTTTAATATCATTAACATAACCTGAAATTAACTCTTTGAAGTGAAATTATATTTGCTATTTTTGCTTCAGTATATTTGGTCATAATCTTGTTTTTACAAGATAGTTGTAACTTAAGGTTTTATAAATAGAAAATCTTAAAAATTTCAACCTGGAAAGGTAATTTTATTTTGCATTTTGGGTGGCAATTATGTTAAATATTTATTTCTCTTAAAAATTCATAGAAAAACTTTTTTCAATTTGCACATCATTTCCATACAACTGTTATTGTTATATATCTATTTTAAGCTGAATATTCCTGAACTTTGCACTAAAACAAACTGTTGCTTGTAAGATCTTGTAAGATAAAACAAACTGTTGCTTGTAAGATCTTGTAAGATAAAACAAACTGTTGCTTGTAAGATCTTGTAAGATAAAACAAACTATTGCTTGTAAGATCAGTTTGGCAACTACAATTGTTGCAAGGGAGTTAAGTCTCCTTCTCCAGGCCAAAATAGAATGGTATGCACCCTTAACAAATTATTTTTCTCCATGATATTATTCAAGATTCTTAATATTGAAAAGAACCTTTAAAATGGTTATTTGACTGTGTTGATAAAGTCACTATTGTATATCTCCCAAACAAATTGTTTCTCCACAGTACCTCTGTACTCGTTCTTTGTATTCATCTTTGACTTTAAAAGTTAGCTCATTTGACCTCAAAAACTTTGTTTTTCTTTCGATTTTGTTATATCCTTCTTAATTCTAATCTTATTCATTGATATTGTATAGTAGATTAATCGATTGATATTTCCTCCTTATAGTTACTGAAGTTAGATCATATAGTTTGTGAAACTTCCCCCCCTCCTTCATCCCTTCTTTTCTGTCTTATATCCTTTTTTGACCTAGTGTCAAACACTGTTTAATATTTAGTAGTTTGATTGATGAATTTAACTTTCAAAACCGGTTACTCCTTTTTATTATTTTCTTCTTAATTATTGCCTTATTCCCCTGTAATTTTATGGGTTTGACTATTTTTCCTCCCTCTAAAATTTTTTACCAGTAATTTAACAGTTCATATATTCCTTCTCTGTTTTTTAAATCTTATGTCAGTGCTTAAGATTTTATTCCCAGTGTCAGCTCCCCTTGTCTTCGTAGGAGAGGGACCCTTTATCATTCCTTGATGATATGCTTATGGGTGTTTTTCAAGTGTCGATACTTTATCTGTGAATTTTTTTCATTGTGTGTGTCCTAACTCTTTTGAATTGCTCCTGGTTTTGCAGTTCGCTCTCATCTTTTGTTAAGGATGAATACTGTTCTAATTGTTCTGTTTTGTCCTGAAAAAGGTGGCTTATAATGCCCTTGAAACAATTATAGTCACTTAACTGACATATGACTGCCTTATACAATGAACTTGTGCAAGTTCATTCCTGGACTTATGCTATTCATATAATGTTACCTCTAATTATATTCCCTCTTATAAGAGTTTATTTTGCAAAACGTTAAATCTATGCAATGCTTTTTAATGCTTAGTATTTCTTGACTTCCTCTAAAATGAAGCCCAACATTAAAAAATATTTTTTGTAGGTGAGACAAGTGGAAGTGCTAGTTTGGAATCATTAGATTTGTTAAGTGGCACTGTTGCGTCAAATGGTAGTGGTCTTCAGTCTCGCAGGTACTGTAAATTTATAAATAGAAAGTTTTCTGTGCATCAAAGTGAATTAATTTATTGGAAGAGTTCAGGTTATTATTAATTTTTGCATAACATTTTTATAGTGTGTCACTTAGAGAGATAATGCGCAGAGCTACATCAGCTGCTCGTAATCTTGCTGGCCTTGAAAACAGAGATCGGGATGTGGGTATACCAACACTTGCATGGCCCCCAGAACCTTCTGACTCTGCTGCTGGTATGTTGAATAGTTATTTAAACTTTATCAATAAAGTAATAAACATTTTTCTGGAACATTTAATCATATGAACCATTAATTACAGGAAATCAATTACCAATCCCAAACCATTCTAAGGCAGACATTTTAATCTTTTATTTTATATCACAAACTTGGCCTACAGTTGGATATACATACTTTACATTATCTACTTGAACGCCACTCTTAAGACGTTGCTATTAATGTAGAATAAAATGAAATGATCTTACAAAATGACTTTTATATGCGTCCTTATTTTCATTCAAAAACGCAAGAGCAAGTATAGAAGCCTGAGCAAGTATCGAGCGTCCATAATAAGAGGCATATGATAGGGAAAAAAGGAACATTGGGCTATTTATACCCAGCCAAAATGCGATCAAAATTTGTATATCATTAATGATTGAAAGGTACGTAAGGTACAAGTAAACAAATGAAATAAAAAATCATAAAAATACAAATCACACAGTATATCTAGAATTAAATTTAATGAAATAGAAAATATAGCATATTTAGATGTTTAAATATTTAGACAATGATTTCACGGAATCAAGAATAAGATGTCATGTGAAATTGAGATGTTACACAGGGTAAAAATTACAGATGGAATCATGATAGATATAAATAAATAAAGATTTTTAAAACATATTATGGGAATTATTTCAGTTGGTTTAAATTTTTTATCGAAAAGCAGGACAAAATTATCATAAGTACTATTAATATAGAATTTATATAACAATTTTCAGGGGAAATAAGGGGGACAACATACACACTAGCCTGACCCAAAATATTACTTTTAAATTTATCTGTATGGATATAGCTAAACAGAATGGGCAGGCTTAAAGTTGGATTCATCACAAAATTGAAAAATAAAGTATCACTATGCATCCAAGCTGGGTTCCTTATGAAGTGTTCTTAAGTCCAAAGCATAAGTATTGTATATTTGCCATGTCTTGTCACAAATTTTGACTGTATGATGTTTTATTTGTAATCCCAACTTTAACTTCAACCACTGTTTACTTTGCTGCTATATATCAAGCTTTTTTCATTCACTTATATATTTTTCATGGTAAGACCTTTTTGTCTTAACCTTTATCTTGTTTTGTATCCATTTGTATTTTGATTCTTATGTTCATTATGCAATCTGGTGGTTCTTATTTGTATAATTTCTTATTTATAGTAACACCCAACTTGACTCGTTTGTTGAGTCAGCTTACTTTTTAAAAATATTTAAATATTTTTAAATATATGCAATTTATTCCTCTCTCTTGTAGTATTTGAAAATTTGTGTCCCGTGCTTCTTCATACTGTGTAATTAGGATTGCTGAGTATAAACTCCTATGTAGTGCTATTAGAGAATTGTGTGCTATTGAGTGTACTTGCTATTTCTGGTTTAATGAATTTGCCACTTATGCCCATCTCACCAGTTTTGATGTTCACTTTGATTATATGCATTTACATCTGTTTAATTTTCTCATTCTCTTGGCATTCATCTGTAGTCTTCATGTTCCCAGTAATGTTTCGCTTCCTTGATGAAACAGTGTGAAGAAGTAATTAGTGAGAGACACAATGCAGTATCACAAAACTTTTCTCCGAAAAGGACTAGTTATTTCAGGCATCAAATTCTTCCATGGATTTTCGAATTTTCACTTTGTGTTGATTTATTATATTTTCCTAAGTATTCTCTTCGTCTTTCTCGTTTTTTTACCCAGGGAATTTTCTTTACATGGGTGAAAATATTTTCCTTGAGAATTTTAAAATATCTCTTCCTTAAGCAGGGTTTCCACAGGTCACAAAGGTCCGGAAAAAGTTATGAAATCAAGTCACAAATTTTGAGTTGGGAGCAATGTTTTCCCATGATTACATATCTGTTTGTTTACGAAATTGGCATTCACATGATTTCTTCTGCCTCACAAGGGAGATTACCAGCAATTAACAAACTTTCTCTCATTTTTGCATCAAATAAGACTTTTATCATTTCGCAGGGATCGCATTCGTCCTAAAATTCCTAAAAGTTTGAAGCTTCCCTTGACTTCCTAAAATTAACCTAAAATTTTGTAATGTTTTGCTGCGGCGTCAAATTTACTCTACTATTGCCCGAATACATTCCATTCATACGGCAATCGATGTTAAAAAAGACTTCAGAAATTAAAACGTTGTTCAAAATAGCACTCATCTTTTACAAAGACGACAAAAGTGTCAATGACGATAAAATCGCCGATTCTCAATGGTTAAATCCTCTCCGTCCGTGGGTGGTTTTAGTGAAATACGATCACAAGACGAATGGCGAGGCACGTGATCATTTACGACCGGAGTTTGGGGAAGATTCCTTTGTTTGTGGGAGTGGGAATCTCCACAGGATATCTTAGGAATCTCCAGCGCAAGCTAACAAACTTAGAAGCCTTTAACCTCTCAAAGAAATAAAATAGAAAAAGACGGGTTCAATTGTTGATTAGTTGAAGACCCAGACCGTCCGACTCATCCTGAGGACTTGAGCAACTATTTGGACGGCTGGGCGATTGTTGTGCTTTCTCATATTTACTAGATAAATCACGAAGTTTCTATTTCTTTGCTGCAAAGTTAAAATTTTGCTCAACTATTCTTTGTTAGGAATCAATTGTGTGCAAAAATTTTGAAGAATTTTAGGTCTAAATTCAATAATACAAATATAGTTTGTCGGATTATGATTCTCTTACGCCCCTCATTACGTAATATTTGGTCAATATCATGTCAGAACAGGAGGGTAGAGAAGGAATCTTTGTCTGCTGTTAGCAACCTCTCTAGGTATTGATGATATTAAAGGATATCTCTTCAAAAAGATGGATTGCGTAGGGGCCCGGATCACATAGCAGTTTATGAAGAAAAGCAATGGATATAATAAAATACGGCATAGTAGGGAGGTCCCGCAATTGGATCGCCACACTCCTCAAAAAATAAATTAAAAATAATGAAAGAGCAGAAATGTGAAGAATGTTAAATAAACACATTCTCGCTTCCAACAGATAAAACTTTTAAACAATTTTTATTTCTTATTATACTTAAAATTTTGTCTAATTATTCCATGTTTAGTATGCATCTGGGATGAAAAGTACTAAAAATTTGAACTCTGTAAGAATTTTTGCTCAAAAACCAATATTTAAAAATATAGTTTTCTGGACTAGAGTTTTTTTGAGCCGCAGGAACTTGTGCATCTGTTTTTGTTGATTCTATCAAAACAGAGGATGATTGAAGGGAAATAGCTGTGTCTAGATTAACGCATTGCAGTAGCTTTTGTTGGAAAAAAATCAATACATCGCGATTCACGTTCCTGTGAATGGGCGTTTATGCAAATTTAATATGAACGACTCTTCCCGTTCACCGGCGTGAACCGTGACGTTTTTCAACATGAGGTTTCATGCAAATCAGTTCTCAATGCGTGCGCATCTGATTTGCATATCCGGTGGCGTTTCCGGAACAGTCGATTCTCGGATATATAAGGCAGAGATTTCTTGAAGCAATCATCATCAGAGAGAATTCCCACTCAGTCTGATCCAGAACGGAGCGGAGAAGGCTTTGTAAGACATAGACACTGATGGTCTGATGCAGGCAGACAGAAATGCTTTAGACAGAAGCACTGCGGGATATCGTTTGACGATGGTTTTTAGTCGAGACGGATGCAGAGATGGTCAGTTTATACCAGTATGTATTGAACATTAAATTTACTTACATGTGTCTGGAAATTACGTTAAATATTCTTCTGATGTCTTATCCTTTGGTTTTCCTTTGCAAAGTGTGATACCTTCAAGGGTGGCTGCAAATACACGCAAGTGATAGAGGTAGTATAGTTACTTACTACCCATGCTTCAAGGAATTTCTGTCTGGTTATTTACATCTGCAAACTTTTTGTACATAGTATTTTTTGATGTTTCGTGGCATGGAAACCTGGAATGTGTAACTTGCCTAGTTATGTTTCTCACGAAATAAAGTGAACGATGTTTTTCTTTGAAACTGGATCTGCATACTTTTATGACCCAGCCAACACTTATTGACTCTATGCCAGTGCGTACTTTGCTGTTCATCTTGCTTCTTCAAATTTTAAATTTTCCTACAGCTTTGATGAAATATAAGATAACTTATTTCCCTCATATTATTTAATTACTGCCTTCGGCGACCAGTGTCAGATATTGACGAAATTTTAAAAATTTGTAGATAGCAAAGCACGTACTGTCAGAGTCAATAAGTGTTGGCTGGGTCATGAAAGTACACAAGTCCAGTTTTAAAGGAAAACTTCGTTCACTTTATTTGGTGAAAAACACAACTAGGCATATTACACGTACCTGGTAATTTTCCATGCCAGAAAACATCAAAATACTATGTACAAAAAGGTTTGCAGTTGTAAATGACTAGACAGAGATTCCTTGAAGCATTTAGTAGTAAGTTACTATACTACCTCTATCACTTGCGTGTATTTCAGCCACCATTGAATGTATCACACTTGGCAAAGGGAAACCAAAGGATAGAACATCAGGAAAATATTTAAAGCAGCTTCCGAACGTTTGTAAGTAAATTTAACGTTCAATACATGCTGGTCCAAACTGACCGCATCTGCATCCGTTTCGACTATTAACCGTCGTCAAACGATATTCCGCAGTGCTTCTGTCAAAAACATTTCTGTCTGCCTGCATCAGACCATCATCTCAAGTCTGTCTCGATCGTCTTAACTCGATCGTCGTCTCAAGACGTCTTCTGATCTGATTGCTTCAAGAAAACCTCTGCCCTATATATCCGAGAATGGACAGCTCCGGAAACGCCCCCGGATATGCAAATCAGATGCGTACGCATTGAGAACTGATTTGCATGAAACCTCATGTTGAAAAACGTCACGGTTCACGCCGGTGAACGGGAAGAGTCGTTCATATTAAATTTGCATAAACGCCCGTTCATGGGAACGTGAATCGCGATGTATTGATTATTTCCAACAATCGGGCCCCCTCAAACAAATCCTTAAGTCTCAATGCATATGCAAAAGAAAACTTACTCTGAGAAACCAAGGTATATCAATAAACACCAAGGCCCCCAGTATCCTATCAAACATATAATGAAGGAAAAATTTAAAGTATTATATCATTATTAAATTTAAAATAAAATGCATAAGTACTTATAGCATCTGAAAAATAGTTAAGTATTGTAGACAATATTGTGACAACAACATTTCACATCAAGTAGAAATTTATATACAGCACAACTTCAATGCTTAAGTATCAGCATTCAAAAATTTAAATTTTAGTTTAAATTTAATTATAAGTATCCAAAATTTAAGTATAAGCACATTATCATATTAAACAAGTCAACTTTAAAAGATTAAGATTTTGTATAAGCATAGAATTTAAGTTTACTTTAAATTTGAGTATAAACACTATAATTCAAAAAGCTTAAAAAATTTAGTCTATTAACACAATATAAGTATACATAATTAATACTATTAGACTGCATTGATATACCAAATATTTAAAAATACATGATTGAAGTAATTAGATAATAAAAGTCCTTTATCAAAACTTTCAACACATATTTTTTTACCAAGTTGAAAAATACAAAATTTTATACACATAAGCTATTATTTAGCATCATGCGGGTCATGGAAAATGGATGTATATACAAAGGTGTAAAGTGAAAAAGATTCAATATCACAAAAATTTATACTCAAGATATACTATCTTATATCAATGAGGTTTAAGATAAACAATAATGTATATATATGACATCTTTAAAAATTCCCAAGTTGTAAATTCAATTTAGTATTTAAAATTTTCTTTAGACTAAACATTTAATCTCAAAAAGTTTTGATTTAGTTTTTAAAAATTTTATTACAAAATTTAAGTATTATTTTCCTTAGTCATTGGTTTAGTAAAGTGATCTGCTAAGTTATCTTTACTATTTACAAATTTAACATTAAAAGATTCATTGACTATTAAATTTCTTAGGAAATGATATCTAACATCAATATGCTTAGTTCTATTGTTTTCAATTGGAGAGTTAGAAAAATTAATGGCTGCTTGGTTGTCGCTAAAAATAATACTGTTACTTTTATTAAAATTTAACCCAAGTAAATGACATTCTTCAATTATGTTTTGTACCCATACCATTTCTTTAGCGGCTTCTGTTAGTGATACATACTCAGCTTCCATGGTTGACAAGCTGACACACTTATGTTTAAAGGTACGCCAAGAAATAGGTACATTATCAATAAAGAGTATCATGCCTCCAAGTGAAACACGGTCATCTCGGTTTGCAGCAAAGTCAGAATCTGAATAACAATTCAATTTAAACTCCTGAATGTTAGATAAATTCAACATATAGTTTTTAGTCTTTTCAACATATCCTAAAAGTCTTAACAATGCATCCCAATGCTTAATTCCAGGGTTTTCTTGAAATTGAGATAATATATTGATGGCGTAACAAATATCAGGTCTAGTCCTACTAGATATAAAAGCCAAACACCCAATTAAGCTCCTGTAAGGAAAACTTTGCATTTGCTTTATTTCTTCACCTGTCTTTGGACAATCTATTTTACTTAGAATATTCCCTTTAGAAATGGGAAGTGAAGTAACTGGATATTTATACTGTTGAAACATTTGACATACTTTATCTATATACTGACTTTGATGTATAAAAAATTTATTGTCACACTCTTAAAATTCCACGCCTAACAGTTTTCTAATTTTTCCTAATACCTTGATATCAAATTCTATGCTAAGTAACGAAACAATGTGGTCTATGTCCCTTTGATACTTTGAGAAGAGAATTATGTCATCCACATAGACTTACGTAAGAACTTTGCTATTGTAAATATATGCACAATTACACCATTGAAGTTTTAAAAAATTTAATTCTTTTAATTTGGTGTCAAGGTCATTAAACCATTCTCTTCCACTTTGATGAAGATCGTAAATGGCTTTCTTCAACAAACAAACATAATCAGGCTGTTCCTGATTGACATAACCTTGAGGCTGTTTCATATATACTTTTTGACTCAATTTAGCATAGAGATAGGCAGATTTGATATCTAACTGGAAATGCATCCAGCCAAGCATGCATACGAAAATTGAGAAGAATGCTCTAATTAAGTTGAAGTTAACAACATGGCTAAAAACTTCATCGTATGATTCTCCCTTTTTCTGACCATACCCCTGGGCTACCAAACGAGCTTTAAACCTCTTGATTTTCCCATTCTCGTCTTTCTTAATAGTGTAGACCCATCTACTGCCTATATGCTTTTGTGAGGTGGATGCAGGAACTAGTTCCCAGACACCCCTCTCTTGCATTACGGCCATTTCTTCATCCATAGCTTTACACCATTTTTCGGACTGGGAAGATTTTATAGCAGCGTTGTACCCTTTTGGTATATTTATTTCAATATTGCTTGCTTCTGGTCTGCCTCTAACCCTTTTAAGACCTTTATTTTCCCGAAAATTAAACAGTTGCTGATCAAATTGTATATTCCTTTTATCACAATATTTCTTAACATCATTGTGCGACCTCAGCCTTTTATTATCTCCTTGAGCGTAATAATACACATCGGTTTTACTCCCATCGGGTCTTGGAACCGTCTTTCGCTGCCAAGCAATATCCGAGCAAGGAGTCATACTGGAGTCAGCAGGAGAGTCCGTTTCCTCACTGGATTCAGACGGATCGTCACCAGTTTCTTCACTCTCTCCTGCCCCCCCATCAGACTGCTCTCTCGGATATTCCCCGTCGGAGTATTCTGAAAGGTTATCTCTTGATATCCCTAAGGAAATATTTCTGGGACAAATTGGGTCCAGGATGCCTTCCACTACATCACCCTCATCAAACCTCACATTGCAGGTCTCAATTGTTCGTTTCTCTCCTGACAAAAATATCCTATAGCCTTTAGTTTTAGTAGCATAGCCTACCATCACCCCTTCTGTAGCTTTCATGTCTAACTTTTTTCTGAGTTGACTGGGTTTGCCTACATATGCTCTACAACCAAAGGTTCTAAGATGTTTGTCTGAAGGTTTTCTACCACTGTAGAGTTCATGTGGAGTTTTTGTCTTTAATTTGTGACATATTCGATTTTTAGTGTATGCAAAACACAATATTGCTTCCGCCCAGAATCTGTCATGCAATTTGCTGTCGTTCAACATGGCTCTAACACAGTCAAATGTGGTTAAATTGAATCTCTCTGATACTCCATTTTGCTGTGGGGTATATGTGTTAGTCCTCTCAGCCTTAATACCGATATCCTTCAGGTAATTTTTGAACTTATCATGGCAGAATTCCATTCCATTATCCGTCCGGATACATAGAATTTTAGTACCTAACTGCCTTTCTTCTCTGGCCTGAAACTCTTTAAAATGTGAAAAATCTGACTTCTGTTTCATAAGGTAAACAAAAACTTTTCTACTATAATCATCTGTTATAGTTAAGACATACTTGTTCCCACCATATGATACTGTGGGTAAGGGACCACACACATCCATGTGTAACAATTGCAATGGTTTAGTGGACCTTATCCTACCGGTGGGTTTATACGATACTCTCCTAGACTTAGCCAATTTACACGATTTACAATTTAACTTTTTGTATTTAAGCCTAGGAAGTCCGTTTACAGCAGTAACTTTGCTGGTTTGGAGGAGATATTCAGTGTTTATGTGGCAATATCTTTTGTGCCAGACAGTTTGTACTGTTAAGTTCAGTTACTGAACTGCTAGGTTTAGATATTAAACTATCCACATTTTTATTCTGCTTAGTTTTTGTTTTGTCAGATTTAAATTTAGTTTCTTTAAAATTAGGTGCTATTTTTACTTTATCTATTTTTCTGGAAGCACTAGGATCCCTATCCTTAGATATCTTATCCTTTTTGCGTTTCTTGTCTCCATCTCGATCCCTATCTTTAGATTGACGGTTTTCTATGTTATGTTGTTCCTGGGTACTATACTTAGGTTTTAAGAAATACAACCCATCCTTTCTTTTTGCATAAAAGAATTTCTCCCCTTTGGGTGTAAAAAACCATAGCATCCCATTAGCTCCTTGAAAACTAAAATTTTGTTCCTCAAGAACAGATGCAGCTAATAAATTTCTCCTAAGTTTAGGAGAATGCATAACATTTTCCAATTTGATAATACTTTGTTTATCCTTAAATTGGACATACATCTCCACCGTCCCGATAGCCTCAACTGGACTTTCGACATCCCCTACTGCTAGCGACATTGAAGTGCCTTTGCACTCATTAAATTTGGAAAATAACTTAATGTTATTACAGAAATGTCGCATAGCAGCAGTGTCTACTACCCAGCTGAGTCTATCGTTAGGATCGATTACAGTATTAGCTTCAATATGTGGAGATCCAAGAAATTCCACAATACTAGATCCATTATTTTTAGGGCAATTAGCTTTAGTATGACCTAGTTTGTTACATTTAAAACACTTAATTTTACTTTTAGAAATATTTACATTATGACTAGAAGTATTTACATTAGACACATTTTGAGATTTAAATTTAGACACTTTTACTCTATTTACACGTTTCTTAGAAGTAAGATATGCAGAATTTAGACTCACAGTTTTAGAGGAGTCACTTGCTTGTTGACGAAGCCGGCTCTCCTCAGCTGATAGCTCTGCTTGTATTTTGCTGAGCTTGAAGTCCAAGTCACTCCATCGATAAATTAATTGAACGATGCCCCGGTATTTTTCCAGAAGGTATCTGATAGCTTGGAATGAAACATAGGTCCTCAATGGGGTGATTCGCGTCTTTAAGCCTCGTCACGGCCTTCCGCAGTCTTGAGCAAAATATGTCAACAGGCTCGTCTTGCTCCGACCGGATGTCGAAGAACTCGTCTAGTAGGCGCACGAGATTAGCTCGGGAAAGCGCTTGAAAATGTTCTTTTAAAGTATTACATACTTGACTAGGTTCGTCAGTGACGTTTATCAACTCTTTGTATTCCGAGGATAAGCTTTGGTAGATGATAGCAAGCGCTCGGTTTTTCCGTCGATAAAAATCATCGTAGTCTCGGCGACTTGCGTCTTCTTCTATAGGCTTAACAGATCTGTCTACGTGTCCGAAACATCCTTCTCCCTTGAGGACGAATGAGATGTCGGTGCACCAGGTGACGTAGTTGTCTCGCGTCAGCAACTCCATTCTACTTGCCTCCATGGCCTCTCATAGATTTGAAGAAGCAGAAGTAAAAGTCTTTTGTACACTGTTTACGTTTCGTTTTTGTTATTCACACGTACTTCAAAATGGTTCCAGGCACGGCCCCCATCTGAACACTGGAACAATGATTCTTTAAAATACTTGCACTTATGATTCTATTCGGCATTAAACTGGCCCGTAACCGTTTCTTGTTAGAAAATTTAAAATTTGAAGAAGCAAAGTACGCACTGGCATAGAGTCAATAAGTGTTGGCTGGGTCATAAAAGTATGCAGATCTAGTTTCAAAGAAAAAACATCGTTCACTTTATTTCGTGAGAAACATAACTAGGCAAGTTACACGTTCCAGGTTTCCATGCCACAAAACATCAAAAGAATACTATGTACAAAAAGTTTGCAGTTGTAAATAACCAGACAGAAATTCCTTGAAGCATGGGTAGTAAGTAACTATACTACCTCTATCACTTGCGTGTATTTGCAGCCACCATTGAAGGTATCACACTTTGCAAAGGAAAACCAAAGGATAAGACATCAGAATAATATTTAACGTAATTTCCAGACATATGTAAGTAAATTTAATGTTCAGTACATACTGGTCTAAACTGACCATCTCTGCGTCCGTCTTGACTAAAAACCGTCGTCAAACGATATCCCGCAGTGCTTCTGTCTAAAGCATTTCTGTCTGCCTGCATCAGACCATCAGTGTCTATGTCTTACAAAGCCTTCTCCGCTCCATTTTGGATCAGACTGAGTGGGAAATCTCTCTCTCGACTGATGTTTGCTTCAAGAAATCTCTGCCTTATATATCCGAGAATGGACTGTTCCGGAAACGCCCCCGGATATGCAAATCAGATGCGTACGCATTGAGAACTGATTTGCATGAAACCTCATGTTGAAAAACGTCACGGTTCACGCCGGTGAACGGGAAGAGTAGTTCATATTAAATTTGCATAAACGCCCCTTCACGGGAACGTGAATCGCGATGTATTGATTTTTTTCCAACATATCTCAGCTACGCGCGCAAATTAAGAAATAAATTAAGAAATTCTATGTCCTTATATGCTGCTGGAAACAATGAAATAACAAGTTTTTCATCATATCAATGGACATTAATTCAAAACTGCTTAACTCTATTTCAACCCTTTGGGAAATTACCGAGCAAATAAGTGTCTCAAAATCATTAATTTCAGAAGTAATTCCAATGGTAGTAACATTGAATAGATATTTGTCAAAATCTGAAGTATTTGGTGTTGAAACAATAAAGGATACATTAAAAGAAAACATACATAAACGTTTTTCAACGATACAGCTGAATGTGTTGGAAAAATCGAATGTAAACATCTCGATTCACGTTTCCCGTGAACGGGCGTTCATGAAAATTTCTTATGAACGATTCTTTCCGTTCACCGGCATGAACCGTGACGTTTTTCCATCATGAGGAGTCATGCAAATCGGATTCCCAATGCGTATGCATGTCATTTGCATATCCGGGGGCGTTTCCGTAACCGCCCAGTATCGGGTATATAAGATGGAACTTTCTTGAAGCGGTTCGGTTCAGTTCAGTTCAGCTGATGTTCAGCATTTAGTTGAAGCTGTTCACTCATTTAGTTCGTAGTTCAGTTGCGTGGACTGTTACGACTACCTGTTAGGACAATCTTAGCAGGCTATCGCTAACCTACTACGACGATAAGATGGACTTTGTTCTTATTAAGGCCCTATCACACTCAAAAACTTTTGGAACAACCAACTATTTCGGACAACTTTTCCCCCAATTTTTCGGCGAAAAAGTTGGCGATAGGGTTATTGACAGTTTGAAGAAGTTGTGCTAAATGACAAAACTACGGCGGTATGTTTATCGCCTTTTGGCGACAACTATACATTTATACATGTACTTTTCGGCAGGCAGCGCGTTCTCGCTTCGACTTCGGCAGTAAAACAAGACTTTTACTTAGTACTTCGTTTTGTAACCTTTATTACTTTTTAATTATAACTAAATTGCTATCAGCTGCAGGAAAAAATCAAATATGCCTTGGCATAATTACGCTAGGATTATTCCTGCTTAAGAAGAAGAAACAAAGTAAACCGAGAAGGATGTGGACAAAATCTATTGTAAATTTTTGATTTGCTCTTTTTTATATGGATTACTTCAGATATCAGAAGCTTAAACAGTTGAATGAACATTAAAAAATATTTGGATTTGTCACACATCCGTATAAAACGCAAATAAATATTTGGTGAAAAATATTGACTCTATTTTAAGATACAAAATTAGTTTAAAAAGCGATATTGCCGATATTGACTGAAATGAAACAAAGAAAAAGAAAACGTAAAAAGTATTTAAATTCAAGAATGCCGTTATTAAAATATTATGTCTTCAACAAATTTAAGTTCATTACCATTTTATACTTGATTTCAAAGGTTTTCAAAGACGTATCTATTTTAAATATCCGAAGATGTTCTTTGCTCGTTTGTAAAGTTTAAAATATTTCTCATTAAAGTAAACTTTTAAAAATTATTTTATCTACATTTATAATTATTTTTTAAAATAGATTTAAATGTACATTCCATCTATAGGTGGTATAAAGTATACTTCAAGATGTTTTTCAAAGTAACTTCGAAATAAATTTTTATAAGCATTCAAATTTAAAAGAGTTAACTTTTCATATTTATATACAAACTTATTTTTTTTATGAAAAGTAAATGATTTTCAAATGTATTGTAAATTTCTAATTGTCTATGTGCGTTTAAAATAATAAAAAAAGTCTTCAAATGTTAGCATTAAATTATTAAAATTTCAAAGTAGTTTGATTTTTGTTTTTATTCTAATCTAAAATGTTCAAAATTACATGTCGAAAGATAACTACTACTCGTATAAGGATGTTCGATGATTTCTGTCTAATTTTACATGCACATTTTATATTTGCTAATTTTACAAGCACTTTTTTACTTAAGAATATATTCCATCTATACCTGGTATAAAGTATACTTCAAGATATTTTTCAAAGTAACTTCGAAATAAATTTTTATAAGCATTCAAATTTAAAAATAATTTACTGATATAAGATTATTTTGTATATAGAACGTAAAATAATTTAAAACAAAAAAATTCTGCAGATTATTAAAGGAAAACTGTATTTGAATATTTTAGCAACAGATGGCAGCACTTGTAAAATTTAAAATTCGCTTGGATTCGAACCAGAGCCCAGTCGTTTGCTGATCTGATTCTCTACCACCCAAGCCAAAACTTCACATTCAGTAAACTGATGAAATATGTATATATCGCCAAAGCAAACTCGCGTACGCTCTTGATTAAATTCACAGAAAGGCGGATTTTCTGAAACGCATCTATACTGTAAACCAGCAAGCCACTGGTAAATATAAATTTTAATCAGAAGAGACCAAAGAGATTATATTAGTAATAATATCTTAATATTTATTATATAATATTTCATGTATATAAAATCGCTTTGGAAGAGATGGTTCGTAAAGATGATATTTTCTCGTACGCATGGTTCTTCAAATTCTTTTTTAAATACAGTGGATCTTTTAGATTCCACAAAAATGATTTTTCACGTATTGATTCAATTAACTCCATTTCCATCTCGCATGACTACTTTTTTTTGACTTCGAGACGACTTCCATTGACATCCACCTTTATGACACAGAAATATTATAAATACTTAACAAAATTCTAAATCTAAACTAAAATAATACTTCGCGCTGCCTGGTTATTATATCAATATAATCTATCTGTTATTATATTCTATCTGTTCGCGCTCCACAGATTCAAACTTGCGCGAGGATTTCACGCCAAACCAGAATGTAGTAGAATCTGCGCCAACCTTTCTACACACGTGATTCCTTCGCTACTCATCTGTGATTGGCTGGTTGGTAAAAAATTGCCCCAAATGAACAACTTTTTCTATACCTGTCAGATAAAGTTGTCCCAATTTTTTGACCTCATTTCACCCGAGTTTTCCCCCAACTCGGCGTAAAAATTGTTCGAAAAGTTGGTTGTCCGAAAAATTGCCGGAAAAGTTGTTGAATGTGATAGGGGCTTTAGACATGTTTGATATATTAGCATAAGTCACATGTGTTCTTTTATAACACAGACTTGTATGTTCTGCTCTGTGACGGCATTTTTGATACGTGTAGTTGTTAACATGTTTCATCTGTCTTCAATTTACAAATGAACATTTTCACTGGAGGTTTTATTGCGTGTCTCTGCTGAACAAAACTCAACTATCTCGTTCGAGTCGGATCTATTTTCCATGCATGCATTGCCGAAATTAAATTTTTATTATTTATATATTCGACAACAGGTTATGGGCCTCAGTATTACTGCCCAAAAACCACAGTGAATGTTAAGCGAAATTCTAAGTGCGTAGAGGTATTCAGATGGGGGCCGCGACTGGTACCATTGTGATCTACGGACACTAGTAAACAAGCGTGCAAGAGACTTGTGTTTGCTTCTTCCTCATCTCTCGACTAGCCATGGAGGCAAATAGAATCGAGCCGCTGTCCCGAGACAACTACGTCACATGGAGCACGGAAATATCATTCATCCTTAAAGGAGAAGGGTGCTTTGGTCATGTAGCGGGAACCGTGAAACCACTCGAAGAAGATGCTTCTCGCTGCGATTTTGATAACTTCTATCGTCGGAAAGACAGAGCTCTCGCCATCATTTATCAAAGTTTAACACAAGAGTTCAAAACACTTGTTAACGTTTCTGACGAACCGAGTCAAGTCTGGGAAACTTTGAAGAAACATTTTGAAGCTCCGAGTAGAGCGAATCTCGTCAGACTGCTTGACGAATTCTTCAACATCAGGCCAGAGCCGGACGAGCCCGTCGACATCTTCTGTGCGAGACTACAGAAGGCAGTATCTAAATTGAAGGACGCTAATCATCCCATCGAAGACCTTTATGTGGCTTTTCAAGCGATTAGATATTTGCCTGAAGAATATCAAGGGATTGTGCAAATTATATATAGATGGTCTGATGCAGATTTTAAGTTAAACGAGATACAAGCAGAGTTATCCTGTGAGGAGAGCAGACTTCGTCAACAAAGTGCTGACAGGGAAAAAACTGTAAGTTTTAATGCTTATTTTACATCTAAAAGTGTTGTAAATAGTGCAAAAAAATCTGATTTTAAATTCCCAAATGTTAGTGCATTTAGAAATACTGCTAATACTAGAAATGTTTTTAAAACTAAGAGTAATGTTGCAAATATTTCTAAGAGTAGTAATGTGAAGTGTTTTTACTGTAAACAGCCAGGTCATGTAAAAATTAATTTTCCTAAAGTTAAAAAGGGTGGATCAAGTATTGAAGTTTTTAGGTCTCCTAGTATCGAAGCCAATACTGTTATCGATCCTAACGATAGGCTCAACTGGGTAGTAGATACTGCTGCTATGCGACATTTTTGTAATAATATTAAATTATTCTCTAAATTTAATTAGTGTAAAGGCACTTCAATGTCGCTAGCAGTAGGGGATATCGAAAGTCCAGTTGAGGCTATCGGGACGGTGGAAATGTACGTCCAGTTTAAGGACATTAAAAGTGTTATTGTGCTAAATGAAGTGATGTATTCGCCTAAACTTAGGCGTAATCTATTAGCTGCCTCAGTTCTAGAAGAACAAAATTACAGTTTTAGGGGAGCTAATGGGGTACTTTGGTTTTTTACACCCAAAGGTGATAAATTTTTCTATGCTAAAAGAAAAAATGGGTTATATTTTCTAAAACCTCAGTATAGTACCAGTGAGCCAAATAACACAGAAAACCCTGAATCTAAGGATAGGGATCGAAAGGGAGAGGGAAAACCTAAAAAGGGTAGGAAAACTAGCAGAAGGGATACTAGTTCTATCAAAAATGTAAATACTGTAAAATTAGTACCTAAGGAAACTAAAAGTAAATCTGATTCGGCAAAACCTAAGCAGAAAAGAAATATGACTAAATCTAAAAATAAGCCTAGCATTTCAATAACTGAAGTTAATGATGCAAATTGTCTATGGCATAAGATATATTGTCATATAAATGCTGACAATCTGTACCAAACCAGCAAAGTTTCTGCAGTAAATGAACATCCTAGGCTTAGATACAGGAAGATAAATTGTAAGCACTGTAAGTTAGCTAAGTCTAGGAGAGTTTCATATCAACCTATTGGTAGGATTAGGTCCACTGGACCATTAGAATTATTACATATGGATGTCTGTAGTCCCATGCCTACAGTTTCATATGGTGGAAATAAGTATGTACTGTCCATCACTGATGATTATAGCCGAAAAGTCTTTGTTTATTTAATGAAACAAAAGTCAGAGGTTTTTAAACACTTTAAAGAGTTTCAAACCAGAGAAGAGAGGCAACTAGGTACTAAGATTCTATGTATCCGAACAGATAATGGAATGGAATTCTGTCATGACAAGTTCAAAGCTTATCTGAGTAATATTGGAATCAAGGCAGAACGAACTAACACTTATACACCACAGCAGAATGGTGTGTCAGAGCGATTTAATTTAACTGCATTTGACTGTGTTAAAGCTATGTTGAATGAGAGTAAACTCAATGACAGAATGTTGGCGGAAGCCATATTGTGTTTTACATACACTAAAAATAGAATATGTCACAAATTTAAAACAAAACTCCACACGAACTCTACAGTGGTAGAAAGCCTTCAGTAAATCATCTTAGGACTTTTGGTTGTAGAGCCTATGTAGGTAAACCTAGCCAGCTCAGAAAGAAGTTGGATATGAGAGCTACAGAGGGAATTATGGTAGGCTATGCTACTGGAACCAAAGGATATAGAATTCATTTGCCAGGGGAAAAACGTACCGTTGAAACCTGCAATGTATGATTTGAAGAGAATGAAGTAGTGGAAAGCATCCTGGGCCCAATTTGTCCCAAAACTATCTCCTTTAAAATGTCTAAAGATGACAGTTCAGAATATTCCGATGGGAAATATCCGAGGGGGTAGTCTGATGGAGGGGTAGGAGAGAGTGAAGACACTGGTGAGGATCCGTCTGAATCCAGTGAGGAAACGGACTCTCCTGCTGATTCCAGTATGACTCCTTGCTCGGATATTACTTGACAGCGAAAGGCAGTACCAAGACCCGATGGGAGTGGAACTGACGTATATTATTATGCTAAGGGAAATGATAAAAGGCTGAGATCACATAATGATGTGAGAAAATATTGTGCAAAAAGGAATATACAATATGATCAGCAGTTATTCAATTTTCGGGAAAAGCAAAATCTAAGAAGGGTCAGAGGTAGACCAGAAGCAAGCAACATTGAAATTAAAATTCCAAGGAATTACAATGATGCGATTAAATCTTCCCAATCCAGTGAATGGTGTAATGCAATGGATGAAGAGATAGCCGTAATGAAAGAGAGGGGTGTTTGGGAACTAGTTCCTGCATTCACCTCACGAAAACATATAGGCAATAGATGGGTATACACTGTTAAGAAGGACGAGAGAAAGGGGAGATTAAAAGATTTAAAGCACGCTTGGTGGCTCAAGAGTATGGTCAGAAAAAGGGAGAATCATACAATGAAGTTTTCAGCCCTGTGGTGAACTTCAGTATAATTAGAGCATTTTTCTCAATTTTTGTATGTATGCTTGGTTGGATGCATTTCCAATTAGATATCAAATCAGCTTATCTCTATGCTAAATTAAGTCAGAATGTTTACATGAAACAACCTCAAGGCTATGTCAGTCAAAAATATCCTGATTATATTTGTTTGTTGAAGAAAGCCCCATTTATGGTCTTCACAAAGTGGAAGAGAATGGTGTATTGAACTTGACACCAAATTAAGGGAATTGAAATTTTTAAAATTTAAATGGTGTAATTGTGCTTATATGCATAATAACAAAGTTCTTATGCTAGTTTATGTGGATGACATAATTCTTTTTTCCAAGTATCAGAAAGACATAGACCACATTGTTTCACTGCTTAGCAATGAGTTTGATATCAAAATATTAGGGAAAATTTAGAAACTACTTGGTGTGAAATTTAAAGAATAGGATAACAAATTTTTTATACATCAGAGTCAATATACAGATAAAGTGTGTCAAATATTCCAACAGTATAAATATCCAGTTGTTTCACTTCCTATTACTAAAGGTAATATTTTAAGTAAAGTTGATTGTCCAATGACAAGTGAGGAAGTGAACCAAATGCAAAGATTTCCATACAGAAGTTTAATTGGGTGTTTAGCTTTTATAGCTAGTAGGACTAGACCAGATATATGTTATGCAATTAACATATTATCTCAGTTTCAAGAAAACCCTGGCATTAAGCATTGGGATGCTTTGTTAAAGCTTTTAGGATATGTTGGAAAAACTAAAGGTTATATGTTGAATTTATCTGATAAAGAGTTAAAATTAAGCTGTTACTCCGACTTTGACTTTGCAGCAAATAGAGATGACCGTGTTTCACTTGGAGGTATGATATTTCTTATTGATAATGTACCTATTTCTTGGCGAACCTTCAAGCATAAGTGCGTCAGCTTGTCAACAATGGAAGCTGAGTATGTATCTCTAACAGGAGCAGCTAAGGAAATGGTATGGGTACAGAATATAATGGAGGAATGTCGTATTCTTTGGTTAGACCTTAATAAAAATAATAGTATCATTTTTAGCGATAACCAAGCAGCAATAAATTTTTCTAACTCTCCAATTGAAAACAACAGGACTAAGCATATTGATGTTAAATATCATTTCCTACGAAACTTAATAGTCAATAAGTTATTTAATATCAAATTTATAAGTAGTAAAAATAACTTAGCAGATCATTTTACTAAACCAATGACTAAAGAAGGAATATTTAAATTTTGTAGTAAAATATTTGAAAAGTAAATGAACCTTTTTAAGATTAATGATTTTGTCCAAACTTTAAAAACTAAATTTGAATTTACAACTTTTAAGAATTGTTAAGATGTTATATATATATTATTGTTTAGCTCAACCTCTTTGATATAAGCTAATATATCTTGAGTTTAAATTTTTGTAATGTTGAATCTCGTCCAAATTTACACTATAGTCTATATACATTCTTTTTCAATTTCCCGCATAATGCCAGTTAGTAGCTTATGTGTATAAATTTTTGTAATTTTTAAGCTAGTTGAAAGTAAATGTTGAAATTTTTATGGACATTCATTATCGATTTACTCATGTATTTTTAAAAATATTTTAATGTATCAGTACAATGTAGTAGTATTAATCATGTATACTTACTTGTATTAATAGACTAAATTTTAAATTTATGATGTTTATACTCAATTTTAATGTGAACTTAAATTCTGTGCTTATACTAAAATTTTTTTTTAATCTTTTATAGTAAACATTAAACATGCTTATACTTAAAATTTATACTTAAATTTAAACTAAATTTAAATTTTTGAATGCCTATACTTAAATTTGGAAATGATGTTGTATATGAATTTCTACTGGATGTAAATGTTGTTTTTACAATGTAGCTTACTATACTTAACAATTTTTCATGTCTGTAGGTATTTATGTCTTTGACTTAAATTTTTATAATGATGTCTTTTTTTTTTGCATTTTGATTTTGGTAGGATACTGGAGACCTAGGTGTTTATTTATATGTCTTGGTTTTTCAGAATAAATTTTTGTAGCGTATGCATTATGACTCAGGGATTAGCATGAGGGGGCCGATTGTTGGAAAAATGGAATGTAAACATCACGATTCACGTTTCCCGTGAACGGGCGTTCATGCAAATTTCTTATGAATGACTCTTTCCGTTCACCGTTGTGAACCGTGACTTTTTTCCATCATGAGGAGTCACACATGCAAATTGGATTCCCAATGCGTACGCATCTCATTTGCATATCCGGGGGCGTTTCCGTAACGGCCCAGTATCGGGTATATGAGACAGAACTTTCTTGAAGCAGTTCAGTTCGGTTCGGTTCAGTTCAGCTGATCAGCATTTAGTTGAAGCTGTTCGCTCATTTAGTTCGTAGTTCAGTTGCGTGGACTGTTACGACTATCTGTTAGGACAATGTTAGCAGGCTATCGCTAACATACTACGACGATAAGATGGACTTTGTTCTTAGTCGACATGTTTGATATATTAGCTTAAGTCGGATGTGTTCTTTTATAATACAGACTTGTAAGTTCTGCTCTGTGACGGCATTTTTGATACGTGTAGTTGTTCACGACGTTAATTAACGGTGAATAGTATGAAGTCATAGTGTATCGGTGCATCAAGTAATTGAATCTTTCCTGCCAAGTGTGATACCAGTGGTGGTGGCTTCGGAGAAATACGCACGTTATCATGGTAGTATACGTTTTATTATATACTACATTAAATGCTTCAAGGAAGTTCTAGAACCAACTCAATCTTTACAAACTTTCGAGCTTCATGTATATAGCCTTGTTTACGTTTCAACATGGATTTTTTACAAAGTATTGTAAAATTGCCTAAATATGCTTTATTTCACAAATAAAGTGAAATTAATTTCTACTTAACATGTTTCATCTGTCTTCAATTTACAAATGACCATTTTCACTGGAGGTTTTTATTGCGTGTCTCTGCTGAACGAAACTCAACTATCTCGTTCGAGTCGAATCTATTTTCCATGCATGCATTGCCGAAATTAAATTTTTATTATTATTATATT
Organism: Amaurobius ferox; assembly: GCA_951213105.1. NCBI lineage: Eukaryota > Metazoa > Arthropoda > Arachnida > Araneae > Amaurobiidae > Amaurobius > Amaurobius ferox. Next base: position 48,894,687 of record OX578144.1, on the reverse strand, counting down.
CGACAACAGAAAGAACATTTTCCAGTAGCAGCCATTTTAGACCTAAGAATCAAAATTCATTTTTTTGATAACGATCAGGGTTATGATGAAATGATTAAATCTTTTTTATTATTGATAATGAAGAAAGAAGTTCAAGCGTTTTGAGTTCTCCAGAAGAAAACAAAGAGTCGCTCCTAATAGAATCAAAATTTCAAAGTAATAGAAATTCTAATCTTGCAAATAATCCTGCATCTTTTTGGGATTGCTTTACTGAAATAACTGTTAATTCTAGCATATCACAATTACAAGTGCAACAAGATGACGAGTCAGCTTACTTTGAAGAGTTGAGAAACCATCTTTCACAACCAGTAATTGAAAGGAAAATGTATGTCATTCTGGTGGAAAATGAATAGGAGTAATTTTCCTTATTTATCGCAATTGCTAAAAAAGTATCTTGCCCCACCATAAAGCAGTGTATATAGCGAAAGACAGTTTTCAGAAGCAGGAGTCATTTATGACAAAAAGAGAAATAGAATTTTGCCAAAAAATGCAGAAAACTACTCTTTTTGCATCATAATTTGAAAATTTTAAAAGGAGAAACAAATTAATTTAAAAAAAAAAAATTTATGACATTTGAAATATTTGTGTTTTTTGAATGTTTAATTTCTAATGTAAAAAAAAAGAATGCTATTGACGGGAAATTTATTTTTGATTTGTAATGCAAATCGTATGTTAAAGTAATATTCATTGTCAAAGATATTGAATGTAAAGGAGAGATTTTGAATTTATATTAAGTAATAAAATGAAGGTTTAGTTTAAGGAACTACAGGGTCTTTATAATTAAAGTTCCACTTTGAAATGGCCATAAAAGGAAAACTACTGGACCAGGGTTCCCACTAAGTCAGGAAAAGAGGGGGAGAATTTCTCTCCTTCCAGAAAATTTTGGGAGAGATTTTCTGTCATAAGGAGAGAAACTTAAAATGTCATTTCTTTTTTTACCATGCTAATTTAGAAAGTAATAAAAAAGAAAGCATTAACTATAACTCATATTCTTCGACATTTAAATTTTTTAATTCTTAAAACTAACATTCCTTTAACATTCTTTTTAAAAATTAATTAGGAGTCGTTTAAGTAAGCACATTTTTGGTAATTTTATACTTCCCCCCCCCACTTGTTAGCAAAAATACTCAAATTCCTGACTTCCCCCATGCTTACATTATGATTTTATTTGCTGACATAAAAACGTCTACATTGGTTATTTTATGTAAAATGACTCACATGCGGATTTACGATTTTTTTGTCTGTAAGCTGCAAAAGTCGAGGGCCGACTGTATTTACTTTATATTTTGATTTTTAAAATCATTTTATGATCAATTTTCATGCAGCAATAGCAATTTAAAACTTTAACGATTTTTGATCGCCGAAGGCGAATATCGACGAAAACTATTTCACTAGGCAAATAGAATTAGGTAATAATTTGGACTTGATGTTTGAAAATGGATTCTTTTGTTGTATATTTTACAAAACTTGCAGAACATAAGAGTTGCATCGTCCTTTTGTTGAATCTTAAGCCAGTCATGTGATTTTAGCCATTTTGTTTGAAAAGTGTCGACTTTTTTTTTTTTTCAAAATAGTCCTTTATTTCATAAATAATACGTTTATAAAATAATTTTTCTGTATAAAACGCGAAACAATTACAAACACTGTAGTCAATGCAAACAGATTGGAAAATTGGGAATTATTTTTCAAATTAAACGAGGTATGCCGAGGATCGCGTACAAATGCAGATTTTCGTGATGCTGCTGCAAAATAACCCTTCATTTTATTAATAATATGGTAGAAAAATGGTTTGGTTTTTATTCTTTGTATATTAAACGAAATAATTATAAAAAAATTCAGTCGATGCAAATATATTATAAAAATGGCAGAAAGATATTCATTGGTCATCTCTCCTCAGAAACTGTGGGAATCCCCGTATGCGAACGCCATTTTCGCAATCGCGGAGAAACAGATTTTCAGGTTAAGAAAGGAATGTCTCTGATAGAAAATTCGTTGCTTTGTTCAAATTTTGCGACATTTTTGGGACATATATGGCCAATTTCACGACATTTTCGAAGTTTTTATAAGCTGTAGACATACTGTGTACGGGGGAAAGGATTTTCGTCCGCAGAAAGAAAAAATTTCTCGAGCAAAACTCGAAAAATGCGGGAAGGACTCGGAAAGAGCATAATTCAAATCCGTGAAAGAATCCTATAAAAAGGAAAAAGTAAAATTTTATTTGATCGAATTTGCGACCCGCACAAGTGGGAGAGACACTTATAGTATTCTATAAAATATCTCGTTAGTTAGAAACACGTAGTACTTTTAGTGTGCCCAAATCGCGATTGACTGCGATTCACACGTAGCTACGGAATCGCCATTCGCGACCGCGCGGCAATCGGACCGCGATTTGCAACAACGAGGTGACTGATCGCGATTTGCGCTCATGAAGCAATCGGCCCGATCTACCGGCTGCGGGCGTCGTGGGACTGAAAGGATTCTGGAGAAATTTTGGTCGCCAGAAATGGTGACTTACTGTAATAATTTTAGTCGCCAATGGCGACCTGGTCACCGTGAATCTGCATCTCTAGTCATCGGGCATCGGATTTCTCGGTATCCAGTTTGAAGGAAAAAATAATTTTAAGCCGGAACTGGAGAGAGAGAAATTCTCGCGCAGTCTAAATTTTTACACATGATTTTTTATGGATTTCGCGAGAATCTCGCGGGTTCGCGCTGAAATGGGACCCCTGTCCTGGACAGAATGCTATCAAACTTTGTAATAGTTTACATGAGGTCATGGGATTTTATTTTCCGCAAAAAAAGAAGAAAAAAGTTCAAAAACTCGTTGCCAGCAGGAAATGGCACTGTATGCAATACTGTTAAACGAAATAAGACATGAAGACATCGATTTAAAATGTTTTGAATCGTTTTTAAAACGCAACTGTTTGTGGGGTTATGAAAAACCGCAATGGCTTGTAAATTGCTTACAGCAGGAGGAATGAAAATTCGAATTATGCAAATGCGCTTTACATGTCATTTGATTTTGCAACTATAAAATTGAGGCTGCTCGTCAGAGCTCTCATTGTTACGAGTCGACGATGTCTGTAACCATTCAAGACCGTGCTTTTCTCGTTAAGTGTGATTATGAATGCGATATCAATGAACGGCGTGCTTTGCAAATGTATCATACCGTTAGACTAATACGCTGAGGGCCAATGACACCGCAGGGTTTGAGGAAAATGATGGCAAAGTTGTCCCAGCAATGCAATGTCAGTCTTGCGGCTGACATTGCATTTCTGGGAACTATTTGTTCGGTTCAAATGCCATTGCTTATCCACTGTACTTACTGTAGATGCTGTCACACCCAAGAACGCTGCAATCTCTGCAACTTTGTGACCATGTTCCCGGCCAAACACTATAGCCCCCTTTTGCCAGTCAGTTATGTCGCCTTTGTGGCTTGTTTCAACTACCGCATGAGTTAGAATCTTGAAAATTGCTATACACATTGCCCATGTACTGAAACCACAGAGATAAATCAAAACCCATCATATCTCTTCAAAGAGGGATTTTAGGGTCTTTTCAATATAACCAAGTTAGAATGTTGAAAATTGCTACACATAACTAAGATACTAAAACTACCTATAAAAATTGAAACCTCCAAGTTTCCTCATAAGATGGGGTAACAAACCTGCTACGTCTATATTTAATTACTATCGGCCCCCTTAATTTTAGGCAATTTTTAAATTTGATCACACCTCAGCTTCTAATTTATGCTAGGAGCTTAGATTAAAAAACAGCTTCTTAGCTTGAGCTAACAAAGGCTGTGTATCTGGATTACATCTGCCCTGCATACTTATTTTGAGCATATAGTGCTCGCACAGAAGTCATGCAGACATATATGCAGCTGTGTAGAGATCAAAGAGTGTTTAAGCATTTTTTGAAAGATTAAAAAAATTGTATGTCAGCATATTTCTTTCAACATTTGATATATGTGCTGGTTTGTCAAATGCCTAGGATTTATAATTCTAATTAACCTGTGTGAAGAATGGGTATTCATTGCTAGTTTTATATAAAATAGCTTTTTTTTTCCAACGAATTTGTTTACAATAAATTCATTCTGTAATTTAGTGACTTTGATTATTTCAAGTTCCTTTTTATTTCTGGAGAATATTCTAAAGTTATTTGATATCATTGTAACATATGTAAAATAATTGTGTTATGCATGGAACGTTAATTTCCTTGAAAAATTTGTCTTATGCAGTGTTAGAATATTTCATTAGAACTTACCCGCAATCACCCTTGAAATAACCCAATGTTCTTTTTTTCATGTCATAAGTCTCTGATGATGTTCATTTCACACTCAAAGAGGCTTAAGCTTCTATATATGTTTTTACGTCTGAGTGAAGATAGACTTTTATTTTTAAAGTTACTTTGTATTTAAAATTTTAGATGTGCTGCCTTAACATAATTACTGAAATAATTTTGTTTATACAATCTTTGACCCCTAAAAATTCAATGAAGTGCCATTGTTTTGTTTAAAGTAATTTTGCTTATAATTTGTTATAACCTCTTTCGTACATAATTAAATGATTGAGTAATCATCATTACCACTTTGTTGTCTCAGAACAATATTGAATGTGAATTAACCTTTGTTAACGCCATAATTCATCCTTCCTTCGGAGTTGTGTGAGTTTTCGTATCATGATCTGCACTAAAATGAATGGAGCCATTCGGGCTTTGGGAAATCTGTAAAATTTAGCCCGTCCTCGAGGACGGATATTAAATTTTTTTACCCATCATTCTCCCGTCATTTTTTTTTCACATTATATTCATTAACTTATGTGTTTAAATACATCGCACCACAATAATAAATTAGAACCAACTGCCTCACAATGAAGTGCGATAACTGCATATTCATACACCATCCCCACAGCACTTAACCGACTCGAAGTCTCTGCTAAAGGACTGAACCCTTGCGGAATTCCGATCTATGAGTGGGTGTAGAGGAGTAACAGATGTAATGAATCTCTTCTCTTTCCAATGTTTGGTAATTTGAAGGAGTGGTAAATAAATAATATAAATCCTCTTGTCCCTAAGTAGTTTAAACCTCATTGATACTCTTTGGTCTGAATAGTAGTTTCATACCTTAACTTCAGTTGTTAGACAACCAGAACAAATGCCATGAATGAATTGTAAATGTATTAGTTTTAAAGTTGAAACCAAAGTGGGGAAGAAAAAAAAAATGCTTCTGACTGAAACAAAAAGAATTCATTCCAAACATTTAAATTTGTTACGTACTCCCGTCTATTACAGCAAATGAAAGTTTTATAGCTTGGATTTTAAAGAGTTAAAATTGGATAGTGCTCTGCACGGGTTTGGGCTTAGGCCTGCCTGGGCTTGAGTTTTCTACTGTTTCGGGCCGGGTTGAGTCTTTTTTTTTTTAAACGTCCGTTACGACCGGGCCTAACATATTTATTCTGAAATTTTTTTCAATGGATTTAAATTGAATACATGAACTTATTCTGTTTATTTTATCTATGTAAAGGTAAATGTTTATGATAACAAACATAATTCTCCGTACAAAATTTTTGCAAATTTGTTTTTAACATTTTTGAATACAAATCATTTCGGGCCTGCTGAGACGCAGTTACCTTCAGGCCGAGTTCATTATATATTTATAAATTTCTTCGGGCTTGTCCTGGGTTTAAGCATTGGCATTGTCGGTCGGCTGAAAATCCAATATTTCGGCACATGTTGACCTCGAAAAGGAGAACAGAACATGTCACTTCGATCGTGAGCACACTATCGCATTTTCGTTCGGTCATTGAATTCACTGGGTGGAGGATGAGGGGAGAGAAAATAAGTAGCGTCTGTGGTTACAATGCAGATCTGATGGCTCACTGTTTATGTGAGGGGGGATTTGCAGGTGACGACACTTCAGTTTTCATTCATGGCACCGGGAAAGGGAGGCTTTCGCCATAATTTTACGATGACAACAATTTGTTATTTATTTTTAAAATTTTTTTTTACGGAATCTCTAATCTCAAGGCCATCTGAGAGGACAGCAACTTTTGAAAATTGTATGTCCTCGCCGAATTCTAACCTGGCGAGGACGGGCGATTTCTGGAAGCCTGGAGCCAATGGTTCGTAGAAGTAGAGCAAAGCTTGCAATTAACGACAAAACTTTATTAACATCACTGCACGTAAAAATCTACACCAATATCAGACTCGTATGAGTCATGTGAGCTAGTGTAGTCATCGCTTGCTGCTCTCTGTACTATCGTTCTCCTTGGTGAATCATGAGGCGTCTCTCTGTGGAACATAATCTTTTCGTATATATCCTACTGTCATCCATACCACAGTGATTATGGGACCACCCTCGCATATGGCTTTGGAATTTTTCCTAGCATGCAAAGGTGCTCAGACTACCCTGTCTTACTTTCAGGGATCTATATCCCCTTGCTCTGATGACAGGCAAAATGTTTTGTCTCTCCTAGCATCTCCCCGGTGGCGACGACAGATTTTATGACTTTGTTTTTGACATTCATGGCTGGCTCAGGTCTATGACCAACTATGGTACTCTGAAAAAGTTTGAATATTCGTTTGGGTTTCTCACATAATTCTTAGCATATTTATTTATTTATTTCAGCTTATTAATTATTATTTTTTTCTTTTTTAAATAAGGTGTTTAATATATTAAATTTGCAGATTTTTGCATGTTGTAGAACTGAGGTAATAACCAAGTAATATTTTGATTTACATGCACCAGAATTTACAAAAGAAAAAAAAAACCACAACACTTAATTAGTAATTTTAACTTTTTTGTAGTTTAAAACCAATCCCAAAGCATTAATAAAACAATCATTTGATCTTTTTCTTTTTTGTATTACATAGCATAGAAATCTCTGATCATTTCTGTGTAAGCTTAGTGACTTGGATTAAAAGTCAGATTCCCCCCCCCCCCCCCCCTTCTTTAATTTTGCTGACCAGAAATTCAGCTAAATCCACATTGGCTAAATCAGCAACTATTTTTTTAACACTTTACAACATAGTTAAAAAGTGTTTATGACTTTGTTTATTCTGTCTGCCTGTCTGTCTGTTAGCCCGATAACTGCTGCAAAAATGACTTTATCAAAATGAAATTTTAGTATGTTGTTCAGACGGTCTGTGGGACGTATGGGAATTTAAATGAATAATATCACCCAATTAGTTTTGGATTGAACCCGGGTTGAAAAAATGAAATACATTGAACCCTATGGACCTAATTTTTCAAATATTTTTAAAGCAAATTTAAAATTCACAAATTGCTTCGAAAGTTTTAGGAAATATTCAAATTATCCCATAAAATATATAAAAAAAATTTGAGCAAAATATATTCAGTAGTTTTTTAAATAAAAATTGAAATAATAATTACATGAAGAGATCACCTTTATATAAAGAGATCACCTGACCGTTATATGAAAAGATCACGTGACCCACTTCAAAATAAAATATGGCATCCATCTTGTGTCAAAATCATGATTCTTCTTAATGAAGTTCTTTTTAATTCATATTTAGTGTTGTATCTGTTCTAAAACCACTTTATTTTTGCTTTTCTGTGCATCCATTACTGAAACAACGCAATTACAATATATTTGACTTTAAATGATCATCAAACTTTGATTATTTCTACAACGAAGCCTAATTTTCACTTATGGAGAACATAAACACCAAAAGATGTAGAACGAGTTGTATAAGAATTGCTGCATTTCTTTAACGCAAAATTATTTAGCTCATGGAGTCTGTAATATAGTTGATATGAATGAAACATTCATTGATTTTACACAAACAAGCAAACGATTTTTTCGATGAAGTTTTAAGCATAGAGTTAAATTACTTGTACCTTCATGGTTTTAAGTTTTTAAATAAAATAAATTTTTATAGTATTGTGAAAGAAATGGAAAAAAGTTTATGAATGAAATGCTGCTTTTATAGAAAGAGCCAGGCGATTTATATTTCGATAGCGTCATTTGAATAAAGTTCATTTGTTTTCAATGAAGTATTCAAATATAATAAATTATTGTAGTATTATGATAATTTAAAAAATATTACTGAGAAATGTATCGCATTTTAGAGATGTTTAACCCCTTGCCTGTGCCACCGAATCCAGTTCGGGCAACCCTTCTGCACCAAATTTGGAATGCCCGAACTGACTTCGAGCAAATGAAAAATCAGTGTTTCTATTCCGTTGATCCCGAATTGAGTCCGTTTTGTCTTACCAAATGCTTTACAATATAGTTCATTGTTTTTCCAACAGATGGCGATACTTGTCCGCATTTTTTTTTGGAAGTAGGCGGGATCAGCTAGCTTGATTAGGCGGGATATAAACCGAGTTTATTGTAAAGAGTGTGATGTCGGCTTGTGTGCCAGGTCATATTTTTCGTATATATCATACTATAAAAGATTTGTGAAATTCTGAAAAATGATTCTGTGAAATGATTTGTGAAATTCAAAAGATTATTTGATTTATTTTGCTATAATTAAACAATTTTGAGTAAAATATGAATATAATCCATTAATTTTCCACATGTATATCAAAATATTAAATATAGTAATTTCATATAAAAATTTATATTTTTACAAAATAAAATTTTTCTAACCTTTTTAAATGTTATAATAGGCAAAACTGAAGCATAAAATTTTTTTTCCATTTTTGACCCACTTTCCTGAAATATACTCCACAGGCAAGGGGTTAAACTATGCAATTTATATTTCAATACCGTCATTTGAATGAAGTTCATTTTTTTCAATGAAGTTTTAAGTTTTCAAATATAATAATTTAATATAGTATTCTGATAATTTAAAAAATATTACCGAGGAATGTATCGCATTTTAGAGATGTTTAAATAAAATTGCATTGAAGTTGGAAAGTGTTTCATAATCATTGCTTTATGCATGATTGATGTTTCTTGTTTTATTTTGCTTCAGCATTTGTAGAGTGGCATTTCCTTTCACTCTTGATACAGCCAAACAGACTTTTAATGAACATCAAAAGACCAATTCAATTCACTATAAACAATTGGTGCTAATTTATTTCAGCATTAAGGAACCCAAACATCATTATAGTAGAATATTTGCTGTATATGAGCTTGTTACAAGGATATTCGGTATATGTAATATTTTTGTGCACTTTCTTTAGTGTGATGATTCACTGTGACCATTTGGAAAACTTTGATAATCCTATTTGGTTGATGCAGAATATTTCATGTGTGGATTTTAATTCTGCCATAATTACATAGGTTCAATGTCTCCACTTGGAAGCCTAGCATCTTCTGTTGAGCCTACTGAAAGAAAAAGTGCATCACTTAATATTCTTTGGAGTTTGTGTGAATCTCCAGTTTTAAAGCCATTTTTGAAGGATCTACTGATGGCAAGGTGAGTGGCTGATTGTGTATTTGTAGTGATCCTTTGATAGTTTTTTCATTTATTAGAAGAAAAGTGGTCTCAGAGAGAGATTCATTAGAAGAAATGGGAAGAGAAATTAATTGGGCTAAACAACAGTACTTTAAAAAAAAAAATAAGTTGAAGTGTACATTATCAACTCTATTGTTTTCTAGAAAACTTCTGGTTTTTGATGATTCCGTCAGTTTTCCTTATTTTTAATGAATATTTCTCGAATTTTGCAAATTTTTTTTTAAATTCCCTAAAATTAGGAATTTTTCTATAAAAATTCCTTGTCAGAGTTTCGACTGGCTTAAAAAATGGTGTAACAAAAATGCTAAAATGGGGAGAAAAGTTGTAGCTAAATACTAAAGAAAGTATCCACTTTTGTTGATGGAGTGCACCTATTGATCCTTAGTGCACTTGTTGATTGAGTCAACAAGTGCACTAAGGAACATACCTTAAAAATAAAGGAAATTATAAAAGTATATAGCCATCAGTACTCCTAATCGGCTGATGGGTTGATATTTCAATAGCTGGTGTTATTTTTCGACAGGCACTAATTTTTTGTCTCTCATTTTGGACTAACCCATCTCATTTGGCAAAAATAGCAACTGTAGCTTAATGTCTGCTGTTAAAGAGGCATTTTTATCAAACTTGCCATCACCATTTTGTTTCTTCTGTGCAAGAACCTATTTCACTTTATTGATAACATAGTATTTCAAATAAGTAACTTCACATGTATAGATTATATTCCCATGTAATGTTGAAACATTCTTGTCTATCCATGTTTAGTTTCAATTTATGTGAATTGAAATATGCACATCATTCATTTTATTGTAGTATGTTTCATTATTAATTAATATTTTCTTAAAATATTTATTATTTTTTATGTGGGATTTTGTGTGTATAGATTACATTCCCGTATAGTGTTAAAAGTGTTTTTCCATCCATATTAGTATTGATAGAATCTCAAATTAGATAAACAGAACATTTATATTGTTGTGAATATGTAAAAAGTTTCACTGTGCTTTATTTCTGTTTGAATAATACATAGAAAACCTTTGCTCTGTTCAAGGAGAAAACACCTTTACAGGCAGACATTCCTATTACATGAGCGTAGGGTTGCCATACTTTGATTGTCAGACAGGGTTGTCAGATTTGTTTATTTGCCACCAACTTGGCAACTTTTTTAATGTAAAGAGCTTTCTCAGAATATCAAATATTCTGGGAGACTTAATGATGGTTTGATCATGTTGCTTTCCTGCATGTCTTTTAAAAGCTTGTCTACTTCTTTCAAATTGAAGTATTCAAGGAGCTTGTTTAATTAGGAAATGGTTGTCGTTGTTGATATTGTTCGTATGTTTGTAAAAATCTTTGAAAAGTGCTTGAAAGAAAAAAGGTCATTTTAAAGTGTTTGAAAGTTCTTGAATTTTTTTTTTTTTAATGATAACATGCATAATTTTTTCAAAAAACTGTAACATATACAATTTTTTAAAAGCTGCAATTCAACCCATGTTTTCTGTACTCCACACAGGGTTCTTACTGTGGATTGCCATTACTCCAAATCACGATAAAATATTTTATTTAGTGAGTATACAAAAATGATCAAAATGAAATTGTGAGTACACAAATTTTTACAAGAATAAAAGCAAATATCGTTACTAAAACACGCGTGAGATTGATTATTCATAAATAGAGATATTGAAGAAGAAACAAAGTTTGAAAATTGTTATCCATGCATTGACAGAATCTGCTGATGAATTAACACTAAAGTCTATAAAAACTAAAAAAAAATATATATATATATATAATAATATTACTTTCATTTCAGTCAAATAGTTTGCAACAAATTATCAAAGAAAAGCAAGAAAATTTGTTAGAAGTAAGTTTAATGATACAAGCAGTTGTGATGGAGTTGTGTGTGGGAAGGGAGTTTCCAGAACCATCGTAGCATCATTTTATTGCTACACCTTAAGTTTTTAAATAGTGCTTGAATAGTGCTTGAATTTTTTTTTCAAGAAGACTGTATGAACCACGGTTGATTGTATGCTGAAATAGTCTGGTGCTTCCTATGTTTTTTTTGGTGCAGTGGCGAAGATTTCACTAAATTGATTCAAAAAGGAGACTTTTCCATGCCACCTATTCTGCACGATTTTGTCTCCTAAGGTTGCTTTAGATAGTGTTTAGATGTTAGAGATTGCTGTTTCTATTTCTTGAAAAACATAATTATTGTTGCAGGGTCATTTGAGAAACATCTACAAAACTGTAGGCAGGTATTTAAAAACTTAGAGTGCCAACTTAAAGTTAAATCCTTCAGAATGCAAACTATTCAAGAAAGAAGTCACATATTTGGGACATATCATCTCCGAAGAGGGTATAAGGACTGATCCTTACAAAATCATTGCTGTTAAAGGATGGTGCAAATTACAGTTTGTAAACAACTTCTCAAACATTATCAGATCCTTACATAAGTCAACAGAGCTCCCCCCCACACCAAAAGAAAATTATTGCGTAGCAAAGAAAAACTTGTTAGCAATTGTTAAATCCATAGATCTCCATCATTATCTCTACGAAGTTCCTGTTGCAAACTGGTTATGGTGCTCTAATTTGGGTTCTCAGTTTTAAGAACCCTGAAGTTCAGGTTGCACGATAGATTCAGAAACTTCAAGCATATGATATGAAGATTTGATGCCAAAAGGGACCGTCTTATGGAAACGCTGATGCACTCTCAAGAATACTTTGTCCTTTGGACTGTACACATTGCTCTCATGCTGAAATAAAATTTGGAAGCCAAATTTCAGTAAACCATCTAGCAAGTTATCACCGACTATGTAGTTCAAACTCACCGCCAGATCCCTGGAGTGATGGAGAACTTTTTCGAGCCTAAAGAGAAGACAGAGATATTAATTCAATCCTGATCTGCAAATTGAACAAGCTAATGGGAGGCCAACTTGGTAAGAAATTTCCTGTTTCTCACCTGAAACTAAATGGTACTGGGCATTGTGATATTGATTCTCTGCATTTGAAGAGCGCATTAGTATACTTTAAGTGGAAGAATATGATTATTAAAATTCAAATTAGTGTTTTAAATATTTTGAAGTGCAATTTTGAGCGATTTTTACACAAATCTGTTCCTTATCTATCAAAAATAGTTTCACAGTTTCCGTCTTTATAGCATTAGAAAGATTGAGAAACATTCTTTTCAAGGAACTTTGAATTGAATCTATAGGATAAGGGTAATTCTTTCATACTTAAAATTTTCGTGAAACAAAGCAAAGATAATTATTTGGTTTAAAATTTAATTTTAATAGTTTTGTGGGGTTTTTTAGCATATAGAAGTAATAAAGCTGAAACTAATTACTTTTTAACTGAATGTTCATTTAACCTGTACGATAATGATTTTAATGTGTTATAAACAGGGATGCCCAAGGATGTACTCCATTTATGTCAGCTGTGTCTGGACGTGCTTATCCTGCAGCACTTGTTTTAATGGACACTTTTCTACGATTGGCTCAAGAAGCTGCCCGTGATTCTGAAGGTCGACAAAAATTTATGCAACCCATGATCTATCCTAGAGGAGCATTACCTGATGATTCCCCTTTGCATGTTCTATGCTATAATGATACATGTAGCTTTACTTGGACTGGTGCTGAACATATTAATCAAGTATGTAATTTATTTTTTCATCATGTTCCTGGAACATTAAAGTGTTAATAGGAAACTTTTTTTTTACCTTTTAATAAACTTATCACCGAAAATTCATTTTAGTCTGACAATACTTGTTTGTTTCAACTTCTCTTTAAATGTGAACTGTTCTTTCCAAAATTGTAAATTATGTCATATGCCTTTATTTTTAAATGTGTATCCTTGCCCCTAAGCAACTATTTATTTTTTAAAATCAGTATTTTTTGTTACTTGGTTACAATTAAAAAAATTTTTTAATGTTCAAAAATGTATTGAATACAAATATATGTAGCCTATACTTTGTTGGATGTCAGAAATTTTTATCTACATCTATATATAGAATTTTAACAACGTCATTGATCAGCAAAGTATTTTTGCTGAGGGTAACATACGATGTAATTCAATTCAAGCAACACAGTAAGTAAAATAAAAGTAAGATTTATTACTCACTACTCACTAAAGCTTAAGATAATCAAAGAATAAGACCACGCATCTTTTACTACAATGCAGCTCACAAAAAGTTAATCAGACAAAAAACCTTGTTCCATAAACCGAGCATAGCCTTAACATCTCAGTTATTTGCAGGATAGCGTAACATTAGCTATAAATTTAATGGTTATCACAAGCTTCAACAACAAGCTCTACTATCAAAGACAAAGTCAGAAATCACATTCTGAAGTCATACTCAGTCACAAGCTTCAAGCTAAATGCTACCAGCTATCAAGTCAAAGCTAAAAGCTCAAAGTCACCATCGCCATTCTTGGCACTGAGCATTTATACTCATTATCTGTTATGATGCTTCCAGAGTATGCTAATTTCCAGTGATACGGAAAATAAGCATATTCCAGTCAGCTGCGATACAATCTGCAGGAACTCAAATGTAAATTAACTCGGCCACTAAACAAGCGATCTGAAATCCAAACAGTTAACCAGGAAAATTCAATACTTTAACTTTTGACCATATTGTTATCACGATACATTGCTTGTATTTGTTATGGTCTCCAACAGTACTTTTTTTTTAATATATCTCTATATTAAAAAAAAGTAGCTGAAGCCGCCGCTGAAGTTTGTACATTTGTAGAGAAATATTAGGGGAACAAACACACTGATGCAAACTGTTTTTCGATTTAAAATTTAGTTTAGGAAATATTTAATCTCAAAGTCAAAAGAAGAGTTTTTAAGCTTTGAGTTTGTGTCCTGGACAGACTAACAATAGGAAGACCTTTTTGTTGACATGTACTTAAATAGTTGAATTTTTGCAGGATGGAGCTTTTTTTGTAAATTTCAATTTAGTTTGAGTTATTCAATTTTTTTATGCACTTCTGAAGTGAATATTTTCCTTCTCTACGGGCAAAGATTTAATTGGTCGAGATGATTGCTAGCTTCTTTGTGATTGGTTTCTGGCAGAAACATTACAAAATGGGCGAGGACTGAGTTATTGAAGTCTTAATAATTAAGTATAGATATTTATTTCTAAACTTGACTACAACATTAGTAGTGCACTTTGGAAAATGTGAAATGTTGACCATCATATGACTTATCGTTTATTCTAACAAATAAACAGAGCGTTTTCAAACCATTGTTGTTATGAACATCAGGATTTCCTTGTTATATATATTGCACAACAATTAAATGTTTTATTGTTGTAAATATCTCTATACTGAAAGCGTAGCACATATTATGAAAATGTATTATGAACAAGCAGCAAAACCTACAGTTATGAAATTTTGCCGTTTCTTCTTAATACAGTAAGCTATCATTTTTAATAGCAGACGGCACAAAAGGATTTACAATGCCAGGAAGTAGAAGACGAAGCCTCCCAACTCACGAAGTGATATTTGGAGTTGGTGAGCGTAGCGATTTTTTTGGGGTCTGAATTTGGTAACATTTTTTGTGAAGTTAAGGGAGTTTTTGAGCATCAGCTAATAATGAGACTAAGCCCCTATAGGGACATCACGCCTGCGGCAAGCTGCATTTAATGAGAGGCAGTCAGTGGAGGAAGAAATCCAAGGGTTTTGCAAGCTTCAGCAAGCATGGGACACATATGTGATCGCGTACACCATCCAAATTGAAATAGCTCACTAAGCGAGCTCTAGTGCTGGTGACTGTCAGTTTTCAAGGGACAGAAAAACCTACAGTTATGAAATTTTGCCATTTCTTCCTAATATAGTAAGCTATTGTTCTTAATAGCAGACGGCACAAAAGGATTCGCGATGCAGGCTCAGTGAGTGCCAACGAGTAGAAGACTTAAGCTTCCCAACTCACGAAACAATATTCGGAGTTGGCGAGCATAGCGATTTGGGGTCTGATCTTAGTGACATTGTTCGTGAAGTTAAGGGAGTTTGTGAGCATCCTGTGAAGGATGAATTTAAATTATCTTGAATACCACTATTTTTTTTTCGAAAATTGTAATAATTTGAAGCATTCAAATAGTGTATGGAATATATTTTTCTATTCCATGTTTTTAACTTTTGTCTTGTATCATTTTAATAGGACATATTTGAGTGTCGTACATGTGGACTGACTGGATCGTTGTGTTGTTGCACAGAATGTGCTCGTGTGTGTCATAAAGGACATGACTGTAAACTGAAAAAGACATCCCCTACAGCATACTGTGATTGTTGGGAAAAGTGCAAGTGCAAAGCTCTTGTATCTGGTCACCAGGGAACTCGATTTCAACTTCTGAACAAACTAATTCAGGAAACTGATCTTGTTACTCTCCCAAATAGCAGGTGGGTTTATTTCTATTAAAATATATAAATGTTGTCGATATTGGTGAAAATATTTATACCGACTGATGATTGTAAATTTATTTAATGGCTTTCTGTGTGCTAAACTAATTGTAAAAAGTCTGCCCTAGCTGGGAGTTTGATCAAATATCCTCTGACCTTGAAAAGGATGTTCTAACCTCTGAATTACCTGGCCTGTCAGTTTCTTGCTCCAGGTATTACATCATGATTGTCTTGAATTGTAATAGGAAAAATTTCTAAATGTGGGGATTTCAAACATGACTTGAATTTTAAATAGTTTGTCTTTACGAGGTTAATTTCCATACCCCTGAAAGTAAAATGACACTTGAAAAAATGGGGGAACTTGTGTGATGAATTTTAAAACAGTTTTTCAGAAAATTTCAAATCCTATGCATATGTATGCAAGTGTTTTTGTGCTTTAAAGAGCAAATGTCCATTAACCCTTTTATTTTCCCAATTTGCATAAAATTTTATTTCTTGTTCTAGTTGTTTATTATGTAAGCTTTATTATCCATTATTGATTTATTTTTAAATTTAATGCATATAAACTTTATTATTTCTTAAATTTTAATTTTTATGTCAAGAAGATTGTAAAATACCACTGCTCGGTTTGTTGAAAATGGTTTAATGTTTGTTAATTTTGACGATGAAAAATTGAAAACTACAAATAATATTTGTTAAAATTTCAGAGGAGAAAGCATTTTGCTCTTCCTTGTGCAAACTGTGGGTCGTCAAGCTATCGAACATAAACAGTATAGGCCATCTAGGCCTAGATCTTCAGCTCCTCGCAAAACCCCTGCATCTGATATCGGTAAGGTTGAAATTTTATAATTTTTTAAGATGAATATAAGCACAAGCAATTATATCACAGGTACAATTTATAATTTGAAATTTACTACATAATTGTACTATATACAACATGGGTAGGATGTCCTCTCTTTGGTCTTTTGTAGGGTCCATGTGTGAATTTTTTTTTTAAATTCTATGAAGAATTAAGAAGATTATACTAACAAATGTTCTAGTTTTGCTTCTTCTTAAGCAGTTTTTTTAATTTATCAAGGTTTATAATATTCATATTTTGCTGATAATTTATTTTAAGTGATTCATCTAGCATTTGTAAAGAGATTGTTTTAACCAATTCACGACCGGCGAGAGAAGGAAGAAAAATTTCCGCGAGACCACATATAGTGAGAGTCATCTGCTACTTCGGGCCCAGCCACTTTGGGGTGCTAAACCTAACGTGGCAAAAAAATTGTATTGAGCAAAAA
Source organism: Amaurobius ferox (assembly GCA_951213105.1). Classification (NCBI taxonomy): domain Eukaryota; kingdom Metazoa; phylum Arthropoda; class Arachnida; order Araneae; family Amaurobiidae; genus Amaurobius; species Amaurobius ferox. The sequence goes on along the minus strand of OX578144.1, from coordinate 48,877,544 downwards.
TATACTTGTATTATTGCATTTGAGGGTTGAGGGACTTGACTCCACCATTGTTTTCTAATGCGAGTCTTGAAAAACTTGTTTGTTTTGTTGATTATTACTTGTGTAATATCATCACTGAAATATGAATTAAAGAATGTTTTCTTTAATGAGGTTTTAAACTGCTTATATTTAGTCCAGAGTTCAGAAAATTGAATAGATGGCAGATCTTTGACATTTGAACTAATTATCTGTACAAAAATATTAACATCATTACATACATCGATGTCTTTTAAATAAATTTTCACACTAAAGCGCAACCATTTCATTTTGTTCACTTATACCATTATGAGATTCATTCATAAATTGTAAAATTTTACTTTTAGAGAAAAATTTCACTCTTTTCGTCATAATTATTATAATTCTTCTGATTAAATTTTTACTCTCGCATATCCACTACCCCTGAATACCAGCGATGAGAATTCAAAGCCCTAATCCTCTTCTAATCATACCACTTAAGACCCTCTTCTTTAAAATAAACACAGAATAATTGTCATGAAAGAAACCATCCTTTTAAATCTCTCAGTCCACATGCCTTTTGAATCAGAACTACCACAGCAGTTTTCACATGTTTATACTATCATGTTAGTCAGCATCCTAATGAAAATAAAGAAAAAAGAAATATGTAGGTTAATGCTCCAAGTAACTAGCTTTGCAAAACTCAATGGGATTGTAGCTCCATCTAGTGTTATTTCAAATTTTTGATCAAAACCTTTCAGCAGCCGGTTGCTTATACTCATCAATGGGCCACAGTGGCTATCTTATATGTGTTGGGCAGGTGGGCCAGGGAAGGAGAAAGTTCTCTGTTGCGTATATGCACTGCTGGTCCTCAAGGGATTAAATACTTCTTTTATTAAATGCCCTGTTATTGAATTTTGAGGATTAAATTTTGAAATTTGGATTTTTGTGAAGAATCTATATTTGGAGTTTTATGGAAGGATTCATATTTGAATTTTATGAATAGTCCCAAAGCGGTTGTAGATATCTTCTAAACAAACCTGAGCAAAATGTGATGTTATAACAGTTAAATTATCTTGCCATTATATATTCCATTAATTACATATTTACCATTTATGTCCTAAAACAATCTTTGAGCATTATAGTTACCAATCAGCCAATTAAATACATTCCTAATCCTCCTGATTGTTCATTGTTTTTTACTTCATAGTTTGTTTCATTGCTTTTTCTTTATTAACAAAGAGACATTTCCAAATTTGACTTGCGAATTATAATGAACTTTTGTACAACAGAAGCTGTACATAAAACATTTCATGCTATCAAATATAAAATTTACATCTAGCAGTAAAACACACACACACACACACACAGGTGTATAACCATTGTCAAAGGGATACTTTTTAGTTATTTCAGGAGCCCATTTAAGTATGCATTCTGCTTTTGAATATATCTTGATGTTTGCCAACTAAAATTTACTTCATGAGTATTTCTAGACTTCGTTGATAAAAATTTCTTATTAGTTAAATATAATAATCAAATCCTTCCCCTTTATTCTGGATATTTTATAATCTAGTCTCCCAAGTTATAAAAGCTTGGAATACGCCTTCTTTATTTATTACAGTCATTACTAATAAAAATACATTTTATTTTGTTATATTTTTATTATGTCCTTTTCTATGGCCATGTTTTCAAAAGAAAAAGAAATTTGTCAAGCTTAGCAGTTCATAAAAGCGAATATGTTAGCTATCTTAGTAATTTTAGATAGCTGTTTTATTAGTTTATCTTTTAGCTGAAACAGATATGCCTGATCATGATCTTGAACCACCAAGATTTTCTCGCCGAGCTCTAGAACGTTTATTAAGTGATTGGAATGCTGTAAAATCTACTATTTTGACTGGATGGAAGGGATTGGATGCATCATCCCTCAAATCCAATTTTGGTTCCATTTATGATGATCAAACTTATCTTGGGCTTCAGAATGGCACAGCACTTCTTGACAAGTTTACTCATTGCCTTTTGATCAAGTGTAGTCGTGAGGTAATTATTAATGTGGTTTCTGCTTTTTCTCTTTGCATTTTACATGTTTTTTATGCACCATGATAAAACAAAGTTCACATCAGCATGAATAATGTGGATTAAAATGCTCAATGCTGCAGTAGAAATAAACAATACTACCTACCATTGTGTAAGTAGTGTGAATTTAACTGCATTTCTGATAAATCTAAAAATAATAATTATCTAATGTTTTCCTTTTTCCTTCTTCTTTTGAGAAACTTTTATGGCCATGTCATGTACTTTTGCACAGTAGTAAGCGCGACAATATACTCCTTTTTTACAAATAACTAGAACAAGTTGCCCAGATCCTAATTAAGTACCTGCTATTTTATAATGCCACTCAGTTTCCGAATCGCCAAATCAGTTACAATCCAAATAACTGCAAAATCCTTAGTGCACAGCCCAAATGTACAAGCCCAAAATGCACAGCTCCACAAACATTGTAAGCTAAAAAGAGTAATAAAATAAATGATTCTTTGAGGGAATTCCCCTTCTGTAAGTTTTGCTTAAAACTGTCAGGGAGCATGTGTAGTTGGCAAGTCAAAAAATGTACTGAAATTCATTGCAAAGCATCAAAAATCTGCAGTTCACTTGCTTCAAAACATTGTAGAAAAATAACTTATGTTGTTTTTGTTGTTGTTAGAATGCAAAGATATACCCCAGCTTTTTTTTAAAATCAAGTTATAGAATTGTGCTAATCTTAGTTTTTTAAATGTGGCGAGAAAAGTATTACATAATCTAAAAAATACAATTTAAAAAAAATTAGATATGAAAGAATTATACGGACACCGTTTAAACATTATAAAAATAATGGTGCGAAGATGGAAACTCTGATATTTTCGGTCGCTTAGAGCCTATTTGTGTGAATATCCCTCAAAATCATTCTAAAAATAAATTGGCTAAAAAACTAGTTTCACTTAAAAAGAATATTGCCAAGGTACACCTTCCTGGGTCCTAAAGTACCTGTGTAACAAATTTCGTGTCTGCTCCTACTACAGACTGCAGACACATTTTTTTTTTATTATATTAAATAAAATAGGTAACAATTTTAAATCTCAAAAAGAAACAGCTTATAATAGGAGCAGATTCAATTCTAAGTTTTAAAGCCACAAAAATTCTGAAATCATAATTATTTATTTTGTTTTCCAAATAGTAGTTAGTATATCCAGCAACTTGAAAACATTTGTACTATGAAAAACTTTTGCCTTTCAATGGGTGCAGATGTATTTTGTGATTGAGAATTTAAAAATATTTACTATTTTATTTAAGCAAATTAAATTTCATGTATTCTCTGCTAAAATTATGTATATGCCATTTCAAATTTCTGTAGTATTGTAACTAGATGCAGTTGACTCACGATATAACAACCCCCCCCCCCCCCCCCTCAATGGATGGTTATTTTTAATCACAGTATCAAATTGTCGTAACAAATTTAAATGGAAAAATTTATACAATAGGACTATAAAACCATATGCACTCATAGAAATACAATTTTGAGCATTAAAAGTCAAAATTGCTGAAATAAAGCAAACAAAATGCGAAAAAAGAATATATACATAATCATTCATTTATTACTTCTTAAAAAATTCTGTGATACTAGTCTGTATAGCAAATTTTGTGCTTTTTTCCAAAATAAATTTTTCGATATCCAAGATGTTGACCAGAAAAAAAATCAAAATAATCTCTGTCATTTGATTCCGGATTATTATAAAGATTTCCACCTTGAATGATGCTTGTGTGTTCTTTGTTAAAAGCATTACAACATAGAAGATCATGCTGAATATCTTGCATCATTTCCTCTTTATCAACTATTTTTCTGAATTTCTTCTTCATAACAGGCTGTAACAGTGACAGTGTCTAATTCATGAGAAACCCCATTAGTTTTGAAACCTGCATTGTGTAAACAGTTTCAATAGTCTACATCCACTTGGGGATAGAGCTTGCAGTGAATGGTTGTTTTTAAAAATTGCTTACTGAAAGTGGCAGTTCTGAAATTCCTTGATTTCATTTGGTAAAAGCTATTTTTGTATCTGTAAAGTTAAAGGTTTTGTTCAATTTTCAGCAATTCAGATGCAAAATGATGGGCCGTTGTAGTGAAAATAGCACTGTAGTGATTGCTATAACAATTGAAAAATAACATTCTTATGGAAGACTGTTTTAGACTTTAACTAGAGATCACTATATCATAGCTGCCAAGTGTTCTGATTTACCTGTAGTTTCTCCGATTTTTATAGCTTGCTCTAGAAATCTGATTTTTCAAACAAAATAAATTTTTTAAATATGTGTACATATTTCCCCTATTTTCTAAATTCCCACAAATGCACAATTTTGTGAAGAGAAGGAGCCGGCAAAAAGATCCCATGCACTTTCCCAACGTATTCGAATTTTTTGGAGACTCCTGGTTTTATTCTTATCTCCCAGGTAAGTCGCTCAATCTCCCAATTTTCACTTAGCTGCCTTTATTTTCCCCCTTTTTAAACAGAAATAACGCGAATACAAGTAGTGACCTTTAGTTTTTTGCGTGTCAATTTTCTGCTACCGCGGTGTAGGAATGGATCACGAGTGATGTTTGTATTTTTGTATTTGTGTCTACAGGTTACAAAAGTAAGAAATTCGGAAATAGATCACTGATGTTCCAAAAATGTCACGAAATAAGAAAATAAGTCACAAATTTTGAGATCGAAGTTTTCCCATTCTTTCATCTAAAAATATGTTTCTCAGCTATCTCAAACAGCGATTATTCCCACAGTGTCACGAGGGAGAGAGATGACCAATGATTATCTAATTAATGTGGGAGAAACTCATTTGCATCAACTAAACTTTTATTAAATTATTTTGTTTTGTATACAAAATTATTTTTCAAACATATTATTAATGAAATGAAAGTCTTTCTTGCAGCAGTTTCGTTAAAAAACTGTATTTGTGCGCAATCCTCTTTATATTTCGTTTTATTGTAAAACTATATTTTCACATTTGCAAACTATTTGCATCGTCAAAATTTTTTATAATTATTTTATATTTTATGCAAAAAAGCTATTGTTAAATAGTATTATTAGTGAAATGAAAGGCTATTTTGCAGCAGTTTCGTGAAAAACGGCATTTGTGTGCAATCCTCCTTATATTTCGTTTAATTGTGAAAATAATTTCCACTTTTGCAAATTTGTCTGCATCGTCAAAATTTTTTATAATTATTTCATAATTTATACAGAAAAACTATTGTTCAAGTGCATTATTAATGAAATGAAAGGCTATTTTGCAGTAGTCTAGCGAAAAACGGCATTTGTGCACGATCCTCCTTGTATTTCGTTTAAAATAATTTCCACTTTTGCAATCTGTCTGCATTGTCTAACAATTTTTGTAATTATTTCATGTTTTATACAGAAAAACTATTTTTCAAACTTATTATTAATGAAATGACGAACTATTTCCTGAATAACAATATTAAAATAATAATTTGGGTACTTCGAAATATAACCATTTCAAAAGCATAAATTAAAATTTGATGCATTTATATTTACATTTACATATTTTTAGAATTTTAATTAAAAATTAACATTTGTTTCATCATTTAGTTTAAATGAAAATAACATTAATGTTAGTTTAAAGGATTTCTGAGAATAATAAAAATTAAAAAAAATATAGATTTAGAATTATTAGAGCATGCTGAGAAAAGCTAAATCAGCTGCAATGAATTTTAGTACTTAATAAAAATAATTTGATAAAATTATTCCATTTTATTGTTGAGTATGTATTAAATAAGTACAATATATGTAAGTATTAGTTGCTGTACAATTTAAGGTTTAATTGCATTAATAAACTCTGTTAGTGTGGCAAAAAATCTTAATTTTTTTTTTTCCCTTGCAAAATGTGTGTCTATTTTTCTTTCTGGTAGGTTGGCAGCTATGTTATTTTGAAATTATCTAAATGTAGTGAATTTGAATATGCTTTTAGCTCAATCTGTGCAATGGACTTCAAAATTTCACAGTGGAAAAGGAGATATTAATTGCCCAAGCCAAAACCAAATGGCATGTGGACAAAGAAATTTCAATTGAAGGAAATACAGACATCAAATACAGTTTCTTTTTTATTGGAAATGAAAGTGTCACGATGAAAAATTCACAATCTGCGTTTACCGGCCACACATCAAACTGCCGTAAACCCCAGGGTTGGCTGTGTGGTCTGGGTCTTCAACAATCCGCATTTAATGTAAAATATAATGGCCCCTTAAATCACAAAAATCATGATACCACAATTGGTTCACAAGCTGCAGAATGTGTAAAAGACTCGTCTAGAAATGAAATTGAGTTAAAGAAAGAAACAATCTTTTTTTGATGCTGAATACTAGTTGAGTAATATATAAAAGCAACTGTTCATGCTTAATAACAATTTGCATGCTTTATCCCTTTTATAACATCAATTGTCCTGTGAATGAAAAGTGACATTTTAGTATGCATATCCATGTCGCTTGAAGTGCTACTATTTTCTTCTCCAGATTGGCAGCTATGCTATATCATTGAGTCATAATATAGTGAGTCTGCTGTGCATAATAAGTAGTAGATAAACTAAAGGTAAATAAAGTTTCGGATCAGAAAATTAAAAATTTCACTTTTAACTCTGGTATACACGTTGAGGATCTTTGAATATATATTTATTTATTCAATCAAGCTCAAAAACTATTAATTACTAATCATATTGTTTTTAAATTGAGTATATTTGTGTTTTATGTATGTTCAGTATGTGTGTTCAATGTTCAGTAGATTTGAGTGTAAATTATGGAAAATGGAACAGAATGTTTTTATTTGGCCCACAAACCATTAGTCAGACATTTATCTGTGAATTTACCCTTTTGTGTTGGTTTTTATTTTCCCGGGTATTTCTGCTTTTCTCTTTTTTGCCTGAGGAATTTTCTTCTTTCCGTTGGGCAAGAAAATATTTTTCTTTTGAATCCCAAAATTTCTCTTCCTCAAACACAGATCACGAAAGTCTGGAAAAAGTTATGAAATCAATCACGAATGTCCAAAATGTCATGAACTTTGTAATCTGAGTTTTTCAGATCATGCATCTAAAAATCTGTTTGTTTATCAAATTGGCACTTGCATGCAGCAGATTTTTCCACTTCACAGTGAGATGACTAATGATTATTTTTTTAAATTATTTTGTGTTATATACAAAAAAAAAAAACTATATTGTAAAAATATTTTTCACTTATTCAATCTATTTTCATCCACTAAAATTTTTATGATTATTATTTTTCAAACATTATTAATGAAATAAAAGGCTATTTTGCAGTAGTATCATAAAAAAACTGCATTGTTATACAATCCTTGGTATATCTCGTTTAATTATAAAATTATTTTTCATTTATGCAATCTGTTTGTATTTACTAAATTTTTTTTAAATTATTACGAGTTGTATACAAAAAAGTTGTTTTTCCAACATATTACTAATTAAATGAAGGGCTATTTTACAGAAGTATTGCTGTGAAGAGTTATCAGATCAGTTGTATAAAAGACCTAAGGTTTGTAATTTGTCTAAATCTTAATATTTAAGGTGAGGAATTGTTGAAGCTGAGATATTTTAATTTTGTATCAAAGAAAAATTAAAATTTCATAAAATTTGTATTTAAATTTGTATGTTTCCATTTTGATAGATTTAATTATTTTCACAATAGTGACAATGCATTTTTAATTCAAATTTACAATTAAATGGATGTTCATTGCACACTTTTTACATGAATTAAAAATTTCTTCTTTTTTGATCTTTCTGTAATCTCCTGTCTATAAAGTGAATGAAATTTTCTCAGTGTGATAACGGATACTCCTTAAGAAATTATCATTGTTTTAGATTGTTTCCAATATATTTGGGGAATATGCAGTATATAAAACTCTGCTAATTAATAACATTAAAAAAAATTGAAGCTGGTGCAGGGATTTAACAATGTTTTATATTTTAAGAAAAATTAAAAGTATTTTAAATTTGTATATTAAGTTTATTTAGTGATTATAATTTTCACTAAATCACTTGTATCTGCTAGTGTTTTATATTGCATCAATGCTTTTCCCCATTGAAAAACTTCTGTAGTTCGACAATGCTAAAATAAGAATCTCTTATGCACAACTATAATTTCAAATTAAGCATTTGTAAAAAATGCCTTGTTGATTGTCAGTAGACAAAATCAGCACATGTTAGCATTTAATAATTAGCATTTAATAAGCACCCAAATAATTTAAAATAAAAATAAAATGTCACTTTTATTATGAACATAGCAATCTGCTTCAAAGTATAGCCATGAAAACTTGTAACAAGATGTGGCTGTGCTACCTGATCTAATATTGTCAAATTTATACCGAAAATAACCATGACATTTATTTTTTCTAAAATCACCCCTCTAAGTGATTTCTGTTTATAGTAGCAGAATTAATTTGTTTTATAAGTGTATTTACTGTCTATTGAATTTCTAATGAAAATAGTCACTGTTTATGTTGTATCCAATGTAAAATGCCATTATTTTTTCATTTAATATATTTTTATATTTAAGAATGTTGAATTAAATTGATAATGTTTTGTGTGTCTTTTATATAAGTGCAGTTGGATTTTCTTAAAACTCGATGCCTTGGAACCTTGGAAAATGTTCATATTAACTTATCCAGAAATTTTAAATGATTTTACAAAATTGTTACCCTGATTAGTACAAATATACCAGGGTGGCCACTCAACCTGGAAACCGGGAGAACCGGGAAAAGTCAGGGAATTTTAGAATGGTCAGGGAAAACCGGGAAAAGTCAGGGAATTTTGTGAAAATTCTGGAATTTTTTTTTTTTTTTACTAGTTGTCCATATAAAAACAGAACTGCGCAGTTTGTACGCCATTTTCGAAAAATTTCGCCAAGTATTACGCTGTACTCGTAACCGCTAAATAAAGGTTGCCATGTGTCCATTTAATTCCGTATAAAAGCAAAAATGCGGAGTTTGTGCGCCATTTTGGACAAATGTCGCCAAGTACAGAGATGCCAACTTTTACGGATTTTCCGTAGTTTGTACGGATTTTTACTTTATCTTACGGTTTTACGGACATTACTCCCAAAACTACGGGAAATCCCGTGAAATCCATGCATCCTACCATTCAGTTCATATTCCCTGCTATGCTGAGAGTTCAAAATTATCAGTTTGCATCCATTTTCTTCTTCTAATGATTTCATATCAGAACAAAAGACCTAATTTATTTTTATAGTGCCCGTAAAAATAAAGAAATATTTTACTAAACAAATTATATTTCGCTTAAATTATAGGATTGCGCAATTCAGTTCTTTTTGGGCTTTGCTTAGTACAAAATTGTCTTTTTCCATCCATCTCCATCCCCTTATTATTGCACGTTAACTTGACTAAACTAGCTTATTTTCATATTTTGGTTGATTATAAAGGCTAATTTTTTAATTATTTTCACATAAATAGTACGATCGCAAAATTCTGTTTTTTTTTTTTTGTTGTTAGCGTTGCCGAGAGTACGCAATTATCCTTTTCCATCGATCTCCATCTCCCTATTGTAGCACATTAACTTGACTAAACTAGTTTCTTTTTATATTTTGGTTGATTATACAAGCTAATTTTTTAATTATTTTCACATAAATAGTACGATCGTGAAATTCAGTTTTTTTTTGTTTGTTTGTTTTTGCGGGCGTTGCAGAGAGGACGCAATTATCCTTTTCCATCGATCTCCATCTCCCTATTGTAGCACATTAACTTGACTAAACAAGATTATTTTCATATTTTGGTTGATTATAAAGGTTAATTTTTTTAATTATTTTCACATAAATAGTACGATCGTGAAATTCAGTTTTTTTTTTTTTTCGCGGACGTTGCCGAGAGTACGCAATTATCCTTTTCCATCGATCTCCATCTCCCTATTTTTGTACATTAATTTGACTAAACTAACATATTTTCATATTTTGGTTGATTATAAAGTCTAATATTTTAATTATTTTCATATAAATAGTACGATCGTGAAATTCAGCCCCCCCCCCTCGGGCGTTGCCGAGAGTACGAAATTATCCTTTTCCATTGATCTCTATCTCCCTATTGTTGTACATTAACATGGCTAAACTAACTTATTTTCATATTTTGGTTAATTATAAAGGTTAATTTCCTAATTATTTTCACATAGTGCCATTCAGTTGTAATTAACTCAGTTAAGTTAGCAAAACTACATTTTGAACTTATTCTAAGGTTTTAAAATATATATTGTCAATATATGTAAAATCTTACTGATGGTCAATGCGGTTTTACTGAAAACTCCTGATTTTTCTACCAATCACCCCTTGCAGAGGTTGGCATCTCTGTATATTATATACATTTTACTATATTTTTTTCTATTTTAATGGCATTCTTTCGACATTGTTGAATTGACATTTATTCAATGGCTGTGGCTTGTTGTAGTATAGTTATTGCATATCTTTAATGATCTCTGTCATTGTGAGCAATTTGCAATGCCCATATTTATAGACATCAGTTTAGACTATTTCTTTTTATTGTTTTCACCATTAAATTCTTTTAAATATTTCAGTAGTCTAATTTTACTGCATTTACATGAATTTTTTATTAAAAATGTCAAAATTTATTTGTAAAAGCAAAAAAAATATGTGTATTTTTTTCTCCTGATTTAATATAACTTTTTTGGATAGTGGAGTTAAATTGTTAAGATTTTTTAATCAAATTTGTAACTAAATAGGGACGTGACGTGCGTGCACACGTTTTATGTTAAAATTACTGGTCTGGAATTTCTTTTCAATTCACCTGGAAAACCTGGAAAAGTCAGGGAATTTCAATATGTCCAAAGAGTGGCCACCCTGTATACTAAAAAATTAAAATAGCTGAAAATCTGTACTTATGTGCTTAACAGAATTAGTACTAAATAACCTTTTATATTTTATTTATTTTCATACTTAATTATTAATCCCATATATATCCTGTAGTAATACTGCATAATAATTTTAGAAAAAAAAAATTGTTTTCATATTTTTTAAAAAACTTTCTAAAATCTCTCTTTAAAACACACTAAGTGTTTTGTGGACTTTCTCGTCTTTTTTCGAGGTTTCATAAAATTTTGCTGCAAAAGTGTCTTTAGCTTCATCGTGCATTGTATTTCATTGTTCTTACATTAAAATTTTAATTTATTTATTACTTTTACACATTAATTTACTTTTTAAATGATTTTCAAAATTTTATCTGGTAATTTCTAAATTTTGCCAAAATGATCAATTAGTGAGTTCAGTAATACTTAGTACCATTGTAAGGTGCTCTTATTTAAGTACTTTCTGTTTTCAATTATTTTATATATAATAACCTAATTATTGTATTTACTGGTTATAGCAATGTGCTATGTACAAGAATTAACCCCTAGGAAAACAAACTGAAAATCCACTTAGGTGTGCTTATCTTACTTAATAAAAGACTATCTTGTTTGTCTGTTTATCAGTTGCATAGTGGGATAATATAAATGCCCACAGCTAAGCAATTTAGTACAGTGATAGTTTATGTACAGTTCCAAGATTATTTTTTTTAACTCGAATTGGTTTTTTAGTTATTTTATGTCTTAAAAAAATTGCAATTTTGAGTGATTTTTGCATAAATCGTTTCCTTAACGATTAAATATATTATCACAGAATTTCCATCTTGACACCATCAGAAAGATTGAAGAATGCTCTTTCTAACAATCAATTTTCTAATTTTTCTAATGATACTTTAACATTTAATTCTTAACTTTAATATTACATTCTAATGATATTTTAACATTTGTTTTATATTATTTTTTTTTAATACATCATAAAACACATTTTATGCAATTTTATTTTTATATTGTTGCATCTGAAAATTGAAGATTTGCACAAATCTAATTTTTTGCATCAATATGGAGTGGTATTCATGCCAAAAATTTTAATTAAATTTGCAATGAAAGTTCTTTTATAAGTTTCAAATCTCTTATACCGAAGTACCCGAGCCATATTTTTTTACCTCTCATGAGGTTTTCACTTTGTCTATGTCATACAGGTTTCAGACATGATATATGGAAAGGGAAAAACCTTATGTCACAACATGGCTGCATATGACAAACACTGAAATCAGTGTCTGTTTGAAAGCATCTCAAATCTAAATATTAATTTTTAACTTTAATGTTATATTTTTATAAGGATCATTTTGTGCTTCATTGTAGATTTCAATCATTCAATAATAAAGTATTGATTGTATATCTGTATTGTGTATCTCCTTTTATAGATTTTCGAGAAATTATAGGTGCAAAGGCATATCTAGGTGCTTATTTTGGGCATAGTCTGCCTGCGCAATGAGCGTGATGCAGCAGACATGTTGTTATTGAATAGAGTGGTATTGTATTTTGCATGTATCGGGACACATGGCTATGTATCTAATGTAGGTGTATATAAATTGCGTGCACATTGCAGGCATATGCCCAACCAATGGCATATTGGTGGTCAAGAGCTATTGCAAGAAAGCTCTTGCAGTAGCTTTTGCTAAAGTAGGCATATTGTTAGAGCATTCTTCAGTTTTCAAAAGTTTGTAAGTTTCAGTTTGATTTTCATCAGAGGTTTGCATCATAAATTCTGGTCAATGCTGAGTATTCATGCTATTGAAAAAACAATCCTTATATATCCTAAAACTTTTTATTAAGAGCAATGTAAATAGTATCCTCAGATTACTGCCTGTAAGAATGAAAACAGGAATTGACTAGCATGATTTTTATGTGTCATCTACTGTATCTGTTATTTTGCTAATTTATAGATGTTGGATACCCTTCTGACTACTCTCATTCGAGAAATTCAGAATGATGCTAAAGAAGGAAGAAGTGCAGAAGCCACCATTGTTGCCAGACGTTTTGTACGCTCCGTTGCTAGAATTTTCGTGGTTTTGAATGTTGAAATGGCACCTAATACATCTAAGAAGAAAAAGTAATTTTTGTTACTGTCATTAGTTTTAAATTGTGTATATTTTTATTTGTTATGCATAAGAGAAGTATTGTAACCTTGTCAAAAGTATAATTTAGAGTTGGATCTAAATTATGATAGTCTAGTAGGAAGAAATAAGTCGAGTGATTTTAACCTTTTGCTTACGGGTGGAACAGTGTCATTGAAAGCGTTTGCCCCAAATTAATGACATCACGAACAAAAAAAAATTGTATTGTGGTTATCTTTCATAATAATAATTAAAACTGTTAAGTCTTGTGATCATTGAGCCATAAATAAATCCTTTCATGCATGATTATGCCAATTTTTGTCCTATGCTGCCATGTTAAAAAAATATAAAATTTAGAATAATTTTTGAACTCAAATTTAAGAAAAAAATCTAGAGTTTTTGATAAAAAAAAAAAGTGGGGTATAAAGTTTCATGGAAATCCATTAATATTAGTGACCGCTATCGTATACACAAGAAATCGGGTACAGACAGACAGACATCACTTGAAAAATAGTCAAAACATGTTCAGAAAATCTTAAAACATATTGACATCAAAATCTCAAATTCAAAAATTTTCGTGAAAATAATACTTTCTCTTTATTATATTACATAGTGTGAGAAAGTAAAAATGTTTGAAAAATTGAAGATGTTTCTCTTCTTTGAGAAAACTGAAAGTTATGCTTTTATAACATTTATTGATTTGAAAAATCATACCAAATTTTGATTAAATACCTCTTTGTTTAAACAATATTGCGCTGCTCTATGTGAAAAAAAAAATAATAAATATAAAACAAACATATAATCTCAAGAACGATTCCTGATAATTCTTAAGTAGTGATTTGTATCCATTTCCGATGAAAATAATAGACCCCCTTCACAATACATTTCCAATACATCACATACGTAATCAAAGGGAATGTTAAGGATCATAATCCTCTATTTGTGGATAAATTACATTAGTCCTCCATTGGCCCTCTTATCGTAGAACAAATTTCAGCAGTGCAATCTCCCCCCATACGCTTGTTACTCCCTTCCCCTTCCTGAAATTCTGGCTACGCATATGCTATAGCAATACATATAGAGATAGTAAAAATCCGGTTCTTGTTTTTCACACCAATCTTTTTTGAACTATTATGAAGACCATTTTCACTTTATACATATGTAGTAAACATGAATAACTTTTATATTTATTCTTAATGTTTACTCATTATCTACGGGTTATACTTTCTGCTTATTTAGTTATTATGTATGTAATGAATTCATATATTTTCTTACTTCACTAAGCAGTAACTATCGAATATTTAAAAATTCATAGTCACACGAGTTTGTAAAGTTCAAAAATTTAAATTTTTACAATTTCAGTATACATTTTTCATAAAATGAAAATGTGGAGAATATTCATAGTAAATATGTCGTAAATATTTACTATGAATATTCTCCCCATTTTTCATTGTTTCTGAACTTTCTTCGAAAGCTTTGCAGCATGTAATATTTATATTATTTAATTTTCTTGTTTTCTGTTTAAGTGTTACACCGAAATCTTCCTAATAATCAATAAATATAAAAAATGCCAAGTACTATACATGTTGACATCCTGATCTCAATTCTTAACATTTCATACTTCTTATTGTTATATGAAAAAAGTAGAGCATGTGACTTTGTGTACAATCAGTTATGAACTGGTTTACAACATAAAATATCTACCAGTATGAAAAACATAGCTTTTACCTTTTTGGAGCCTTCAGGTACAAACTTTTTGCACTGAAGAAGAAAATCAGTTGGTTTCCAAAAACGTACTAATGTTAATTTATCTTGATTTATATTTCGCTTTAAGCTGTAAGCTAGTTAATTATTGTATGAAATTTTCCTTATCCTATGTAGTATCCACTATTTGAATATGTGCTTCATATTTACCATATGAATACAGATTATTATAAAAATATTGATGTAAACACTCACGTCATTTTAACTTGAACCAAAAGTTGAAAAATCTTACAAACGATATCCATAAAATGAATATTTCAATGTAGAAATAATATAATTTCCTCAATTTCAACATGATATAAAATGTTTATGCATGTACACGTACACGTAAAAGAGTCTGATGTGGGCAACACATGACTTTCCCTGCAGACTGATATTCACGTCTTTATTTCTTCAATAATTCATTAAATTAAGTTTATTTGCACAAAATAACAGCCATAATTATTTTAAATTATGCTGAATTTGCACTTTTAATTCAATTTTCGTTTTCATTTGGTAACTAGACTTATTTTCAAATGTGGCATAGCAATAATGCAAAGAACTAAAATGTCTCGAGAACTTCTATTCCTAGAGTAATGGGGTTGATCTTAATCTTTTCATCATCAAAAATTATGTATAAAATAAGCATTTGATTATACGTAGTCTTTTATTTTTAGATTTAACGATTTTTGCAGGCCATTTTGTAAAACATGGCAAGTTCTTTTTTTCCCGAATCTTACCAAAACCTAATCAGCACCAGGTTAACCTACATGTGATTTATCTATCAAATTTTGTGAAATTTGGTCTATTATTTTTACAATTAGGGTGAATAAAGGAAATTTTTGCAGGCCATTTCCCAAAAAGAGGCATTTTCTTTTATCTCAAACCATACCAAAATCTGATTAGCATCAGGGTTACCTACAAGTGACTTACCTTCCAAATTTTATGAAATTTGGTCAATTAGTTTTACAGTTTAGAGTGGATACAAAATCTACACAGACAGACAAACACACGCACAGATGTCACGCTAAAAATAGTTTTCTCGTGTTCTAGAGGTCCCAAATCTGCCGAAAACTCGAGTTGCAATTTTCAGCGCGATTCCAATACTTTCCCTATACATTACCAGAAGAATATCCCTTATTCAAAGTTTCCCACTGTAGAAAGGGATCTTGCAGTGAAGAATGTATCTTACCCCTTATTTAGGACTCCATGGGAACAATGATTGACACCCATCTTTCTTTGCAGCTAATGGCAAAAGGAGTAGGAATTCGAACAAATCTTTCCGTTCTCGGAGAGAGTTTAGAGTTTTCGACTCTGCAAGCTAAAGATTAAATGTGGAGCTTGAAAAACAATAACAGTATGCTAATTGTATTGAGAAAAATTAGCTTTTTTTTATGTAAAAGTGGAGAAATTTGTTACAACATCAACAAAATTGATGACCATGACTATTCCTAAATTGTCTTAATATATTATTGATTTAGATATGATTAGCAATTGAATAAAAAAAACTGGATTATTTGAAATTATAATAGTGCTTTGTAATATGACAAAAGTTTTAATTTAGTACATAGGTTATCCAAGTTAAAAATTTTGTTAACAGAGTGTACCATCTATTACCAGTTATGAAATCAAAAGTTTTATGTAGGTGTTCCAAATGCTATACATACTTGGTTTCTAAATATTAATAATTTTTTTTAAATAACATTCAAAAGCTTTTTTTAAAAGGCATCCTGTTTTAGCTAAAGTCAAGTTATTAGAATGGAAGCATAAACTCACGCCCAATGTCACTGATAAATTTTTGTGACTCCTATGCAGTTTTGTGGCCCTTCTGCACCCCTCTACTGACCCCTTTTTTATAAGTTATTGATCTTTTTTCTTAAACTGTTTATGCAGCTCATGGTCTTAAGCCTCCCAGGTCCATATATAAAGCATCATTTTACCCCCACATGTCAGTGACCTTACTTGTGATGGGTTCACTCTCTGTTTATTCATCACTTGACAGCATAACCTTTCTTTTCTGTTTTCTGCCTTATCAGCAATTTTCCGTTGAACCATTGCATAACCATGGGGGCAGATGATAATTTTCTAAAAAGTTGCCAGGAATGTTTTCTGCTACAGATACCTTCTGCCGAAAGTGCAGAAAAAATTATTAAATGATGTTTACTATTCACCTGCATGGATATAATTAGTAATGCATAAATACGTTTCCTTAAGAGTACAATAGATACAAAAGTTTTGATTAAGGAATGTTTTTTTTTTATTTGTGTATTTCTATTAACTTTTATCTGTGATTACAATCCGAAATTTTGTATTTTATGCAGCTTCTATTCCCTACAGAACAATTTTTTTACCTATCTCCCTCACCAGTGCTGTTTGTAAATTGACGGAACTCTTGATTGCTAGCAGGCTCAAATTCTATCTGGAAAATTATGATTGCCTCTCATTTAGACAGGCAGGCTTTAGGAAAAACAGGAACACTGTTGAACAGATAGCTAGACTGACACAAATGATTAAGGACGGGTTTCACCGCAAACAGAGTTCCGTGGCAATTTTTATTGATTTCCAAACTGCCTTTGATAGAGTGTGGAGAAAGGGACTATTGAAGAAAATTATGGATATGGGAATTTGTAGGAATATGTTTAGATGGATCAAGTTCTTTTTGGACCAGAGATTCATTAGAACCAGGTTTGGAGGTTCAGTCTCTTCATACAAACAGACTTGACAAGGACTCCCTCAGGGCTTGGGGTTGAGCCCGATCTTGTTTAACATCATGATCAACGATGTAATACAAAGAGTTATGGATGCTGACAGGGAAGTTGAGGCCCTCCTTTTCGTGGACAATTTGGTCCTATGGTCCTCAGGCAGAGACATGCAGCATATCCAACTTTTCTTGAACAAAGCTCTTGAAAATCTTTTATTATGGACTAAAGAAAACAAAATGATTGTAAATATTAATAAGACCAATCACCAGGTTTTTACTTTGAGTACAAAACCTTCTGATGTTAGTCTACTTTATGGATCCAATAATTTAATTGAAACGGCAAATGCTTTATACCTGGGGATCACTTTAGATCCCAGGTTAAGTTGGAATAGACAAGCCAATCGAATGATTGACATTGGCAACTTCAGAATAAGGCTCTTAAAAAGGCTTGCGGGAGTAAGGTGGGGGCACCTCACAGGACTTACTTTGCACCACCTATAAGTCCTACATCAGACCTGCAGTCGAATATGGAGCTGAGCTACTGACAACTGCATCTGAAACTATCAGAAGAAATTGGAGATTGTACAAAACAATACTCTTAGACTTATTACTGGTGGGGCTTTCTCTACCCCTATTCAGGCCATGCAAATTCAGGCTGGTCTGGAACCATTGGTGGATCAGAGACAAAGAGCAGCCTTGAAACTCTCTAAAAAACTTTTGAGAACTGATGGTTTTTGGAATGCATATACACCTGCCCAGACTAGGTTAAAAATTCAGAAAACCTTTTTGAGTATGACCAACGAATTGTTAGATAAATTTGATATTCCGGCTGTTGAAAGAGAACCTTTGTTTGGTCCTTCCACTTTTCACAGACATATCAATAAAGTTGATTTCCGTCTTGACCTGGTTCTTCCAGTGAGCAAGAGTCTTTCTACAGATACTGAACTAAGGATGGCTGCCCTTGCTATTATTGAAGAGCGTTACCCGTCATCAAATTGGTTACATATATACACTGATGGATCTGCTATGGATTCCATTAAAAATGCTGGTGTGGGTGTGTATTCAAAATGTTTTAGGCTGAGCAAAGCTATAGGGGAATTCTGTAACAGCTACAATGGTGAGGTGGCAGCTGTGTCTTTGGCACTTGACGAAATTCGCAAAGGAAGAGAGTATAATATTGTAATCTTTATTGACTCACAGGTTACCATCAATTCACTCTCTTCAATTACACTTAGCGATATAAAAACTGTGTACCACTGTCAGATGGCTATTAATGCTCTTTTGGAGGAGGGACGTCAAATCGTTCTGCAGTGGATCCCCAGCCACTGCGGTATCTCTGGTAATGACCTAGCGGACAAACTGGCTAAGGCTGGTTCAAACTTGCAGCAACCTTGCCCGACTTTGGACTATCACACTGTTAAAAGGTTTGTTAAATTAAAAATTGGCTCCTTTCGACAAAAATTCTACAGGGATTTTATGAAGGAAAAAACTTGGGCTTCTTTGCTAAGGAAGCCTGCCCCGTTCTCCCTCCACAGAGCTGTGGGAGTGGCTAACCTCCGGCTCAAGACAGGCCACGACTTTCTACAGAAACATTTGCATCGTTTTGGCTTGTCGTATTCTCCGACATGCCCACTTTGTGGCCTTGGTGACATGACTGGTGACCACCTCTGTACTTGTCCTGGGCTTATTGATGTCGCAGATAGGAATTCTGCGGAGGATGACTTTTCGTTTCGTTTAAGACTTTACTGGGCTGCCCGACAGAGACTGATGGTTAAGAACCAAGGTCCAGCGTAGGATAAATAAAAAAACAAACAAAAAATACAATGTTTTTACTTTGTTTAGATTAATGTAAATTATCTATTATGTAACTCATTCTTTTACTGTTATTTTCAGAAGAGTGTATAAAATATTTATTAATATGTGTATCATCATTATTTTCTTGATTTTTAATAATTATGACAGTGGCTAGTTATAAATTATAGCTGAAATAAGTTTTATACATAATTTTATAGCCCTTCCGAGAGGTTGGTGGTAGGGGAAGGAGGGTACGGTCCCTGTGGATGCCTCCCCCACTGGGTTCCGGTCTAAATTGGGTGGCACTTCCCGGCCGTCCATACAGTTACCTTACACCTTTCTGGTAGGTCGGACGGTCTGGGTCTCAACAACAACATAATTTTATAGCAATTATAAATTTGTAATACGTTATAATAGCAATTTAATCGATAACAGTATCTGATCATACTGGTTATTTGGTATCAGTTCTTTTTTTGGTCTTGTGACATCTCTATGAATGTCTTAAATCTCACTTTTTTTTAAATGTAAGTGTGCAAAAATTTTTTGTCATTTTCATTATTTTAACTTTCTGTGTAAAATTTAAACTCTTCATGGGGTTGCCATCTTACCAAAAAAACAAAACAAAACAAGAAGTCTTGTATTGTCAGGGAATTTTAAAAATTAAACAAGAAGTCAAGAAAATTTTTTGAAAATTTTAAAATCCAGAAAAGTTGAGGGATGTCAAAATTTATTTGATTATAATTCGAATTTTGAAATGTATGCATTATTTTGTACTATTGAAACCAGTTTATGCATTTAAAATCAACTGTAGGATTCACATTAGCATGGTGGCAAAGTAACAGTTGTCACCTGAAACAAGATGTGCATTGTTTTGATCATAAATCTTCCAGAAGCAACTGCACAAGCATGTCTCCCAATGCATCCTATAAGCAGGATAAATGATTATTTTGAAATGACAGAAGAGTACTTCAGTACATAGTATTATGCATGGAACAATCAGAATTAATATTTTACAAGAAATTTAAATTATCTCTTTTGGTATAACAGTCTGTAGCGAAAATTTTAATGTGATGATAGAGGCAGAAATATGCGCTGATCTAAAGGTTTGGTGATCAAATTTATTATCTATGCTATTAATCATGTGGGATGCCCCCAAGCCTATGATTTATCATTGCATTCTTCAACAAACGCTTGGTGGGAAAATGTGAGCTTTTGTATGAAGATGGTCATATATGAAATATGAAACTTAATTTTAACCATTAATACGATATATAATATTGTTGTATTATGCATGGAACAATCAGAATTAATATTTTACAAGAAATTTAAATTATCTCTTTTGGTATAACAGTCTGTAGCGAAAATTTTAATGTGATGATAGAGGCAGAAATATGCGCTGATCTAAAGGTTTGGTGATCAAATTTATTATCTATGCTATTAATCATGTGGGATGCCCCCAAGCCTATGATTTATCATTGCATTCTTCAACAAACACTTGGTGGGAAAATGTGAGCTTTTGTATGAAGATGGTCATATATGAAATATGAAACTTAATTTTAACCATTAATACGAACTCAAATGTCAGTTTTATTCTTTCCGGAAAGAAGTAGAGTGAGAATGCCATCATTTGCCTCCTGATGTTAGTTCAATTGTTGAATTGATGAAAATGTGTTTATGCAGTCCTTTGGACATTTAAATAAAATTGAAAAGTTTTTAAAATCAAAAGATTCTATATCGATGTTTAATGAATGGCTTAAGAAATTGGCTTTTATTGGAAATTTAACAAGTATATGAATAAAATTATTATCTGAATACAAAGAGAAATCATGTATATTTAATCATTTGTAGTCTTGTGAAAATGTTTACAGGTGATTTCTGACAAAAACTGAGAAACTCAAAGCAGAAACACTTGTTTACACATTTAAGTGCTCTGAAAGTTTTAGCAGAGAAATTGAAGCAAAATTTTCAGTGAACTTGCATAAGAAATAATTTCAAAGAACATGTTTTGACAAAGAATTAGTTTATATGCAGTATTTCATTGTGGTTGATAGAACCGCTCCTTGTTAACTTCAAATAGAAGTAGTTGAACTTGAATCAAATCACATTTTTAATGGCAAACATAAAGTAACCAATTTGTTGACTAATTTATATAAATTCTTCCAAAAAAAACTTCATTGACAAAGTAAAATATGTACATTTATTTTCAAAACAACATACATAAACTAAAGTATATAAATTTCACTTTATTTCCAAAATGACAAATTTTACTATTAATAATTTAGAACAATTTTTACTCTTAATGATGTATTGGTATAAACAGATGGCGCCTTTATAATACACCCTATCTTTTTATACAAATACATCGTATGTATATAAAGTAAAAGTAGCAGATTTAAACCTTTGATGGATTTTGGGAAAAATATACCTGAACATTGAAAAAATAAGCTTTAAGAAACTAGAGATTTGCATGGGCTGAGACAGGCCGAATTTTAAGAAAACTACTTCGAGCCAGGTTCGTGTCATGTTTTTATTAAATTTGAGTTGGATTGGGCATGGCCTAAATAAATAAAAAAGCTAAAAATGGGTCAAAAATGAAACAAAATTTAAACGAACTAAAATTTTTTAAATTACACATTAAACAACATTCTCACTAAGTGGATGAAAGTCTCCCTGTCCATTATCAAGTATATAACAAAAGTTTGCTCTGTAAAAAGTATGCAGATAGGTAAATTAGAACCAGATAGAGAAAAATAATAATTTTAGATAAAGAATTGATGACGTATGTATTTGAAAGCATTCCGATGTCAAAATAAAACATTGCTCTTTGCAACTTACACTTATTTGAATAGTTTTACTTTCCAGACTAGTACTGGAAGTATCAAGTTATTTGAAATACAGCAACACAAAAGTGTATTCTGGCCTGGATACAGCTATATATATATATATATATATATATATATACGTTGCTGTACCAGATATCATGTTTCGTAATCAGGGTCCGCGCTAGCCATTTGCCTACGTGCCAAATGCGAAAAGATCGCAAAACTGGCGATAAAAAAAAGTACTTTGGCGAAAAAAATGGCGAATGATTTTTTGGAAACTGAAAATTTCGTAAATATTTTTTTGGGAAGTAATATGGAATAAAAGTTCGATTCCAGACAAGTAGGCCTATGACATAGGAGCGTTGTCTCCCGTCTGTTTTGGGGCGCTCATTCTCGTGTGACTAGCTCCAGGTATTCTTTAATTCCCAGCACGCTGCTCCTCAAAACGGATGGCAGACAGCGCATTCCTGTCTCTCAAGGGTCCTTGACCCACCATGGCAATCAAAACATTATCTGGATTCTGTCCGTTATGTGAGCGTAATTACTACGTGATTGTGTAATTACTTACGCGATTGTGTAATTACTACTGCATCGTTTTAGGATCGATTGACTTGCGGGAAAAAATAACTTTTAGACTTACGATGTTTTTTTTTTGGTTTTTTAGACTCCGCATATAAATCGACCCCCCCCCCCCCCCCGCTACTTTGAAGCTTTTTTTTTTTTTCACAAATTTCTCGACTCATGCGAGTATATACGGTAAATAAAAAAGCATTTAATTTTAGTTAAAACCAACTGAAAAAAAGGTCACAGATGCCAACTTGCAGTTTGCTGTTTTTGTCATAAGTTGAATTGTAGTTTATCTTTTTGTTATGAATTTTTAAGCCTGCCTGGCTTGTTTTCATCTTCATCATCATCATCATCATCATCTTTGTGGTTTTTATACGATCCTTACGCCTGCCTGAATTTTAAAACCGACATAAAAATTTATCCCTTAGATAGTTTTGATGCCTAATTTTTAAAGAAATATGATGATACTGCATATAAAAATATTATGGATGTAGCAAGAATTGGTTTCACGTGTCCTATGACAACAACCATCGTTGAAAGAGGCTTTTGTAAACAAAACATAAATTTCATTAAGTAGTAACATCAGAGTAAAAAATCTCAGTGACTTGATTCTTATAAATAGTGAAGGGCCAGATATGAAATATTTTAACTTTAAGGCAGCTTTTGAAAATTGGTGTATAGTACAAAAATTTGACGCTTGCTTGGTTTATATGATAATGAAACTATGTGAATTATAAAATAAATTTGTCATTTTTGTAACTCATTGTGATCTTTCATTGGTAAATACAAGTTTAATTTACTAATAGCCTATTTAATGATAAAAAAAAAAATGAAATCTACCTATCTTTATATCTTGTTTAGAATTAAATTAATATTATTAGCTGCATTATTGCTTAAAAGTAGAAATTTTTTCACCGATGGCGACAATAACTTTGACTAATAATCATGTAATTTGGCTAATGATTTTTCAATTTGGCTAATTTGTTGGCTAACAGTTTGAAATTCCTAGCGCAGGCCCTGATAATATCGTATGATGTATGAAATTAATAGGGAGGAAATGCATTCCAAATTTCATTTTTGTGTAAATGATCATTCGATTTTAATCATGGTCAAATTGGTGGTGAAAATATGAAATCCAACAGATACTGTTTACTTTAAAAGTTAACACTGATATTTTATTTTCAATTTCTTCTGAAATTTTAATTTCAGTTATTAGATAAAATTATTGAAATTAAATAAATTCTATTCTTAATTTTAAATGTGTTTTGATCGATTTTTTCCAGTAACTAATATTGAAAATTTATATGAGCAAACTGTTAATTTTAAATTAATATATAGATAAAACAAATTATCGTTTTTGAATATTTTTATACTTGTATTCAAAACATCTTACACTTTTACTTTAAAATTATTAAATTTTAAAAATATTCTTAACTATGTCATAATCAAAGAAAATAATATCTATGTACATACATGGAAAGTTTAATCACATTAAAATATTTTTAAAACCACTAACAATTGTGGCAATGTGGGCTACATATTTGATGCTGATGAGAGCTCTAACAAGAAAGGCATTGCATTCTTCACCTTTCATCTCAGTGAAGAGCCTTTTTTTCATTTCATCTCCGATTATTCAACCAAAATGATGAATAAAATCTTACTTTATAGTAATACTCATTCTTGATTTGTGCAGATTTTTCAAATTTGGGTTCTTTTTTATTTATTACTATATGAAATATAATTTGTGTTTAATTCCATTATAGATTTTGATCTTGATACTAGGCAACAGTGTGTTAGCTTTAGAGAGGTTTCAGTGTCTTATTAAAAAAAAAAAAAAAATTGCGTTGGGTGAAATATTTTGAAAAATGCTTAGTCTGGATCCAATCATAATATTTTTGGGCCGAACTGGGTAAAAATTTTAAAATTAGGCCCATGCAGACTTCTGTGAGAAACATATTTAAATTTAAAAATAACTTGCATACCTGCAAAAAGAATTTTTTAAAAAATCCTTTGTTTTTTTTCCCCTATCTTACAACACGTCATTATATAAGTTAGATTCTAAACTTTCATAAAAGCTTATAAAACCAAATTTGATATATCATGAATTTTAGGATGATATTAATTATTAATATATTTTTATTTATGGTACAAATATTAATTTTGTACTGTAATTTATTTACTCATTAGTTTGTAGTGCTAGTTTTGTATGCTGTTTCTTCTATTTGAATAAGCATTTACTTATAATTTTTTTAATATTTTCTCATAAGTTTATAATGGTAGTTTTGTATGCTTTTTCTTCTATTTAAATAAACATTTATTTATAACTTTTTTAATATATCCTTAAAGAAAGCAGATATATACAAATTACATGACTGCTTTCTTTAAGGAAGTATTAAAAGTATTACTCTCACAAGCAGCAGTTTTATTTTTGTGAAGCATTAATTCATTTAGATATTTAAAATTTTGTAATAAGGTAATAAGGGTTCTGTAAATGTTCTTATTTTATGAAATATTTTCAGTGTCAATGCTGTGACCCAACCCCTCATTAAGTGCAAGCGTGTTTTCCAAGCCCTCATTACCATAGCAATTGAAGAACTTTGTGAAACTGCTGATGCTCTCATTGCTCCAGTCCGACTTGGTGTCGCCAGACCAACAGCTCCATTTTCCTTGGTGTCATCTAGCAATGACGCTGTTCATGTAAGAGTATGCTGTTTTGTTATTTTATTAGTTATCAGAATTGTATACAGAGTCCTTTCTGTTTATAAAAGTTCCTTTAAAAGTGTTTTTTGAACCTGTGCTCAAATTGTTCATGAAAAATACTTAAGCTGCAGATTAAGAATTTTGGTTACTGGTCGGCCAATAAGTCCCAAAATGTTACCAGCCAAAACATATTTTCACTAGTCAAATGTTTTTATAAGAAAAAACTTTCATTTAGTATTTAAGCGTGAATAATTAAACCTTTTCAGTTGTTTATGGAGGTGTATAAAGTGTGCATATATTGTGCTACCCACTGAAACATAAGACTATTTACTGTATTTAAAAATATTTATTATTGCATGCATATATTAACAATTATCTGCAATTATTCCGAAACTTTTTTTTCTGTTTTACATATCCGCCCCCTATATTTCAACACACACACAAAACCTATTTTGAAAATATATATTTGCATATTTATAGGTACATTTTCAATAAATACTATAGGGTGTTAATTTCCACTATAAAATAAAGCCTATCATCATAGCTCAATGGGTTAAGACATAAGTTCTTTGCAATATTTAAATTGCTTATGATAACTTCATCTTGAAATTCTTTGCACCATTTATATCTCTGAATAAAATCAACAACTTCTAATGCAAGATCGAATTTAGTCACTAAAATTTAAAATTTACATAAGATATCAATATCATATTTTTAAGACCCCTCTCCCCAACTCTTTAGTGTACCTCAGTTCCAGGAATACTGATTTAAACAGTAAAAAAGATTATACTTCAAATATAAAATATCATGACTAATATGACAATTAATATTAGTCGTCATTCAAAAGTGTTGGGAGAAAGACTGAATATTGACGATTACGAATGCAGTGTATAAGGAATGTGTCCGATGTTGCATCTTCGGTAAATTAATTTAATCGCCAATTTAGTCGAGTGTTGTGCATGTTTAACAGTTATTTCTGAAAAATTACTTGACAACTGGTGACAAGTAGACATCTGTAGCTTTAAGAGGTACTGGAATAAAAGTTACTAGTAGAGCAGTGTCTATTTTCTGTCTGGATAGCATATAATATAACATTTTGTTGTAAAACCTTGGTGTAAAAATGCTACCATTTGCCATGAGGATACAAAAATATGTTACTTTACCTGAAAAATTTTCCAGCGAAACCTGTTGTTTTCGCTACTGAATTCATTTGTTCTGGGCTAAGTTATTAATGTAGAAGATCATTTTGCTAATTCCCAATTTGCTTGAAAACAAGGCACAATTAAGATATTTTTGATAGTAAAAAAATAAAATAGATTAAAATTACCCATTTTGCATAAGGAGGAATTTCACGCATTTAAGAAAGTTCTCATATTATTTTCAAAAATGCTTACAAAGTTATTATGAGAATCTTAAATTTCAAATGTAAACCGAAAATGAGCAAAAGCCACTATTCACACTCTTTAAGATTCCAAGTGCAACTCGGAAATTATGACAGGAATTAAGCATGCTACCCTTTAAAAGTTAAGGATAAAACAGTAAATTAAGTATAATTCATGTTCTTTCGCCGATTAACTCCACATTTTACTGGACAATACTCAGAGTTATCTGAATGAGACAAAACATGTGCATGCACTAAGTTTACTCTATATATACAAATGCTGTAATCCATTAAACAAAAGTTCGAACTGGGTGCATTTGCAAAATGTCTAACATAGGGTTCAAGAACCTTGTTGCAATACTTTTACACCATTACAGTGTCACCTTAGAAAACATAAGATCCAATGTAGCTTCTCAATAAAATGCTAGCCCATGCCATTATACCACCATGACAAAAAGCATGGTGTTTAATGATGTTAATGGACTGTTTGCATGTTTTTTGTCCTCTTCAGACTAGCACACGCCCACTGTTCAATGGCACTGCAGATCTTGATTCATCTATGTAGAGAACATTCACCCATTGTGTTGGGTTTTAAATGGCTGCTCATAACATCACTGTAAACATGCTCTTCTGGACCTAGAGCTCAATAGGATACAGACTTTTGATATATGTGAAAAGGGACCTCGTTTGCAGCCTTCGCCTCACAATGGTGGTCAATATAAGTCTTCCTATAGCTACAGTGGCAGCTGCTCATAGAGTCCGCTTTCAGCGAGTGCTGATGCTCGATGATTGTCTTACCAGTAAAGTTATGCACCATTCATTGGAGGGTGTTGTGACCAAAAGGCATCCCAAAATAGGTCTTCTGGTGACTTCCATTTGTTTTGATATTGTGTTCGCAAACAAGAAATCATAGAATTGTAACCACAAAATAAATTTATCACCTACGTGCTATCTTGTCCAGCATCAAGTCTCTCAATAGCATGCCACTATCATGTATATTCCACGTGTATTCTCTGGACCATGCTAATGTAGATAGCTATTCCAACTTTCTGCAAAAAATGTTTATGTTGCAATGAAAGCCTTAAATACAAACACATTTTTTTTACTAAGCATCCAATTTGCATATTTGGAGTGAAGCCAGAGCTTTTCCTCATTTTCATTCTCTTTCATTTTTGTCAATATGCAGCATTGCCAGCAGTTTTTCCCACATATTTCTATGATCTCCTTGGACTCTTAGCTCTGATGCCATTCAAAGGCAAGCTCTGTTCACAAAATAAGTAGATCCTGCCCCACCCAACCTACTTACCTATGCTCTAACTCTTAAGAGGTCGGTGACCCAACCTCACTCTGAAAACCATTGACTTTGAACAACAATTCACAGCTGTGATTATAGTCCCTCCCCTTCGAGTTGAGTGAATCACATTATGTTTATATTGTGGATTTTCAATATGGACATTCTTTTAGGATGTTTTTCATCATTTTTTTTTTTAATTTATGTGTAGCTTTTAGACATAAACTTTTAATTTGTTTGTAGCTTTTTTATCATCATCCATTAATTTTTGTCATTGAATATATTTTGGAAACTGGAAAATATATTTATTTTAGTTAGTAATATATTTGTGATCTGTCATGAAGCTAAAAAAGATATTGTGCTCTGTGGGAGATAGGCTATTCTAGTCTGATAAGGCAAGAAAAGAATTTGTCAATTGTCCTAAAAGATAAAATTTGTGGGAGGGGGGGGGGGGTATATTACTGTAATATTGTAGAATTAAATGAATTAATGAATTTTCATCAGTTTGGCAACATTTTCTAAAAGGCCAAATTTGTCACCAAGTGAGATAGTCATACAGGCAAAGACATCCTACTGAAACATAATTACACAATACCGTACCCTAACAAAACAATTAATTTATGACCTCCTGGACTCCCCTAACAAAATATACCTGTCCCACAGAGTGAAACTCACTTTATTTGAATCAAGTATATGGAATTACCTTCATAGAGCAACAGTAATTGTCAAAGAAATTGAACTTAATTTTCCAAGATATTGAATTTTCATCAATTTTGCAGCCTTTTAATTCATTTGACAACATTTTGAAAAGTTCCTGAGTTGGCGATATTTTGCACAATTTTTGGCTATTGGACAGGCAGAAGGACTGAGAGATAGATTATTCTTATATAGTGATTCTGTGATTGGTAAGGATGTTTATATTACAGTGGTGTAGGCAGGGGGATGTAGGTCATGTCTCCCATTGGTGGAAAAATTTCATTAGTTCTCAATATTGGAAAAGAAGTTCAGCATTGTAAATGCCTTTCACTCAGTCATAATTATCTCTTTCTGTGACAGTGATCCTCACTGTGTCTATAGCATATTAATTAGCTTTTCTCTGTATGCTATAAACAAAATTCTATATATATCTATGTTCTATCTAACATTTTAGGGTAGTGAAGAATTATTTGCTGTTGATCCTATGATGACCCGTAGTAGTTTGAGTGATATTTCTGTTCGTGCGTCTGGTGGACTTGTCGAAAGTTCTCAATCATCAATGGGAGCAGATGGTTCCTCCCGTGAAAGAGAAGATGAAGACCCTGAAGTAAATAGATTATTTCATGAGCATGGTAAGATGTAAGTGTGTAACTTATGGTTTAATATATTACTTAATTTTGTAGGTTGACGTGATGGAAAGAGAAGTCAGTGAAGATCAAGATCCTGAAGAAAGTGAAAGAGATGAACGTATGGAGGCATCTGAACATGATAATGTTCCTGCTGAACAAAATGATGAAGGTAGATTTCATCTGTAACTTACTTTGTGCTTCTATTCAATTCCAGATGTAAAAATTGTAGTTTACTTTTTATTATCGTTTAACCTAGCTGGCTAGATTTTGTATTAATTTATTCTGCATAAATTAATTTATTCAATATATAAGAAATTATTTTAATTAATTCTTCTGCACAAATGAATCTTATGCACTAATTTCTGTGAACAAATCTATATGTTCTAGAATATTTGTGGGTACTTATAATGTTAATTTTTGTGATAAATTGGATGTTATGAACTAAATTGTCTCATAATTTCAATAAAACTCATAGATCTTTTAGGAATTTCAATGAAGCTCTGGCAAAGTTTGAAATTATCTAAAATTATTAATTTTCTCAGCCCTAATACAGTTATGATAAAGCTGCTCAATTATTAATTCAGTTGTAAAAAAATCACCAAATAAGGTGGCAAGGAAAACAATTGAATTTTTTTAGCGATAAGGAACAGCAGTTCACAATGGCAAATTTTGAAGAACTTACCTCAAAAAGTGTAAGCTTGGCATCGGTTTTTAAATGACAAATATGGAAAATACTCAAATATATGAAATACTTGTTTTTAACCATATTTAAAAATCTGTATTTAAAAAAACTATCGACTTTTTGAAAATTTGGGCTTGTTGAGGTTTTTGGAAATTTATCTGTATCCTGTTCAAACAGAATGTGGAAAACCTAACTTTATTTTTGTAGGAGGTGATAGTTTTTTCATATCTCTTGTGTTTTCACAAACCCAATCAAACCTCTTTCGAAACCATTGGTTTAGTAACCCTCAGTTTGAATCATGTTCACGAGAAAGCCTTATTCACCATGCAAAAATCAACTCCAGTTCCTGATCTGGGGGGAGGGGGAAGGGAGTTACTGGACCACCAAATGAGAGAAGCAATTCTATTGGCTAAAAGGTATCACCTGGTGTTTGTCGAACTAAGTTTTCGCTTGACTTTGCTAGTCAAACATTGTTTACTTTTACTCTAAATATCTTATATTTATAAAAAAAAATAATAGATAGAAATAATAAGAGGCAAAAATATTCAATAGAAAATCTAGTTTCTGTATCAATAATTTGTTTTTAGATAGCTTTTATAGTTTGAGTACTTGTCTTATAAGTTTGAAAAGATATAAAATTTTTATTTTTTGAAAGTTTGTAATGCTTATTTATATCTATAAAACAGGGTTCCCATGGTTCTTAAAAACTCCTTAAGAACTTATTTTTGGCTTTCTTTTTTAAGGACCCTTAAAGCTACTTAGTTTTTAGCAACACTCCTTGTTTTCCTGCTGAAATTGGAGCATTATCAGGGTTCTCCCTAGAGCACAATTCCTGCAATTTGCTGCTAAATCCAACTAAAAAAAAAGTTACTTATGTTAATTTTTAAAATCCCACTTAATTTTTAAGTTAGGGTAGGATAATCCCACCTAATTTATTTTCCTAGGAAAAACCCTGATGATCGAATTCCCCCAGTGATGTGATCACTTTTCCATTTTCTATCTATTTTCAAGATTCACTGCCCGATATCCCAGTGTTACCAGGTCTTTTCCAAAAATCACATCCAAAAATTGACGAAAACTAGCCCAATGTTTAGTGTTGTGATATTTTGCACAATGTTGCCAAAAACTATTAAAATTCATAAATTTACTGAAATTCCAAGATAAAATTTACTGGCTTTCTAAAGTTTGTCAAAATCGCCCCCAAAATAAATCTTCGAACTTTTCTGAAAGTAGCCCAAAATTCTGCAACCAGAAAAATCTTCAGTCATGCTTTACTGCGCAACTCTGAAAAAACTAGCCCAATTGAACAGGAAAACCACAGAACTAGCTGAATTTTTAAAAAGAGCTTAATTTCTTCCCAAATACAGGACTAGAAGTTGTCTTATATTTCTTATATATTTTTTAAAATAGGAAAAACCCGGAAGCAGAATTTTTTCTATGTTTTGCGACAAGACTTCTTTATTCTACATGCAACACATGGAAAAAAATTCTGCTTCCAGAATTTTTACTAGTTTAAAAACTATATAGGAAATATAGGACAACGTCTAACTCTGCAAATTTGTATATACG
Organism: Amaurobius ferox; assembly: GCA_951213105.1. Taxonomy (NCBI): domain Eukaryota; kingdom Metazoa; phylum Arthropoda; class Arachnida; order Araneae; family Amaurobiidae; genus Amaurobius; species Amaurobius ferox. The sequence goes on along the minus strand of OX578144.1, from coordinate 48,845,959 downwards.
TCACACCCCAGTGCATTTCCGTAGTGCAATGAAGGCCACAATATGGTTTACGGTCTATCTCAATTAGTCCTTATAAAATATTAATTGGGTCCTTAGAAAGTCCTTAGAAACTCTTTATTTTGAAAAAAGTGTGGGAACCCTGAAAAAATAATAGCTATAAACAGCAAGTAATTCTTAGCCTTTCAAAGTCCCTACAAGGAAATATAAATAGCTTCTGGATCGGTTCTTAGTTTTTTAAATATAAGCTTCCATCTCAGTTATGTCAGGCATTTTTAGTGCTGGAAATGAAAAATTAAACATTTTAGCAATTAACATGGGCAATTAAAGATGTAAAAGTAGTTTTAATATGCAAGGGAAAACTTTAAAGTAAGCTAAATTTGTCTTGTTGCTTTAGTTTGCTAAGTTGCTTTAAAATTAATTTTAAAGCAAACATTATCCGACATAGCAGAAAATGTATATTCCATCTATGGATGCTATAAAGTATGCTTTAAAAATTTTTTCAAATTAATTTCAAAATATATTTTTATAAACACATAAACTTGGAAATAATTTATTCAAGTTAAGTAATTTGTGGATAAAATGTTGGTAATTTTTCAACAGAAAATTCTGCAGTTTAAAAATAATGTACTTGTATTTTAGCATCAGAAAGCAACATGAGTTGTAAAACTTAAATATCTGCTTTGATTCTAACCACAAACCTCTCGTTTTACATGAAATTTTCTTTTCTAAATTCTATTGGATGCTTATTTAATTCTTTGTGAAAAGGATATAATTTTATTTGTTACTAGCCGTCTTTGGCGACCAGCCTGTTCTCACTACCCTTGAAAATTCTGGCCGTGGCAAACTCGCTGGTGCGACCTACCAAAAAGATGTAAGGTAACTATTTGGACGTCCAGGAAGTGCCACCCAATTTAGACCGGAACCCAGTGGGGGAGGTATCCACAGGGACCGTACCCTCCTTCCCCTACCACCAACCTCTCGGAAGGACTTACGGACCCACATGTTTAACGCGATCGTACTCCGCGTGAACACTGCTGTAGTTTTGGCAGTGGCGGGAATCGAACCCAGGCCTACCAAGTGCAATTCCCGCGCGCTAACCACTGGGCTACTGCGCCCTCTGCGACAATCTCCATAACTTTCTTTTTACTCACTCACTTTTGACTGGAACCCAGTGGGGGGAGGGTATCCACAGGGACCGTACTCTCTTTCCCTTACCACTAACCTCTCGGAAGGACTTACGGACCCACATGTTTAATGTGGTCATATTCCGCGTGAACATGGTGGCAGTTTTGGCAGTGACGGGAATCGAACCCGGGCCTACCGAGTGCAGTTCTCACACGCTAACTTCCGACTCGCTAATTTAAATTTTATAATGACCATAAAAAATTTTAATTTGACCATATGCTAAGCTCTTAATTCCATCATTTAAAATATCCTCATTCCATCGTTCCATCATTTAAAATATCCATAAAATTAAATTATCCATTTAAAATATCCATAAATTAAAATCTCCATTTAAAATGACCATATGCTAAGCTCGTAATTCCATGATTTAAAATATGTAATTTTCTAACCCTTCTCCATGGGAACACTTGACGTCACCGGCGGGAGAAAATCAGATCTTCCGAGAATTATCCGAGAAATTTAAAATCATTACTTCTTTAAAATTCCGATCCTGGGGCCATTTTCTATTATTTCTTGACCAGATTGGGTTTGTAAGAATCCCTGATGTTTGAGCTTTCTGAAAATGTAAATTATTAGTCGAGATAGTCGGTACTTTTCCGGATGCGAGGATTTGAAAATGAAAGTTTTTTTTGAGCTGAAAGTGACTTTTGTTTTAAAATCTTTAAAAAATATTAAAATTTGTCCTTGAGATTTGAAATTTATATATTTTTACTCGCAATTGTCTGCTTTTTCCAGTCGTGTGATTTGTTTTTTCTACAACGTCTGGATGATGGAGAAAAAAATGGCAGAAATCGCATAAAACATTAAATAACAAAAAAAAAAAATAATTAAAATTTTAAAAATAGTTTTTCACATCCCCCACCCCCCCTCCCCGGTCTCCGATTGCCAAATTTCTTAACTCTCCTGTAGTGTATAAGGCACACAGACAGACATTGCCTTTTATTATATAGAAAATGGGAAAATTGTTACATTATAATAAATATTCAAAAGCAATTTTGATTAAGACTCTTTTTGTGGGAATAATTCCTTTTTGTGGAAATAATTCCCTGGTTGATATTCTTATGTAAGGTCAGTGTCCGCTTACTATCCCTTAGCATGCACAAATTTCAACATTTTCTGCGAGACCTCTTTAAAAAATGGAGTCTATGTTATAAAAGGATGCCAACCCCTCCCTTGGAGAGCTGCAATTGACAGGCAATTTGAATAAAAGTTAGAATTATCAGGAGCTTTTATTTCCAGTTTGAACTATACAAAAGTCATATTTTCAAAATTTTAACTAACATTTTTTAATATATTGATGTGAATAACATCTATGCAACACTTTGAATGCTTATATCTCCAAACCTAATAGATAAAAGTGTAAATATTATTTTTTTTTTATGTTTTGGAAATATGGTTTGGATTTTGAATATATGGAAATAATTCCAATATTTTAATATTTAGAGCTTTGTTTATGAAAAACAGTATCTGTCTGAGTGAGTTTTTTTTTTTAATTTTTCTTACTTTCACGCAAAATACCTTCAAAACTTTTAAAGATAGATTTAAATAGTAAATGTCAAAAATATGCATCAAGAAATTTAGTTTTTAAATCTATATTGTATATATTTTTAAACCCTTATAGTTTTCGAGTAATCATTTTATCAAGTTGGAGAAGGTTGAAAATTTTTCGTTTTTTAAGTTTGTAATGTTTACATTTCAAAATCTAAAAGTGCTATTTATAAACAAAAAGCAAGAATTTGTAGCTCTTGAAAGCCTTATAAGTGTATATAATCAGATTTAAAATTGAGTTTTTTTTTCTGATATTACAAAAGTTGAAGCTTATTTTACAAAATGTTATTCACAAAAAACCATGCAAACTCAATTCAAAGTCTCAAACAAACAAACAAAATTTATATCACTTAGTAAGTTTTTTTGGCTTGTTTCTTTTTATCTCATGTTGTAAAAGTTCTGTGGGTTCAATATTCTATGTTCGTTCAGTATCAGTTGACAACTTGGAAGAACACTTAAGACATTGTCATACGGCATCCAAACAGTATCTGTTTTAGTTTTTTGAAATGTTGATGGTCCCATTGGATGAAAGAAATGGATATTGCAGTCCTTCTCTGATTGGTGCATCTCAATAACTTGTGCATGCCACCATTGAGAATCATAAATGCATGCAATGTAATCCCTTTCTTTAAGTTCAAGAGAAAGATCTGTTGCAACTTTGCTGATGTTAATTTCTTCAAAATCTTGTGAATTGGATAGTCTTGTGAATTAAGTCTTTTTTGTTTTGTTTCCTTTTGACCATCTGTATTCCTAATAGAAACACAGTCTTTTACACAAGGACACATCCTACTGTTTTCATTACTTTCATAAAAATCTACAACAATCACTTCCTCTGGAAAATTTCTGGACTTCCTTTGTTCTATATTAGGAAGAATGCCATCGATCTTAACTAATGCCTATGTGTTTCTTACTAAGTCTTACTGACTTGCACCAAATTCATGACATGTTTTTGCTACTGATCAGGACTTAGGCACTAAATATTTTTACTTTCTCTGAAACTTACGAATTTCCTTTAAATTTTTCTTTTAGCTTATTTAAGAGAATAGTGTATTTATCTTCCCTCAGCTCAGCGCTATTTTCAAAAGACTCATTCAAACTTGCATCAAAACTTGAACTTAGTTAATTTTCATTGCTGATGTAACTTTTTCTACCCTTTTTTTTTAAAGCTTTTGCTCTTTGTTTAATGTTAAGCTTCCGAATTTTAACAGGTGAAACTCCCGGAGCCTCACACGCAACATTTATGTTATCTAGTGTCACACTCAATAATACACTCTTACACTGAACAAGATTGTACAAGTTGAGACATTCTATGAACTTAGCTGCTTTGGCAGTTATGAATTGTGTAGTATGTTTTTATATATTTTTTCTTGGTCTTTAACACTTTCATTTGGTTTTTATTACAACAAATAAAAAAGAAAATATATTCATGCTTCATTAGTTATAAAAAAGGTTATAAGTGTCTTTCAAAAAAAAAATAAATAAATAAATAAAAATTCCAGCAGATTTTGTTTACAACTTTGAACTCAAATATTTTTGCTACTATGCAAAAGAAAGTGATCAAATTTTATTATGATGTTGCTACCTAATAGAAGCCTCAGTAATGTAAATTTCAGATTTTTACTGTGAACCAACCCCACTGGAGATACAGATTTTGAAAAATCTGAATTTTTTTAAAACACCCATTATAGATAATTTTTGATACTGATAATTTTTTAGAAGAGTTAAAAACACTCCAGTTTTATCCCCTCAGGTAAAATCTATTGTTACTATAGTACTTGCAAAATAAATTTGGTTTGAGTGTATTGTCCCCTTCCTAATGAAAACTAAGGCTTGAAAAATGAGAAAATACAAATTTCAATGGTAAATTTTGACTATCATTAAATTTTCAAAAATATATCAAATGATGAAACAAAGTTGAACCAATATTATCAACACTTTATTCTGAGTAAAAGGCTTTTTTAAATTTTTAATTTGCTCAATTAGGAGGAAAGTTATAGCATTTTGTGCAAATGCTTGTAATCACAAAAATGTACATGTTTAAAGTGCCATCTGGGGACCTCTCTGCCACACACTAAGAAATTTTTCTTTTTTTAAAAATTGATTTTGAACTCTCTAAACATGTAAAAATACTTGTGCAAAGTATAAAAAATATTTAAAATGGTGCAGCACAACCCTTTGTTGAAATAGCATGGAATTACCCATACAATACTTGTGCATGTATCATAAGATTACATATCAAGCAATTTCATTATTGAGCATATGCATAAAAAATCAAATAAATGCATTAGTGATAAGATTAAGAATAAAAACAAAAAATAGTATAATAGAATAAAATAACAGATTTTGATTACACAGCTCTGCAGTATTATTAAAAATATAGATAACTTTCTGGAATTCTTAATGTCTATATAAATGGAAATTAATATATTTTTCACTAACTTGTATGTGTTTTGATTGTATCTCTTTTAGCTATTTGCAAGACTTTAGAAATATTTGAAACTTTTTCAGAAAGTGAAAGTGATAGTGACAGCAACCCAGATAGTGCATCTTATCAAAGTAATCAAGATAATGCAAGTGCTCAAAGAAGTGCCACAACTGGCGGTGCCACCGCAGGCTCTGATACTGGTACCATTACAGATTTTATTTATTTCATGAAACCTTGAATGTGCGAAAAAATTTAAACCTGTCTAATATGATTTTTTTTACATTTTCCCCAACTAGTTAGGATTTTAATGGCCGCTTCTTTTCTTTTATGATAGTTTGCATAATTGCAGCTGAGGTAATAGAAACCAGATTTGTATTTGACCATATCACTTTTCAGAAAAACTTATATTCAAATAGTTTATATGTAAGATATTGTTTATATGTAAGATATTTCGGAGTTTTGGTTTTTCTGTAAGGTTTTGAATGACCTAAAACTACTAAAAAGTTTTATGATGTTAATTTTTCTACAATGAGGCTTATTTACATGACATCACATTGGATCTTTAATGTAGAAATAGTTAAATTTACATTGCATGCATGCAATGTCATTTAAATTATCTTAACTTGTTTTTTCATATAGGCGTTCCAAGCTTGCCTTATTTTTCGGAAGACGATTCAGCCGAATCTTCCAATGCTGAAGATGAAGAAGAAAGTGAGGCTGGTGAAACTGAACCAGATACTGAGGAAGCATTCTTAGATGAGCAGTTGGAAAGGAATACTAGTGGTTCTACGGGACCCAGACCCAATCTTGCTCCTCAGCACATGCAATGGGCTCTTCGCCAAAGAGAGCCGGGACGTGGACCCATTACTACCTCTGGTAGGTTGGGTATGTCAAAATTTTGATCTTATATCTAATTTTAAATTTTCTCCTTTTTCCACATTGCAAATATTTTGTTTTAATTTTCAGAAGTAGTGCCTTCTTCTATACAGTTTTAAAAAAATACTATTAAATTAAAGACAACCACTCATAGGAAACAAGGTATAAAAATTATTAAATACAAATACAATGAGGAAGAAGGTTCATAACCAAAAAGTATGTCTTTGAAGCACACATTGCATCAAAAGGTAAAGTCACAGAAAACTATGTAAAGGTTTGACACGCATGGAGTCGAGAACAAGTCGCCAAGCATAGAATCTGAACATGATCAAAACTACAAATGGAATCACGGTGCAGATAAATAAACAGGGTATTCATAAAGTAAAATATTACGTGGGTTATTGCAACTGATTAAAGAGAAAGTTTTTTCAAACGGGATGAAAATTATTAATAACATACTGGACAAAGGTCGTAGATAGTTTACTATTTTTAACATCATGAGCATGTTAAGCTAAATGGATACCAACAGTATGTTTAGTACTACCAATATAGAATTTGAAGTTATTATTTCCTCCCCTCCCCTAGGAACCCCTCATTTAGTAGTTTAGATACTAATGAGTTTAAACTGTGTGGCGAAGGTTTAAATATTTAAAATTTTTCTCAATGTGATACACAAACTTTTTGACATTCCCTCAGCATGTAGTTTATGTACTGTTGAGTTTGTACTGCGTGGCGATCGTTTAAGAGTTTTTAAATTTAAAATGATATCTCCTGTTTTTAACACAGAGATATTTTAACTTTTTGTTTTCATGTAAACTATCATGTGTTTATACTTTTTAAAACATTGTCTTGAAATGTAATTATACACTAAAATTTATACATGATATTTGAAACTCTATAAAGCAATGTATGTTCAACATGAATATGAATTTAAATTTGATTGTATCTTGTATTTTGTGGTTAAGCAACTCAATCTGCAGGAAGAGGCCGATTGTTAGAAAACTTAATGTAAACAAGCAATGCATACATCAGTTGACGTACGGTCAAAATCCCAAATATTACTTTTTCCTGATTGGCTAATCACATTAGGATAGCTTGTCAATAAGTTTTAACCCCCATGTTCCGTATTCTCTCAAATTGAGATGTCAGCATTCAGAATATGCTAATTTCTACTTCATCCAATTAGAGATTGGCATACTTCGGAAACATTTTCTACTTCTATGACGCATCACTATTTAAACTTGTGGACGTGTCAGTAGAGATGGCGGTGATATACTGTATATTACTGGTATATTGGTGTTGCTTCTGTTTTTGGAAATTTATCCCAATTGTACTTGCGTTATGCATATTGTAATTTAAGCTGTTTAAGCATGATTGCCGGTAAGTGGCATAGTACGTGGCCTTTTTGTTTAGGTCTATTTATTGTCTGATGTTTAAATTTGTGCAGATATCGAAGATATGGATACACGTATCATTTATGTTATATTTTAATGTTTCTTTCGTGAAAATAAACCAGTTATTTCACGTAAAGTCTCTTTACTTCAACAATGTACGACTTGATAGAAATCCACAGCTATCTCTGCTACAACAAATGGCTATGAGCAATAAATTAACTTTCTAAATTGCTTTTAATTTTTTTTAAGTCAACACTCGCCCACTATGCAAGTTTACGGCTAAAGATATGGATGCTGCTCAGACACATGGACATGCGTTGCTTGCATTATTAATAACTCTGCTCCATGGAATAATAATTAACTTAGCAGCTAAACATTTGCTAATCCATAGTTCAAAACTTTATACAGTGATTTTATGGACCTTTCTGGAATTTTATTTAGTTATTTAGATCAGTTTTTTTTTTTTTTTTTTTTTTTTTTTTTTTTTTTTGTTGTAATCAATATATAACAACAAACAATTAACAAATATTTTCAACGTTTAAATATTTCTTATCCCTTAAAATCATCAAAACTCATTGACTAATGAGATTTAACCTCATTGACATTTTATTTTAAATCTTTATACTCTTTAATATATTAATAAGCATAGATTTTAAATAATTCTCAAAACCTCCCAAAAAGTTTTACGAGACAGAAAAGTCTCTCCTATCATTTTTATTTAGCTTGAACCTCACATGTTGAGATTCTATTGGAGCAATAAACCTATCTCATTTTCATAGTGTGAGTAAAATTTAATAAATATTTAACTAGAATTTTTTTTTTTTTTTTTTTTTTTTTTTTTTTTTTTTTCTCCTCCCCTAAGTAGAGCGAATACGCAATTCAGTTTGTATTCTTGTTCTAAATTTCTTTCCTATTGATTAATTTTTAAGAAATATTTCCCTTAACAAACAAAAAAAAATGTAAAAAGTTAACTATTATAAAAATGAGATCATTCTTATAAGTAACATTTTCATGTGATTCTATGAATCTAAATATATTTTTCTCAGTTATAAACAATTTCAAAGGGTAAATTTATATTTGCTAAAGTATTATAAAATTTATATTTTAAATTGAGAACTAACAATAAATAAAATGGTAAAAATAAATTAATAAAAATGTCGTAATTTTTATCAAACTTCGGCTGTTTTTATCGAACTTTGTTTTCCACTTAGAAATAGCACCATTAACATTTTTTCCCTGTCTCTAACGTTATCAGGTATGCACCCTGTATATTCAAGGCTAATATAATGTAATTATTGATATATTCAAAATAAGATTTAATTTTTTTCTTTTGAATTTCTTGTTTTTTAGTAGATATTTGACATCTTGTAATTTTTATATATGTTATCATTCTAAAGGATCAAGTGGTTTGATATATATCGATCCATCATCCATAAGACGAGCAACTGGCACTACTGCCTCTGTGTCTGCTACTGTGACACAGGAATGTACTGCAGCTGCTGCTACTACTTCTGTATCTCTTGCTAGAGCTTTTACGATTGTAATGAGACAAATTGCTGACCTTATGACCATGTTGCAGGACTATAACAATCTCATGCCTCATTTGGCTCGAGTCTTGGAAGTGACTCCTCAAGATACAGTGCATTTACAAGTATGTTTAAAGTTTCAAGATGTATTTATCTGCAAAAAAAAAAAAAAAAGTACTTAATCCATATTAAAAATGTATTAGGATTTGTTTTAATTGATATACATGTGTTGTATAGGATATATGAAAGAAATTGCCAAAGAGTGGATAAATGTAAAACTTGCAATACAGTGTGGTTTTAAAATTAAACATTCCATTGTATAGTAAATTAAGCAAATATTTTAGCATTTTTATTAATATTTTAATAAGCATTGTTTAAAATTCAGAGCAGAGGGGGGAGGGGTCTAAGGCCATAATTACATTTTTGCGTTTTTCAAGAAGTAATTAAAATAAAACATTGTTGTGAATGTAAATAAATGGCTATTTTGTTCTTGTCACCTTTTTAGAAGTCAGCACACATCATGAAACCAAAGCAAGTGAGATGTAAATAATCGCATAGGGGAATCATACATGTTTATTTTGTATTGCTTGATGTATTTAACCATAACATTTGTTCCCATTGAAATTTGACCAAACCTGTTAAAAGTAGTAAAATATTGACTGCAAAAGGCTTGAATTTCTTATCGACTAAAAAAGTCGGAACCATGTCTTCGAAGCTGGATGACCACTTGCAACTGTTTTGTAGGCCAACCTCATGATCTCTTTTTCTTACCTATTGGAAACAACAAGTTGGCCAAACTTCTGACCTTTTACCATAACTGTGTGATATAAAATCTTGCCACTTAATCCAATAACCGTGCTATGGGCTTTTAAATAACATTTTCTCAACATGAGGCAAACTTTCTGCTTCCACCTAAATTGTTGGCACTATGATAATTTCCCCCTCTTTTGTACAACTTTATCGCTGTAGGGGTGCAGTCTTCCCTTTTTCCTTCTAGTGTGAATGGAGACATTTTGTACCTCACCACTTTAAATGGGAGGTGGGGTCAATTGTTCTGGCTAGACCATTTCAGAAAGACACAAAAGAACTTTAACGTGCTTCAAAGGAGGTTAATAAACTTGTAGCAAAAATATAAAATCACGAACTTGACAATGCCAGAATTTGATATGGGTGCCAAAGCACTGTAGGTCAACATAATAGCATTGAGCTAAAGATGTTTCTAGCTCAAAGCATTTAATATTATCTTACGAGTGTTCACTACAGTTCTTCCCCAAGCAGCATCGGGCGCGGTTAGTACTTGGGTGGGTGACCACCTGGGAACACCGCGTGCTGTTGGCACATTTCGGGCACAGTAGCCCGGTGGTTTGCGTGCTGGATTTGCACACTGCCACAACTGCCACCGTGTTCATGTGGAGTACTATCTCGTTAAACATGTGGGTCCGTAAGTCCTTCCGAGGGGTTGGTAATAGGGGAAGGAGGGTACAGTCCCTGTGGATGCCTCCCCCACTGGGTTCCGGTCTAAATTGGGTGGCACTTCCTGGATATCCAAACAGTTACCTTACGCCTTTCTGGTAGGTCAGACGGTCTGGGTCTCAACATCAACAACTACAGTTCTTCCCCTTCCTGTGAGTTTCTTCAAAACCGAACACAGTTGTTGCTGAGTTATATGCATGTGAGCTATAAGTTGGAGGTAAAGAGTGTTCATGAGGCCATGAGGAGGCATTCTGCAGGAATGCTGCCAATTGCTGAATTGTTGCCAATCATGTGGACGATAAGAAAAGTGCTGCAGAGTTTTAAATCTTTTATTCAACTTCCTCTTGGCGTCATCTTATGGAGTGCTGAAAGTGCATTTATTTCAATTCATATATAGTTTTAGAAAACTGAATAATTAGAAATAATAGAGTAAAGGATGCTTTGTGCTCTCCCAAGACCACCAACGTATCAAGAATAGGAAATCACCAACTTTGCAATACTGGAGATTGATTCTGGAGCCACAGCATGGTAAGCCAATATCATAGCATAGAGCTAAGGATGTCTTCAACTCAAAGCATTTAAATTTAATACTGCTATATAAGTGTTCACTACAAAACTGCATAAGTAATGTTTTCCATTGATAAAAATACATGTAAAGCCTAGAAAATTATTCAATAGTTTGGGAACCTTGTTCAAGTACTCAATATTCACTATGAAGGGTTAACTTGTACTCCACATTAAAATGTGTGTGTTATGCAATGTTTATAGAGAAATTTACCATTCTTATTGTTATGTTAATATAATATTTTTCATTTGCACTTTAGATGTTTCTTGAATATCATCTACGACCCACTTGGGAATGGTTAATTACTGTGATGGATTCCACCGAAGCACAGCTGCGTTTTGGATGTGCTTTGACGTCAGGATCCAATCCTTCACATCCTGCGCATCCTATGCATTCCTCTTTACATGCTAGATCTGTACGAACCAGAGGTGAAACCGAAGGACGGTCCACGACAGGAACTGTTGACAATCGTCGCAGAGGTAAAATTTTTCAAAAAAAATTCTGGTCTCAAGGTGAATGTTTTTGTTAAAAGATATGTTGTCTGATTTTATGTATATGTATGTATATGTATATATATACATACATACATGCACACTATAAACTGTACCCACTATTGCCCGAGGTTTAAAATAGGGACTAAATAAATTAATTAAATTTTTTGAAAGGTTTGGTCATCTGCTGTGCAGGTACATACTTAAATTACAAAATACACATGAGCACATGCTCGCCCTAAAAAAGCACATATTCACATGTTAGACCACTGCTGTTATTCGTAATATGCCTTTGTTCTGGTGCTTTGCGCATCAGTATTTTCTACTCTAGTTATAACTCACAGTCCAAATAAATCTCTAAGCAGATGATATCACTTCCTACAGCACTTTAGATCTATGACCTCTCAACCCCATACCAAAGACTCATTACACACCATTTTCCCAAGCCAACGGCCCTACCGTGCTGAAAACACCGGTTCTCGTTAGATCACCGAAGTCAAGCAGCATCGGGCGTGGTTAGTACTTGGGTGGGTGACCACCTGGGAACAATGCGTGCTGTTGGCACATTTCAAACATGGTAGCCCGATGATTTGTGCGCTGGATTTGCATGCTGCCACAACTGCCGCAGTGTTCATGCGGAGTACGATCACGTTAAACATGTGGGTCCGTAAGTCCTTCTGAGAGGTTGGTGGTAGGAGAAGGAGGGTTTGGTCCCTGTAGATGCCTCGCCCACTGGGTTCCGGTCTAAATTGGGTGGCACTTCCTGGCTGTCCAAACAGTTACCTTACACCTTTCTGGTAGGTCGGACGGTCTGAGTCTCAACAACAACAGCACCGTTTTCCCCCCACAAATGTCCAAAGAAAAAAAAGAATGTCCACTTAATTGTTTCTTTGGGAGAGAACTTCCTGCTCATGCACACCCTCTCATTCCATGTCAAAACATCCATGCCCCTAACAAAATGAGTCGGGTCTCTTCCTCATATGTTTTGACTTTCAGTGGTGTCTGAAGACTGCTTGATTCGTTCATAAAATCAAAGACATGCTTTGGATAAGAAAATTTATAATTGATCAACGGATGGGTTTATGAAATTTTTTTTCTGGAGTGCTCTATGATATTTTAAACAACTTCTGAGAAAAAAATGAACATGTGATAGTGTGTCAATTTTAATATAGCATAATATAAAAATCGGAGAGATTTAAGGAAACTCCAAAAACTTTCATGGATAAAATTCATTGATGGAATTCATGAAGAGGTTTAGAAAATTCATTAAAATTTATCTATTTATCATACTCCATTCAAAGTTTATTTGAAAGAGAATTTTTTTATCTTTCCGATGGTGTCAAGATGTAAACTTTGTGATAATATTTTAGTTTGCTAATGAATCAATTTGTATTAGGGTAAAACATAAAACATAAAGTATTAGAGTAAAACATAAAATAACTGAAGCACTAATTTGAAATTAAAATAAATAATGCTGAGGTGCACCTATTCGGATTCTGAAGTATCTGTGTACTAAATTTCATGATCGTATGATGCTTAGATTTTCTGCTACAGACTGCATTTATTATATATATATATATATATATATATATATATATATATATATATATATATATATATAATTCAGGGCTCCCAAATGACCCCCTTTTTACCATTAATCCTCTTTTAGTCCTTTTTTAACAATTTACAAATAAGTTAATTGCATATTATAGAATTGACATTTCAGTGCCCAGTAATATCGATATTTTATATCGATATTATTACATTTATCAATAAAAGGACAGTCTTCTGTGATTCAGCCAGTAAACATTTATGTCCTTGTATTGCTATTAAAATGTTCAAGGTCATTAAACTTCTTGCTAATGACTCATGGCAGTGTTCGAAGATTCTGTTCTATTTTCTAATTTCTGACTGCAGGAGGTGAAAAGTAACCTTCGTGAACAACACATAATTTGCAATCAGTTATTCGTTGCCTATTTGCCTTAGTAATTATTGGAAACCCTGGAGCACAGAGAAATTGTGACCTACTGCTGTGGCCAAATTTAGCTTGTGTAGCATATAAAGTACAGTATTTCACTACAAGAGAGAGAGATAAGATGGCAATACTTTACTTAAGCATTCAATAAAGTACAATAATTCACTTTAAGTGAGAGATAAGATAGCAATAACAGAAAGATATTTAAATGCAATTTTGGCCAAAAAAGATGCTTTGAAAGAGTACTTAAACTCCCCTTATCTTGTGCCAATGACTGATACCTTAATTAAATATGGATTATGAGCACATCAATAATATATAACCTACATGGAAGAATCCAAAAAGCAGAATATAATTGAAGAAAAGAGGTGGGGGGTGGGGAACAAGGAAGACTGTGGAAGAGGAATTGCGAAGAATGGTGAAATTGGAAAAACCTATAGAGGCTGAGTGTTTTGAACTAAAGGTAAAGAAAAGAGTACATAATAATATCAAAGAAGCAGCCGAAAATTTGTTTGTAGAAGCCACCAATCATGAAAGGCTCTAGAAAATATAATATAAAAAAATGAAACTTGCTCACCATATGCTGATGGGTGTCAATGCTATTAAATCAGAACAAATTAAAGCTATATGTTGACAACATAGAAAAGCATCTTGACATCAGACAAAAGAAAGCCTGCTTAAAAAATGAAAATCAACAGTCATTGTTCCCCCCACCCCCCTAAAAAACAAAATGATAGTGAATACAGCGATTGCACTTTTCCTTTTATTTCCTTCTTTTTCTTGCATTTCCACATTTGAAAGCTTATTTTTTTGCTCGTGTAGTAACCAATTATGGGTGTATCGGAAAAAATGTGGGAGGAGTGATGATACAATGCATGAAACAAAGTGAAGCAAATTGGTCTTAACAGTTTATTTTTATCGAAAAATGCTAAAATTTGCCATTTTTTGAGAGCATGAAAAAATTTGTTTTTTAATAAAGCGTACTAAAATTCATAATTATTTAAAGGAAGCCCTTTCTTAAAAAATGCATCATTTTTTAAGAAAGGGTGCTAAAATTAGAGATTAGTAAAACCTTCCTATTTTATTAGTAAGACCTTGCATTTTCAAAATAAATTACTGTAAATTTTAGCACTTTATATATAACGAATTTTGGCACTTTTTAATTACTTTGTGTACTTTAGCGCTTTTGAATAATTTCATGATTTTAGCACTTTTAAATAATATCACTTATTTTAGCACTTTTAAACAAAATCTTGAATTTTAGCGCTATTTAAAAGATATCACACTTTTTAGCATTCTTTCTCAAATTAATTTTAAGGCTATTTAAAAGAAATTGCACAGTGTTCTTTCTCAAAAATCGTACATACCTATTTAAAGGAAATCTTGCTTCTGATCATTTTTTCAAACATCACAACTTTTACTATTCTTTCTTAAGAAAAATTGAGTTTCAGCACTGTATCTAAAAAATTGCAAATTTCTGTGCTTTTCATAAAATTTACAAGTTTCATAAAAATGCTCTTTGAACTTCATTAATTTCATAAAAATGTTTCATAAAAAGTGCTCTTTCATAAAATTCATGACCTTTTCAAAAAAGTAACAAACAAATTTTAGTACTTTTTACTAATAAAAATCATGATTTTTAGTACTTTTACAAACAGATTGTGGGGTCATTCCACGTGAAAACACCCATTTTAAGGAAAACTTGTTGCTCCATAGTCACGGATTTTTTTAAAATTTTTACCATGGATAGACATGGTAATAAAACCCCCAAATCTGAATTTGTAATGTATATATCGCAATAATTGCCAAGATACAGGCATTTGAAAAATGGTCATTTTTACCAAATGGCGACCATCTTGGATTTTGCACCAATGTTTATAAATGTAATAGCTTGAGGACTAATGCCTCAAATTAAATAATTCTGGTACCAATTTGAAGCTATTGATATCAGAAATATTAGTACTATATCAAAAAATAAAAAAATATATATTTTAATATCGTTATTATATGAAAATTGCAAAAATCACCTTCAGATGGATAGTCAACTTTAATGGGCTGTAAAAAAAATGGCCCCTAATAATTTTTTTCTGAAACTTGGTACAAATACTAACTAATATGTGGGCTTTAAGTACAAAAAAAAAAATTAGAAAGGTAATATTTCTTATTACAGAGAAAAATAGGTATAAAACATATATACATTTAGTTAACATTTGACATGCAATGTTTTAATCATTTAAAAAAATATATTTAAAAAAAAAAAATAATGAGCAAAAACAAAACATAGGAATTTTTTTATACACTAACTAGTATGTGTGCTTTAAGCACAAAAAAAAAATTAGGATGGTAAAATTTAATTTAATGACTAAAGAAATACTGTTATATGTATAGGAAATCAATGTATAATTTCTAGGGTGCTGAAACATTCTAATAAAAACCTTCCTAAAAACCATTCAGTTATTCATTTTATATTTTATTTTCTTATTTTAAATTATAAAAAGGTATTTTCGATATTCAATAGAGCTGAAGATACTTAATTTTTCCTAGTGGCCACTGGCTCCTAATTTCATTTAATTTCATTTCAACCAATTTCATCTAATAGCAAATATCATAATCTTTGACACACATCTAGAGGTCTTGGCCATATATATAATGCACTTGAGCCATGAGAATGCATAAACATAACATATACAAACAAAACACATACTAATTTCTAATTCATTGGGATGCATTGGTACTTTAAAAATTTCTGGAGATGGACAGTTATCACACCAGCACACCATACTTTTCTGATTCAGTGTAATAAACAATGATGTAATATATTCACTGATATGGATGGCATGGAACATGAGTTTAGTATTTTGATGGTATATACAAACACATACAGAATGAATAACTTTGTTTCCAACAGTTACATATTCTGTTGGATGCAGTGTGTAAAATTTACATAGTATTTTTATTTCAATATGATTTTCTTTAAATGCAGCATATAATTCTTTTAAATTATACAAAAGTAATCTCTTTTGGTTTAATACTTTCTCATTTTCACTTGGTATAAATATACAATGTTTTCTTCCTGGACACATACAAATATTATACTAAAAATTAGTAACTTTTTTATAGTATCGAATTTAATTTAACAACACTTATATCTCACTAGTCGTTGATCACATCCCTACTGTTTCTTTTAATTTTCTTGTTTTTTTTACTAAATTCTATGTAGTAATATAGCATGTCTTTGTTTGTTAGACTATCCATGAATATTGGACAAATTTTAAAATTTGCACGTTTTCTTTAAATGATGTATCTAAAGAAAACTTATTCAATAACTTTCCATCATAAACGTGCAATTTGGGCAATTAATGTCTTGAATTTTGTGGCTTATTAATACTTCCAATACCTAATTCTGTAGCAGTTTTAGTAGCAACATGGCTACTTAATTTCTTAACTTGCATATAACTAAGTATGCTCCTATCTCGAGTTAAATCTATTGATTTTTATTGGTGATAAATCCAAAAGTTAACAGCTTTTATTCAATTGTTCCATTACTATTGTGACTTCACTATAATCTGCATCATTGGTCATTTCCATGTCAGCAGTAGAAACCTCTGACTCACTAATTAATGAATGGGAAGAATAATAATAAGATATGCAGAGTTTTTTTTCCTTGGAATGAGTAATTCTTGATTTATCATTGACAGTCTGAGAGAAATTGGTTTTAGGGACTTCGCTCTGATTTTGGTGGTTTATTACATAGATCACAAGTTTTCTGTCTTAAACTGTACCAATCCAGATATTCATCCTTATGAACCTTGCATATACTACCACTCAGAACACAAGTACAGGAATAAACAGGAAGGCCTAATTACACATTGAGTTTCTTGCATACAAAACATTCAATTTTTATAGCATAAGACAAGAACTAATCATGGAACATAAATAAAAGGAATAATCATAGAAGCACAATTCACGGATTTATTTGTTGAACATATTCAGCTCTAAACACTTGAGCAAAAATGAGCTCTGAAAGGAATACATCACCCAGAAATGTAATATTGTATCATACTTTAAATTCAACATAAGAGAAAACAGATGATGCAGTACAAGTAATAATTTCAGGAACTCTGAGAACTGGTATATGTTAATTGCTATTACTTATATAACAGAACTGTGCGAGTATTAGAAAATTCTGAGGATATAGGCAGCTGATGTCTTATGTATACAAAGACCAGAACAGGTGTTTTTAAATGTTTCAGAAACAATATTGGTGCTATAGGATCATTTTCTTCTCCAATAGCTTGTTTGTTTATGTTTAAATATTTGTTTGAACTGGATAGGGGATATTGTGTAGTGTTTCCCTTGGAGTTAGCAGAAGGTTAAATATATGTTTTAGTGATCAACATGCTGTAGTTCTGTTTCATTTTTTTTATTTTAATGCTTTTCATGAGAATGAGTGTTTTATACTATCTATTTACAAATTATTTTTTGTGGAATTAACTATATGTATGCTGTAAAGCTTCAGCATTATGTGATAGTTGTCATTTATAACCAATATGACAAAGATTATTGTACTGCCTCTAAAGAAAATACCTTCTTATAATTTGAAATAAGAAAATAAAGTACAAGAGAGATAACTGTATGGTTTTAATAAGATTTTTTATTAGAATTTTTCAGCACTCCAGAAATTTTACACTGATTTCCTATACCAGTATTTTTTT
Organism: Amaurobius ferox; assembly: GCA_951213105.1. NCBI lineage: Eukaryota > Metazoa > Arthropoda > Arachnida > Araneae > Amaurobiidae > Amaurobius > Amaurobius ferox. The sequence goes on along the minus strand of OX578144.1, from coordinate 48,827,786 downwards.
AGTCAGTAAATTAAATATTACCATCCTAGTTTTTTTTTTACTTAAAGCACACATACTAGTTAGTGTGTAAAAAATGCCTATGTTTTATTTTTGCTTATTATTTGTTTTTAAAAAAATACATTTTTTTAAATGATTAAAGCATTGCATGTCAGATGTTAACTAAATGTATATATGTTTTAAGGCTATTTTTCTCTGTAATAAGAAATATTACCATTCTAATTTTTTTTTTACATAAAGCCCACATATTAGTTAGTATTTGTACCAAGTTTCAGAAAAAAATATTAGGAGCCATTTTTTTTATGGCCCATTGAAGTTGCCCATCAATCCGAAGGTGATTTTTGCAATTTTCATGTAATAACAATATTAAAATATATCTTTTTAATTGTTTTGATATAGCACTTATATTCCTGATATAAATAGTCTGAAATTGGTACCAGAATTATTTCATTTGAGCCATTAGTTCTCACGCTATTACATTTCTAAACATTAGTGCAAAATCCAAGATGGCCGCCATTTGGCAAAAATGACCATTTTTCAAATGCCTGTATCTGGATCATTATTGGGATATATACATTACAAATTCAGATTTGGGGGTTTTATTACCATGTGTATCCATGGTAAAAATTAAAAAAAATCTGTGACTATAGAGCAACACTCATCGGGTGTCCCCATATGGAATGACCCTGTGACAATACCAAATCTTGCTACTAGTTACGTAACTTTGATTTTCAGTAATTAAAATCATGCAAAAAAAAATTAAGCAGCGTTATTACTTACAAATTATTATACACAGCAAATATATAGCCCATTTAGTCCATTCTTGTATTGTGTAATAATGTGTGCATAATTATGTTGTTTAAATTTCCCCTAATTTTCATTCTATTAGTGTGTTATTTGTCCACAGTTGGCTTGCACTCAGACTGTTTACAATTTTTTGATTACTTTGTTATTATTTGTAAATGTGTTTCTTCTTTATTTTTATAAATATGTTGCTCCTGTTATTTTCTTTATGTGTATGTTCTATACATTTTTTTTAACATTTACGATGTCGCATATCAATAAGAAGTTTCTGCCATTAGTGGTTTTGGAAATTGTTTTGAAAAATAATAAGGAAAATTATATCATGCAGATAAGCATCTGTTAAATGAAGTTTAATTAACTTCATAAATTTCTATGGAAAAGTTCGTTTTAAATTATTAATTCACAATACAGTACAAGTGCCGCTGGCACCATTTATGTATGAGTATTGTAAGCAAAACAAGAATTTAATATTTACGCTAAATGGTTCAAGTTTTTATAATAAATACTTCATTATCTTATGACACTAAGTGCCAGCAAAATTAAATTTCAATGAAAAACATTTGAAAAATTTGATTTTGATATCTTCCCTTAAAATTAGATAGAAATATAGAATTCTATATATAATTTCCCTATATGTAACATCTCAGAGAGAAAGAAAGAAACAAGTCTTGTTATATAGAAAAATTAAAATGAAATAAACTAAATTCAAATTATTAAAATTAAAAGTGCATAAATAAAGTAGTAAATAAAAATACTTGAATAAAGTTATCAGAAATGCAACTCATACACAAGCAAAATAAAAGCCGCTGGAGAAATACAAAAAGGAATTGTGACGTCATACACAATGAGCATTCTAATTGGTCAGTTACAGTCAAGAAATTGTATTATCTTTGCAATTGCAAAGGTTCCTCCAAGAATTTGAACCGCCAACTTCCATTTTACACGATGCAAGTTCGCATAAGTTGACTGTTCAATTTATTGATTCAACTTCTTGTATCGTGTACAGTTGCCTCAAGTTTATGCCTAGGGGTGACATTTCAATTTTCATTCAGAGAGTTTATGACAAGGGAAAAGGTGGCATTTGCCATAATTTTAGGATAATGACTACTTGTTATTTATTTTTTATGGAATTGCTAATCTTAAGGCCATCTGAGAGGAAGGACTACAATTTCATTAAATTGGCTGTCCTCACCAAATTTCAACCCAGCTAGGACGGGAAGACAGGTGATTTCTGGAAGTCTGGTTTGTTTAGAAAAATCTCTAATTTCAACACTAAAAAAAATTGTGAATTTTTGCACTCCCAAAAAATCATGAATTTTGCCATTTATCAAAAATTGTAATTTTTAATACTTTTTCTCAGAATCCTCCTTGGTACTTATATAAATATGGAGAATTTTAGTGCTTGTATATAAAAATCATAAATATATTGCTTTTCTCTAAAATTGTGAATATTTGCTTACTTAGTACTTTTTCCTACAAAAATAATGAGCTCTTTTTCTTTAAAAAAAAAAAACTGAATGTAAGCACTTTTGCTTGAAAATCTCAAATGTTAGCAACATGTCTTAAAAATTGCTCCTGAATTTTTTTAAATTTTTAATTAAAATTCACAAATGCTATCACTTATATAAAAAATAATTAATTTTAACACTTTCATAAAAATTGGAAATTTTAGATCATTATAAAATAATCACAGATCTGAACACTTTTACATAAAAATCGCAAATATTCCAAATCTTGTTACTTGTTAAACAACTAACTTTCAATAAGTAAAATAATATTTATATGAAATAAGGGTTAATAAAATTAAGCAATGTAACACAAATTATTATACAACACAGCACATAGCCCATTTTGCATTTTTTTACTTCAAATTTGTTGATGTCTTTAGCACTAATGAAGAAGATCCAACATATCCTCGAAACAACTATGCTGTATCATATAGTAATTTGCACACTTAATTTGTCCTTAACTTTAAATTTATTGCAGCGATGTTGCTTCTAAAATTAAAAATTTAGATGTATCAGTTCTATATTTCACAGAAAATAATTCATGAGTTTATACCATTTTCTGATGGGATTGGGTGAAATAAAAATAACCAAAGGAATACGGCTTGCAGCATTGTCTCTATGATCAAAATACATACAATATTTGAAAGAATAGAGGGCAATTCAAACAGTTAAACCATCAAGAGAAAAAGAAAAGTTATCAAAAAAGATAATCATCTAAAACAGAAAACATCTTTTCGAGAATCATTTGTAAAAATTGATGAAAAGAATTCCGATTTTCTAACTAGGACTTTCTTGCATATACATTGATGGATAAGTCTTCAAATATACTGAATCCTCTACTATCGTTATTTTTTAAAGCAATGGACTGAAATCCTTTCTGTATGAAACGATAAAATTGTTTTGCTTACCTGCAGAAATTTTAATTATGCAGTTGTACTTTTTTCTTTAGAGACTAGCCTGATTTAATGCTCTTAGCAGAAATACAATATATCTGCATCAAATACAGAGAACAAACTTTATTATTATAAGTTCTAGATAAACGTTTTTCTTCCTCAACATCATTTTTACTTATTTATTTTTTAATATGAATTTTTTCTTTCAGGATCAGATGGTGTTTCTGCAAGAAGAGATTTTCTGTCATATGCCTTGTCTCTGATGAGAGCCCACAATAATGAGCATTTTGATTCCCTTCCCAGCCTTGATGTAAATGCTTTGAAGCATGTTGCTTATGTATTTGATGGTCTAGTTTACTATATCAGGTCAGGAATTGATGGCGGTGATTCAGAAGCTGCTAGAGAAGTAGCAATAGATCCTTGGAATGACCAGGTTAATTGCTTTCTTCACAAATTTGTAAAACATTTGTATTTTTTTACTTTTATTATTTTGCTACTATATCTATATATATTGTTACGGATATGTAAAATGTTTTACTGTGCTTTGCCTCTATTCAAATAATACATAGTGGACCTTTGCTTTTATTCAAGGTCTTTGCTCTATTCAAAAAGAAAACTTCTTTACAGGCAGCCATTCCTATTACTTGAATATAAGGTTGCCATCTGTTAAATTTCGGGTTGGGGTTGCCAGATTTGTTGATTTATTGCCAACTTAATGACTTATTGATTGTCCTACAACTTTTTTGAAATAACATATATTCTGGGAGATGCAAGCCCTCTTTTGAAAGTTTCTATAGAGAGTATATAAAAGAAGTCATCACTCAGTTGGAGTAGTTGACAGAGAGATACATCAGTATTTTGAAAATAGTACTGGTCCATTCCATATCGAATTAACACAAAAAAGTAACATTTTCAACCCAACCGACACTGATTTAAAATTTGGTTACTTTGTTGTTCACTCATATATAAGACACTATGTAAAATTTGAGCCCCAATTCTCATTAGTTTTTTATTTATAAAAATTTGAAGTTTGGAAAATCTGGTAATTTTTTATGATTCTTGACATATTCAAACGTCGGTATATTTTGACCTAATCTATGGATTGTGCTGAAATAAGGCTTATTTTGTAGCTTAAGGTATGACCTTTTTTGTGATATGTCACATGTCCCTGCAAATGATATTTTTCATTTCAAAATCACTTGATTTGTCATTTGACTTTGAATTATCAAAAAAGGGTATCTTTAACTTTTTTCCCCAATAAAATATATTTTGTTGATACGCTATCCATCTCTATTATATAAAAATTTCAGGTTGGGAAAACCATGGGCTCATAGTGAAAAGCATTTTTGAATAAATATATGTTATATGAGCAGCTATTCGAAAAATGCTGGAAACTACATAAAAGCATAATTAATTAAATAATTCTTAAATATCATTGTACTTAACTGAAAGTTATAAACACTTACTAATTTGCATATAATTTATATATATATATATATATATATTTGTGTTCAATTTTAAAATTTGAAAGAAAATGTAAATAATTCAAATAATGTAAACAATTCTTAAGAAATAAGCATTATCATTCTTAACTAAAAGTTATAAATATTTTTTAATGTGCATATGATTTTATACATTTTATTTTGCCAAATTAAGATTTGAAAAATAATACAGTTCGGGTTTTGTTTTTAAATGTTATTTTATGTTTATATATATATATATATATATATATGGTCTCTGTGCAGCAATGTTTAAATTGACTGTAAATTTTACTTTAAAATATAATTTATTTATTGGATCATTTGACCAAAACAGAAACTTAACTATTTCTTGGTATGGTAGGCGAACACAAAACCAGCCAACAAAGAGTTTGATGCCAATGTTGGTTGGTATGTAGACAGTCTTTTATATAAAATAATATATTTCAGTGATGTTGAACCCTAGTTTAGTAGACTAAAAAATAAAAATTGGAATAAAATATTTAACTTTTTGTTTTAGAATTTTTATAACCCACAATCCCACAAACATGACTTCCAGCTATGTTCTCATGTTCTGGGGTCATAAATTGTTTAATCAAGTAAAGGTCTCTTATGTTTCTATTGGATAAGTGAGTGGGTACCTAATAAAGACATGATGTTTGGGGTGTATGAAATGTGCCAGTAATCTTAGAACTATATGGTGATGCCAATGACGTAACTGGTTTTTTGATTTTAGCACATCCAGAAAAAATTTCAGTACACCCCTTCACATAATGTACACTCTTTGGTCTTAGTATGCCAAAAGTATATTCATAATGTTCTTAAGGAAAAAGGGTTCTACATTTGATTTATATGTTTGTCATCTATTTTATCGATTTTATAAAATAACTGAAATTAATTTCTAAAATAACAAGTTGAATTCATATCGACTATTTTATTTAATTTATATTTTTCAGTGATGAATTCAAAGATATTTTTATAGGGAACAAGAAAATTTCCCTAAATTTATTAATAATAAACTACTAGCTTCAAAACAGTTTGCACTAGCATCCTGGGAATCCCAATTTTTATAACCTTTTGCTATACAGTTCATAAAAAAATTTTCAATCCACACAAATGACATCCCATTTGAGATCATTGTTTCAAATATTTATAAATGTAGCTATTTAAAAAAATACTAAATAAAAAATATTAAGATTTAAAATCATAATTTTGTATGAGCTGAAACTTGCCTTGCAGAAAAAAATTTCAAAGTAATTATATACAGTGCTCCTTTCTCATTCCATGCCCTGAAGCAGTCACTCTGCCCCGCTTTATGATGGTAGGTCACTTGCTGGTTTGGAACACGGCTCGGTATCGTTTAAATCATTTGAAAGGAAGAAAGTGTACAATTTCAGATTTCCAATATTTTCTACTTAAGGGGGTGCCGCACACTAAAACGTTCGAAAAGTGAAATGATAGGAAATCATGCTTTGCGATGAGGTAGAGACTTCAAATTTGGTGTATGGGTAAATCGTTCAAAAGGAAGAAAATGTGCAATTTCAGATTTCCAATATTTTCTACTTTCTATCTATATATACTAATTTCCAAGTGTCTGTCCGCCTGTCTGTCTGTCATGCATTTTTTTAGGCACTTCACGAATAGATAGAGACTTGCAATTTGGTACACGGCTCGGTCGTTTGATAACCCCCCCCTGGAAAAATCGAATTTTAGCGAAAACTTTCTTTAGAGGGGTGCCCCACACCAAAACGTTCGAAAAGTGAAATGATGGGAAAGCATGCTTTGCGATGAGAAGTGAAATGATAGGAAAGCATGCTTTGCGATAAGATAGAGACTTCAAATTTGGTGTATGAGTAAACCGTTCGAAAGGAAGAGTGTATGCAATTTCAGAATTCTAATATGTTCTACTTAAGGGGGTGTCGCACACCAATATGTTCGATTTACCGAATAAATGAGAAACGGCTGCTTTAAAATTTGATAGAGGCTTTAAATTTGGTATATGGACTAATCATTTGATAAAACACCCAAGACGAATATAGTTTTTCAAAAAGGTTCATTTAAGGGGGTGCTCCAGAGGAAAACGTTCGAAAAGTGAATTGATAAAAAAATATGCTTCGGAATGAGATAAAGATTTTAAATTTGGAATACGGGTAGATAGTTTGGAAGGAAGAAAGTGTACAGTCTCAGTTTTCCAATGTTTTCTACTTAAGGGGGTGCCGCACACCAAAATGTTCAATTTTCGGAATAAAGAAGATACTCCCTTTTTCATATGTGATCGGGACTTGATATTTGGTATATGGGCGAATAATGTGATAGTAAATCCAATCAAAATGGAGTTTTTCAAAATTGCATATTTAAAAGGGTGGGTACTGCACACAAAAACATTCAAAAGGTGAAATGATAAAAAAGCATGCTTTGCAATGAGATAGAGACTTCAAATTTGGTGTAGGGCAGGCTTCGGGAAATCGGCAAAATCTAACCCTCCGCGAGGACGGCTATTGAAATTTTTTACCCGTCCACTTAAGAATTTTTTTTTCACTTTATATTCCTTCATATATGTGCTTAAATACATTGCATAACAATAATAAATTAGAACCAACTGCGATAACTGCATATTCATACACCACCCCCACAGCGCTTAACTGCTGCGATGAAAGTCGCCGACGCGGAGTCTCCGATAATGGATTGGACCGGCGGAATTCTGATCTATGGGTGAGGGGAAAGGGGTAAAATATGTAAGGAATCCTCCTTTTTTCGATGTTTGGTAACTTGAAGTGGTAAATAAATAATCATATAAATCCTCTTGTCTCTAAACAGTTTAAACCTCATCGGTACTCTTAATTTCTAGGGAATGTAGTCAATCAAGATTAAAATCTTCTTGGACTGAATAGATGTTTCATACTTTAACTTCAGTTGTCAAACAACTGCAACAAATGCCATGAATGAATTTTAAACATTTTAGTTTTAAAGTTGAAACCAAAGTGGGGAAGAAAATAAAACACTTCTGGCTGAAACTAGAAGAATCCATTCCAAAAATTCAAACTTGTTACTTACTACCCTCTATTACAGCAAATGAAAATTTTATAGTTTGGGTTTTAAAGAGTTAAATGGGGATTTGGGCTTGGGCCCGGGCTGGACTTGAGTTTTCTATTGTTTCGGGCAGGGTTGAGTCTTTTTTTTTTTTTTTTAAACGTCCGTTACGACCGGGCCGAACATATTTATTTTGAAAATTTTTAAAATGGATTTAAATTGAATGCATGAACTTATTGCCTTTATTTCAGCTACGTAAAGATAAATGTTTAAGAAAAAAATTAAATTCTCCGTACAAAATTTTGACAAATTTATTTTTAACATATTTTAATACAAATCATTTTGGGCCTGCTGAGACGCAGTTATCTTCACGCCGAGTTCATTCTACATTTATAAATTTCTTCGGGCTTGGTCTGGATTTAAGCATTGGTATTGTCGGTCTTGTGAAAATCCGAAAATTCCGCACATGTAGACCTTGAAAAGGAGAAGAGAACATGTCACTTCGATCGTGAGTGCGATATCGCATTTTCGTGTGATCATCGGATTCACTGGGTGGAGGATGAGGGGAATATAAAAATAACTAGTGCCTGTGGTTACAATTCAGATCCATACCTGCCAACTTTTACGCATTATGCGTAAAATTTACACATTTTAACTGCTCTTTACGCTTTTACGCATATATTGCTATATTTTACGCATTTCCGCATTTATTTGAATTTTTTAACATTACTAGGGAATCAATCTCTGACGAAATTCTCCGGCTTTTTTTGTTTAAAATTTATCAATTAACCAGACGTGGTATAATATCTCGGAAATACCGATTTTCCGCTTTTTTAGCACTTATTTCTACCATTCCCGGGATCGTAGCAAATCCATAATAAAATGCAGGGTAATACCAATCAAATTAACGGAGATTTACGGCCGCGTGTAATGTAAATGAAGATCTCGATCGCTTATTTTATGAAAGTAATAAATATACTTCTTCAAAGGTTGTCTAATTCAGCATAAATCGCTAAAATGTTATTTTGTTCATTAATTTCGCATAAACACTGCGATTGCGCAATTCAGTTTGTTGTTATGAATCGCCATGAGTACAAAAGTATCTTTTTCCATCCATCTCAATCTTCTAAATATTGCATTTTTGATTGACTAAACTAGCTTATTTTCATGTTCTAATTAATTATTATGGTTAATTTCTTAATTATTTTCGCATAAACAGTGCGATTGCGCAATTCAGTTACTTCGCGTGAAGTGCCGAGAGTACGTTAGTATCTTTTCCCATCCATCTCCATCATTTAAATTTTGCATATTAGATCTACTATACTGACTTATTTTCATATTCTGATTAATTATTACGGTTAATTTCTTAATTATTCTCGCATAAACAGTGCGATTGCGCAATTCAGTTACTTCTTGTGAATTGCCGAGAGTACGTCAGTATCTTTTCCCATCCAACTCCATCATTTAAATGTTGCATATTAGATCGACTAAACTCACTTATTTTCATATTATGGCTAATTATTAAACTAGCGTATTTTCATATTATGGCTAATTATTAAACTAGCTTATTTTCATATTAAGGTTAATTTTTTAATTATATTTGCATAATACAAATATTTCTATTTTGAAAAATGGGTATGGACTCTGTGAAGGGATATTTTCTAAAAAGTGGTATTAAAACAATGATTTAGGCAAATAAAAAGGAAACCATTTTGGCAGTAATATAATTCAGTTCTATTTTTTTTATTATTATTATTAAAGATCTATATTCGTTACTCTCTTTAGTGAAAACTTGTGTTTTACCAAACATAAATATTTGTTTTCATTATAAAGTAAATTTCACGGGATAAAACCTTTATATATTTTTTGTTAATTTATTGTCCTGAAATTTTATAAAATTGGTGTCTTGTATTTTCATATTCTACCAGTACTATGCCTGATATTTAATGCAGTATTTTTTTACTGCAGGTACTTGTACATAGTTAAATTCATTCGAAATGTCGTTTACGCGTGCAATTAAAAAAAATCATTATAAATGTCATCCACGCAAAATTTTACACATTACAATTTTCCCAGGTTGGCAGGTATGCAGATCTGACGGCTCGCCTAGAAAGAAGGCATTGATAATGCACACTAGGGGGATTTATAGGTGACGACATTTTAATTTTCATTCATGGCACGGGAAAGGGCGGATTTCACCTCAATTTTACGATGACAACAATTTGTTATCTATTTTTTTATTTAATTTTTTTTTTTACGGAATCTCTAATCTGAAGGCCGTCCGAGAGGACGGCAACTTCCGAAAATTGGTCGTCCTCGCCGAATTTTAACCCTGCAAGGATGGCTGATTTACGGAAGCCTGGTGTAGGGGTAAATAGTTGGAAAGGTAGAAAGTGAGCAATTTCAGTTTTCCAACATTTGCTATTGTAGGGGGTGCCGCTCACAAAAATATTCGATTTGCTGAACAAATTGAAAACGCCTCCTTTACAATGTGAGAGGCTTGAAATTTAGTATATGGGCTCATCATTTGGAGAACAAACCCAAGATGAATACAGTTTTTCAAAAATGTTCATTTAAGGGGGGTGCTACACAGAAAAACGTTCGAAAGGTGAAGTGATAGAAAAACATGCTTCGCAATAGAATAGAGACTTCAAATTTGGTGTACGAGGAGATAGTTTGAAAAGAAGAAAGTGTACAATTTCAGATTTCTAATATTTGCTAATTTAGGGGGTGCGGCACACCAATATGTTCGATTTTCTGAATAAATGTGACACGCTTCCTTTTAAATGTGGTAGAGGCTTGATATTTGGTAAATGGGCCAATCATCTGATAAAAACTCAAGATGAACAGAGTTTTCAGAAATGTTCATTTATGGGTCTGCTCCACAGAAAAACATTCGAAGAGGGAAATGATAAATTAGCATGCTTCAAGATGAGATAGAGACTTTAATTTGGTGTATGGGTAGATAGATCTAAAGAAAGAAGTGCGCAATTTACATTTTCCAATGTGTACTTCATAGCTGCCAACTCTCCCGGTTTTTCATTATATCTCCCGGTCTCCCGTGTGAGTCGCTCAATCTCCCGGTTTTCATTCAGCTGCCCTTAATTTCCCCCTTTCTAGGCCGAAATCACGCGAATGCAAATCGTGGTTTTCAGTTGTTTTCCGCGATGTAGGAATGGATAGCGATTGATGTTTGTATTTTTACTTTCCCTGCAATACATGGTAATGTATAGGGAAAGTATTGGAATCATGCCGAAAATCACAACTCGAGTTTTCGACGGATCTACACGTTTCGAGACCCCTAGAATACGAAAAAACCATTTTTAGCGTGACGTCTGTGCGTGTGTCTGTCTGTCTGTCTGTCTGTCTGTGTGTCTGTGTGTCTGTGTGTCTGTCTGTCTGTCTGTGCAGATTTTGTATCCACTGTAACTAAAAAACTAATCGACCGAATTTCACAAAATTTGGTAGGTAAGTCACTTGTGGCCGGGGCTAGTGCTGATTAGTTTTGGGTACGATTCGGAATAAAAGAACCCGCCTTTTTTTGCGAAATGGCCCGCAAAAGCTTGTATCCACTCTAGCTGAAAAACTAATGAACCGAATTTCACAAAATTCGGTAGATGAGTCACGTATAGGTCACTCTGGTGCTGATTAGATTTTGGTACGATTCGGAAAAAAATAACCTGCCTTTTTTTGCAAAACGGCCCGCAAAAATCTTCAAAATCTAAACTAAAGAACTTGGTATACTTAGATATATCCATTAAATGCCCGTTTAATACGTAATGTTTAACGACGAAAAGAATAAGACCAACCCCATTACACTAGGACTAGCCGTTCTCGAGATATTTTAGTTTTTCGTACTTTCCCTACGCCACCTTTGAAAATAAGCCCGGTTACCGAATGAGAACGAAATTTGAATTAAAAGTGAATTACATTTAATTGAAATAAATAGAACGTGGATATAAGTTTGCAGGGAAAGTCATGTGCTGCCCACATCAGATTTTTGTATTTGTATCTACAAGTTACAAAAGTAAAAAAATCTGAAATAGATCACGAATTTTCCGAAAATATTACGAAATGAGAAACGAAGTCACAATTTTTGAAATCGAAGTTTTCCCGTTCTTTCGTCTAAAAATGCATTTCTCAGCTATCGCGTAATTGCGCTCGCAAACAGCGATTATTCCCACAGCGTCGTGAGAGATGACCAATGATTATCTAATTAATGTGGCAAAAACCCATTTGCAACGACTAAAATTTTATTAAATTATTTTGTTTTATATACAAAACTATTGTTCAAACGTATTATTAATGAAATGAAAGTATTTTTTGCAGCAGTAATGCTAAAAACGACATTTGTGCGCGATCCTCCTTATATTTCGTTTTATTATGAAACTATTTTTCCACTTTTGCAATCTGTCAGCATCGTCAAATATTTTTATAATTATTTCGTATTTTATACAGAAAAAATATTGTTCAAACGTAATATTAATGAAATGAAAGACTATTTTGCAGCAGTATCGCCTAAAACGGCATTTGCATACCTGCCAACTTTTACGAATTTTTCGTAATTTTTACGAAAATTCTCTTATTTTACGATTTTACGCGCGTAATCGATTTCTTTACGATTTTTAATATTTTTTACTAATTACGCCTAAAAATCGCGCCAATTTGCCGATTTATCGCCAAATTTATATTTTTGCACCAAAATGTCGCCAAGCATTTGGATTGCTTGTCACACGAGAACATTAGCGTTCTCATGTGACAGGCAATCCAAATGAACGCAGACAATGAACGCAGCAATGAACGCAGACGTTCTCGTGTGACAAGCTCTATTTATTCTGGTACTTCCAGCACGCAGCGTTCAAGAAACGGACGGCAGACAATGCTCGTCTTTCTAACCCGGAAGTCTAGGCATAAAATCCCCCACAGAAAGGAATAAAAAAAAAGTTGTAGGTTGTAGATTTTTGTCTCCGTAATCACCGTGATGTATGTTATCATATATATCATTAATACATATGTTGTCATTGGACTCAAAGGGGAAACAGAAGAAAAAACTTCGCACAGCATTTGAAAATATTTGTTTTACTTTTACCCCTTTTTGTTGAGAGTCCAAAATTACCAGTTTGCATCCATTTTCTTCTTCTAATGATTTCATATCAGAACAATAGATCTAATTTATTTTTATAGTGCGAATAAAAATAAAGAATTATTTTACTAAACAAATTATATTTCGCTTAAATTTTAAGATGAGCAATTCAGTCTTTTCTTTTCAGGCTTTGCTGAGAGTACATAATTGCCTTTTTCCATCCATCTCCATCCCCTGATTATTGCACATTAACTTTACTAAACTAGCTTATTTTTATATTTCAGTTGATTATAAAGGTCACCTTTTTAATTATTTTCGTATAAATAGTAATTTTTTTTTTTTTCATCTCTGCAGCGGTTGCCGAGAGAACGCTATTATCCTTTTCCATCGATCTCCATCTCCCTATTGTTGCACATTAACTTGATTAAATTAACTTATTTTCATATTTTGGTTGATTATAAAGGCAAATTTTTTTATTATTTTCACATAAATAGTACGATCGTGAAATTCAGTTTTTTTTCGCGAGCGTTTCCGAGATTACGCAATTATCCTTTTCCGTCGATCTCCTTCTCCTTATTGTTGCACATTAACTGGACTAAAGTAGCTTATTTTCATAGTTTGGTTGATTATAAAAGTTAATTTTTTAATTATTTTCATATAAATAGTACGATCATGAAATTCAATCTTTTTCTATCTGAAGCCCTTTCTGCCACATTTTTATGAAAAGATATTTTGAACAAAATAAACATTTTCTTTAAAATATACTGCCACCAATTTTTATTTATGTGTAGACACTAGACAATGCACATTTTAATAATACATGATAATTTTATGAATGTGTTTAAAAATATACTACAGTTTAAGAACAAAAAATTTGTGTCTTCCCAATTGTAAAATAATTTTTTTTTGTGAAATTAAGTTTATAAATCCTGACTATTGTAATGATTTAATTTCAACAAAACTGACAAAATAAAAGCATGAGTTATTATAGATAACAAAATCATAGTTTAGAATTAATATAAAGGAATGTGTTAAAATTAAATTTGCCCATGTATTTAAACAACCCTGTTCTTAAACGCAATTGTCAAACTTGCATTTTCTAAATATAATAGAATTATATCATTTTTCATCATTACATAACGAATTATATCATCATTACATAACGTAACTTTCTGTCAAAATATTTTGAGAGATGAAGGATACAATGTAAATAATGTACAAATGAACATGCATACAACTGTTTCCAAAGAGATCTCAAAACAGTTGTGTGTTTCACATATTTGTGCATTATTTACATTGTGTCCTTTGAAAATCAGATTTATGTCGATTTGTTCCGTAAAACTCATTTTACGCGCTATTCTGATTTTTTTTCAAAAATCTTCTGATTTTTACTCCAAATAAGTTGGCAGCTATGCATTTGTGCGCGATCCTCCATGTATTTCGTTTAATTATGAAAATAATTTCCCCTTTTGCAATCTGTCAGCATCTTCAAATTTTTTTATATTTATTTCGCATTTTTTACTGAAAAACTATTGTTCAAACGTAATATTAATGAAATGAAAGACTATTTTGCATCAGTATCGCGAAAAACTGCATTTGTGCTCGATCCTCTTTATATTTCGTTTAATTGTGAAAATAATTTCCACTTTTGCAATCTGTCTGCATTATCTAAAATTGGGCTTATCAAAATCTCCCCTTTTTTTCATATTTTTGTACAAAAATCTCCCGGTTTTTCATATTTGGAGGTTGGCAGCTATGGTACTTCTTTAGGGGGTTCTGCATAACAAAATATTCGATTTCCCGAATAAATGTGAAATGCGAATTATTCGAAAATTGACATTATTCAGGGGTTGCTTTTTGTGAGACCATTGATTTTCAACGGGTATTCGGCTAGTTAAATTCTATTTTTATTTTTGTTTTCAAAATTTAGCTTTTGAAAGGGGTTGCCTCATGCTATCACACTAGTCACCAATTTTTAAGATCAAATACATATGGGTACCAATAAGAAAGCTCTGCCTTGCCTGATAATTAAACCATAATTCTTTTGTCTCAGATTCTCTTACCACTGAGCTTTTTCATCAAAGACCATTTGTCAGTGAGGCCCATCCATATCGTGTCCTTGTATAATTAAAACACCCCTTTAATCACTGACTTGTCATATACTCAGCAGACTTGGATACTTACCTAATTTATTCTAACACTATACATACACTATTATCCAAATTATTTGTGTAAGTTTTGCATATGAAAAACTGATTTTTGATATATATTTTTTAAAATATCTTACAGGATGAAAATGAAAATGAGGAACAAGAGGAAGAAAATAGTTCACATATGGCAATGGATGTAGATGCGGCAGAAGATGATGGACCCATCTCTGGTAAAGGTCGTAAGCATTGTTTCTTCCAGCGTTCTGATTCTACCTTGGTTCTAGGTTGTCCACCTCCAGATCCATTTAGTCAGCCTTTAGCAGAATCTTTAGTACTTGCTGACCAGCCTCATCTTCTTCAGCCCACCTCCAGAAAAGAAGACCTTTTCGGCATTCCCCGATCTGTATCTGCACCTGCTGAGTCTGTTCCTTTAGCAACAGACTATACCACTTATAATGACTATGAACCTGTGCCTACAAAATTGGGTTTATCTACCCGTGTTGTTGAATCAAGGAGATCAGCAGTGCCTTCACACATATCCTTGGCTCATGTGCCTTTGTCTTCAAGACAGCCTCCTCCACCTCCTATTCCCGAATATGAAGATCGGGAAAACTCGCACCTTACAAATGACTCTCAAAGATCTAATTCAGAAGATGGTGACCTCAGACCTGGGACATTTCAGACATGTGCTGCTCCAAGTCGATCAGGGTTTGAAGGAGAAGAGGCTTCTGTGAACTATCTAAGGGAAGCATCAGAAAAACTGTCTGTCTGTATAAACAATCTAAGGTCAATATCCACAAACAACAGACCAGCTTCCGATCCAGGTGAATATGACTCTGACATGTTTAGTAATAGATCATTGTCTGAGGCTTCACGAGCACCAATCATTGTTGCAGCTCCATGCAAGAAGTTTGAAGGAGTTAGTCCTGTGAAATCGAGTGTTATAGTTCATGCTGGTTGCATAAGACAGCCAACATCTTCTGTAAGTTTAATTTTATTTTTCTCCTTAACATCTATAGAAATATTTTTATTTATGTAAACTAAGATTAATGATTTTAATTAAAGCATGTTATACATATGACTCATTCTTATTCATCATGTAAATACTAAAGTTCTAGTTTGCATCTTCTATATGTCTGTTTAGTATAATCCACAAATATATATATATATATATATATAATCGCAGACACTTGTTATAATTAAACATCTCACATTACCTTAACTGTATATAATTTCAAACAATTCTGGAAAAAAATCAATTTAAATTATTAAGGAACTATGCTCACCAATACCCATTTTTGATATGTACTCATAAGAATTTGGAAAATTTTGCTTTATTTCTTGTATTTATCTGTTTTTATTAATCAAGATTGAAGTAGTCTCTGTGACTATAATATAAAGAAGCTATCTTATAATGAATTGAATATATATATATAACCAATTGGAACAAAGAATCAAAACAAGAAAAGTACAAAATGGCAAGGGGGGGGTTGTGACCCCTAATGTCCGGTTACAGCATGCTTTTAATCCACGGAAACACTCCCGGCGGCTAGTATTTTCTTGGTGTCAACCTCCAACACGAAGCCACCAACAATGGCTCTACATCTTAAAAGTCTAACTGTGCTTTCCAATTTATTCTAAATGTAATTTGAATATTATTAAAAGATTGTCTATAGCCCAATGCTGCTATTTCGACACTCCCCAAATATAATGTCTTAAGATGGAAACTTAAATAAATACATAATTAAAAAATTTGCAATATAATAAAGAGAGATGCTATGCTGCACTTTCTGTAAGATTGCCATATATATAACCTCAACTGCATATGATTTCAAAACAATACTGGAAAAAAATCAATTTAAATTATTAGGGGCTATGCTCACCAACCCCATTTTTGATATGTACGCATAAAAATTTGGAAAAATTTGCATAATTTCTTGTATTTGTTTTTACTAATCAAGGTTGAAGTGGTATCTATGAACTATAATATATGGATAGAAGCTATCTTACACTGAATATATATATATATATATATATATATATATATCAGGCTTTTGAAATATGGCCGTCCTAATTGAGTTAAAATTCTGTGAAGATTGCCAATTTTCTGAAGTTGCCATCCTCTCGTACATCCTTGAGATTAGAGATTCCCGAAAGCCCAGACCATCCGGCTCGTCCTTGGACTTAGAGCATCTGAATGAAATTAGAGATCTGAAATTAGAGCATCTGAATGAGATTAGAGATTCCGTAAAAACTAAATAAATAAAACAAAATAGTAGTAAGTTGTTGTCATCGTAAGATTATGTTGAATGCCGCCTTTTCCTTTGCCATGAACTCGCTGAATGAAAATTGAAATGTTTTCACCTGCAAATATCCTCCACTTAATCATAAACTTAGCTGGTGTGCATTATCAATGCCTCCTTTCTAGAAGAGCCGTCAGGTCTGCATTGTAATCACAAGTGCTAATTTTCTCTCCTCTCATTCTCCACCCAGTGGATCCGATGACGGAACGAAAATGGCAGAAGACAGCGCACTGCAAAAGTGACATGTTCTGTTCCCCTTTTAGAGGTCTGCTTCTTCTGAAATTTCTAATTTTCACCCGACCGACAATACATATTCTTAAACCTGGCCCAAGCCCGAAGAAATGTTCAAAAGTGTTTAAAGCATGAATTTGTGAAAATTTTGTATGAAGAATTGAGATAGAGTTTGTTTTCTTAAACATTTATCTTTACATATCTGAAATAAACCCAATTAGAATTCATTGAAAATTTCTTTTAAATAAATATGTTCTGCCTTGTTGTACCAGATACTTAATACCAGATAAATAAAGGCCCAGCCTAGCCCAGGTCTAATCCTGTGGGCTAAGCCTAAATCTGTGCAGAGAGCACTATTCCCTTTTAATCAAAGCTATAAAAGTTTCATTTGCTGTAAGACAGGAGTACATAATAAGTTTGGATTTTTTAAATAGATCCTTCTATTGTGACACGTCACAACACTTTTTTATTTTATTATTCAAAATTAACTTTTTTTTATATAATTCATTAAATATTTTATTTTACTTTAAATTGATTATTCCTAATTATTCTATTCAAAATTGCTTTTATTTTATATATTCATTAATAGACCAATTGACTCTTTTATTAAATTGAATTATAATGTGCTGCTATCAGTTCATGTTTTTATTCGTACAGTGTACGCCCCTTTTTAAAAATGACTGGATACGCGCACACTGTTTCAATTGGTAAGATCTCGTTTCAGGCGAGATACGGAAACTTGTTTTCTTCTGTCTCACTTTTGACCTCCCTGGTTGAACAGGAGTTTGTTTTATCTGGTATGGCAACATACGGTTAGGCGGGAATTTGACTCTGATGTGAAAAGTGCTGACTCGCTCTTCTCTCAAAAATTCTTGGTACGTGAAGGTGTGAATTTTTAGGCAGGAGTGCCATTTGGCACTCCTAGCTCTAATATAAGTTCTATAAAGGTATATTTTAATCTAAATACATCAAGGACACACAGTTAAGTATATATATGTATTATTTGTGTGTGAAAAGAATGCAATCTTCTGAATTTTTTGACTGTAATATGAAGTTGTGAAAAGAAATTGTTCTGCTGATGATTTTTTTTATATGGCATGATAAAATGTCGAAACATCAAGTCATTTCTTGTGCAAGTATCTATTAATCATTTTATTAAAATTATTTTAAACCAAGTTAAAGAAATTATGTTTATTTCTCAGTTGACAACAGCATGTGCCTCTATGGATATTTCTCTGTGAACTTCATTTATTTAACAATTACTATGCAATTCTGGTCTTACGCAAGGATTGTTATGTCTGTTACTATGCATTTATGGTTTAGGAGTCTTCATTGGAATTGTTATGTTCGGACGACATAATTATTATGACCATCCTTCACCTGATTTTAGTGAATTATTCTAAAAGATTAGTCCTCAGCAAAATGAAAATGACTAAAAATAAGATAACCAGATGTTGTGATACAACCATTCAAGAGACTTAATTAAAGAAATAAAATCAATTGAACGATCATATCTCAACACCTGATTGGGTCGGACACTCACATACAATTAAAAAGGGGAAATTAATTAATTAAAAGTTAGTTACTTAATGAAAGGGGACCGTATAGTGGGGAATAGAATTTTGAAAAAGAAGAACAATGCGTTGTGTAATTAAATATTAAACCATACTTGTATGTGAGCGCCTTTATCAATGTTGCAAAGATCAGAATTGTTCATCTTGTAACTATTAGTCACAACTAATTTATCAGTCATTATCAGTCATTAAAATTTAATGTAGTTTTTCAAGTTCCTTAGTTATTTTATGTTGTTAAATCATCTAAAGTCAAAATTACTTTAATCACAGCACTTTTTTTTTTTTTTTTTGAAAATGGATATATATGAAGATTATCAACCTTTAATAAAACTGTTGATGAGCAAATCACCAGCTGTTGAAAATTTCCTTTCTGAGCAAATTTTAAGGAATGAACATGAATAACATCTGCTTTGTAATGTCACTTCACAGATCATAAGCATTTTAAAATTCTCTTCTACTTCTGTAATAGACACATAAAAAAAAATAATAACCACAGCATTTTCTCAGTCATAGAAAAATCGCTAAAAAAAATGACTTGTTAACTCATTTCCATTTTGCTGAGGACTAATCTTAGAATAATTCACTAAAATCAGGTGAAGGATGGTCATAATAATTATGTCGTCCGAACATAACAATTCCAATGAAGACTCCTAAACCATAAATGCATAGTAACAGACATAACAATCCTTGCGTAAGACCAGAATTGCATAGTAATTGTTAAATAAATGAAGTTCACAGAGAAATATCCATAGAGGCACATGCTGTTGTCAACTGAGAAATAAACATAATTTCTTTAACTTGGTTTAAAATAATTTTAATAAAATGATTAATAGATACTTGCACAAGAAATGACTTGATGTTTCGACATTTTATCATGCCATATAAAAAAAATCATCAGCAGAACAATTTCTTTTCACAACTTCATATTACAGTCAAAAAATTCAGAAGATTGCATTCTTTTCACACACAAATAATACATATATATACTTAACTGTGTGTCCTTGATGTATTTAGATTAAAATATACCTTTATAGAACTTATATTAGAGCTAGGAGTGCCAAATGGCACTCCTGCCTAAAAATTCACACCTTCACGTACCAAGAATTTTTGAGAGAAGAGCGAGTCAGCACTTTTCACATCAGAGTCAAATTCCCGCCTAACCGTATGTTGCCATACCAGATAAAACAAACTCCTGTTCAACCAGGGAGGTCAAAAGTGAGACAGAAGAAAACAAGTTTCCGTATCTCGCCTGAAACGAGATCTTACCAATTGAAACAGTGTGCGCATATCCAGTCATTTTTAAAAAGGGCGTACACTGTACGAATAAAAACATGAACTGATAGCAGCACGTTATAATTTAATTTAATAAAAGAGTCAATTGGTCTATTAATGAATATATAAAATAAAAGCAATTTTGAATAGAATAATTTGGAATAATAAATTTAAAGTAAAATAAAATATTTAATGAATTATATAAAAAAAAGTTAATTTTGAATAATAAAATAAAAAAGTGTTGTGACGTGTCACAACACCTTCTAGTTTCAGCCAGAAGTATTTTCTTTTTCTCCCCACTGTGGTTTCAACTTTAAAACTAATATGTTTACAATCAGATGCATTCATGGCATTTGTTCCAGTTGTCTGACAACTGAAGTTAAGCTGAATTCAGTCCAAGAAGATTTAGATCTTGATTCAGTCACATTCCCTAGAAATTATAGTGTCATTTAAACTGCTTAGGGACAAGAGAATTTATGGGTTATTTATTTACCACCCTTTGAAGTTAACAAACATTGGAATGAGGGAAGATTCCCTTCATCTCTCATCCCTCTGCACCCACCCATAGATCGGAATTCCGCTGGGTCTGGTCCTTTATCAGAGACTCAGTGTCCGAGAGTTTGATCATTAAATGATTAGCACTGGGCGGGGGGGGGGGGGGGGGGGGGGGGGTATGAATATACAGTTATCACACTTCATCATGAGGCAGTTAGTTCTGGTTTATTATTTTGTTTGATGCATTTAAGCACATATATTGATGAATATAATGTGGAAAAAAAATTCTTAAGAGGACGGGTAAAAAATCTTAATAGCAGTCCTCACGGATAGGACAGATTTTACTGATTTCGAAACTTGATATATATATATATATGTGTGTGTGTGTGTGTTAGCTAAATGTGTGCTTTTCTTCTGTTATCCTATTTTTCTATATTTTAGCAAAATGTATCTTCTTTCATTTCTTTGGTTTTTTTAAGAAAACTACTACGAGTATCATGCTGTTAATTGATGAGGTTGTCTTTTGTGAAAAGTTAAACAGAATGCAGCCTCAAAGGGCAACAAAATTTGCACACTTCACTGCTAACATCGTTTGAAACATATGTTTACGTTTGTCAAAGTATAGCAGCCCACAATATTCAGAGTACTTGTGGTTCTTAAAACTGTTTAATTCCTAATTTTTCTTAAGGACTTTAAAATTTCTTTAATTTCTGAATGGTATAACATTAAGCATAGTTTGGAAATTAGAATAGAAATTGGAAAAAGTGCCTTATGTCTATGATTGATAATCATGTTACAGACTACCATCTTCACATTGTCATTTTATTAATTAAGAACTGTCTATTTTAGACAAGCTTTAAGCTAAATTAAGCAAACTAAAGGTATGACAATAGCATTTATTAATTTTTAATTAGTTTTAATTTCCATATGCTGTAGCAAAATCTGCTTAAGTTGTAAGTGTTTTAAGAACCTAAGCTATATCCTGTTTTTTTTTTTTTTTTTTAAATATAGATTTACTAAATTAACATTGGCTCTTTTTCTGAGCTAAAATATCCATAAACATTGTATAATGGTTTTTCTTTTTGATTTGAAACATTTAAGAGTTTTACATAATCTGAATTTTTTGTGTCCTGGGAACTCTTTCCTGTATGAAGAAAATTAGTTTACCTGCTAATGCATACCATATGTTAAAAAAAATATTAGCTAAAAATATAGAACAGATGTTAAAAATGTAGAAGCAATTTTAGGAGCTTGTGTGTTTTCAGCATATGTCTAAGACAATAACATGAACATTCTATGCAGATATATGAGCCATCAATGACAGTTGAGGGGTTAAATGCAGCAAAAGGTGAATCAAACTTACTGAAATATGATATACAACTGTTAATCTAATTAAATACTTCGAAATTATGCATAAGGTTAGCAAATGAGTGTTGTTGTATGCATACTAATTGAAAATTGCTAGCTGAGCTTTAGTTCATAACAGCTAGTGTATGTATTTATAAAATAGTATTAAGCATTAATAATGACTACTTTAATTAACCTATACAATTCTATGAGATTAGGATCTCTGAGTTTGGTTACTAAAATTTTGATATAAACTCATTTTATTAACACTTTCCAACATAGTTAAAAAGTGTTTGACTTTGGTCATTCTGTCTGTCTGTCCATTCGCACGATAACTACCATAAAAATGACTTTATCAAAATGAAATTTTAGTATGTTGTTGAGGCGATCAATGTGACATATGAGAATGTAAAAGAATAATATTACCCACCTGGGTTGAAAAACTGAAATACATCGAACCTAATTTTTCAAACAAATTTTAAGTGAAGTTAAAATTCACAAATAGCTTTGAAAATTTTAGGAAATATTCAAATTATCACATAAAATGTGTAAAAAAATTTCAGCAAAATATGTTAGGTAGTTTTTTAAATTAAAATTGAAATAATTACACACATGATATATGAAGAGATCACGTAACTCATAGCAAAATAAAATATGGCATTCATATTTTTCCCTACTGTGTGAAGATCATGATATTTAAAGATAGTTTAAATTTATATTTAGTGTTGCATCTGTCATAAAATCACTTTATTTTTGCGTATTATCTATGTATCTAAATTCTGTACCAACATGATTACAATATTTGTTATTTTAAATGATCACTAAACTTATGATTATTTCTACAACAAAGCCTAATTTTAACTTATGTAGAATGTAAACAAATCAAGCGCAATTGTAAGGTGAGTTGTATAAGAATTGCTGACTGTTTTTCGCGCAAAATTATATGCAGCTGATTTATATTTCGATGAAGTTTTGAAGTATAATAAATTACTATAGTATTGTGATAATTTGAAAAATATTACCACTGAATATATTACATTTTAGAGATGTTTAAATCAAATTGCATTTCAGTTGGAAAGTGTTTCATAATCAATACTTTATGCATGATTGATCTTTCTTGTTTTTTAATAATTTGTAAAAATTTTGTCATATTAAATACTAGCCGCCTTTGGCGACCAGCCTGTTCGCAACCCTTGAAAATGCTGATCGTGGCAAATTCCAACCGTGGCAAACTCGTTGGCGCGACCTACCAGAAAGGTGTAAGGTAACTGGTTGGACGGCCAGGATGTGCCACCCAATTTAGACCGGAACCCAGTGGGGGCGGCATCCACAGGGAACGTACCCTCCTTCCCCTACCACCAACCTCTCGGAAAAACATACGGACCCATATGTTTAACATGATCGTACTCCGTGTCAGTGGCGGAAATCGAACCCGGACCTACCGCGTGCAATTCCCGCGCGCTAACCACTGGGCTACTTCGCCCTCCGCGACAATCTCCATAACTTTCTTTTTATTCACCCAATTTAGACCGTACCCTCCTTCCCCTACCATCAACCTCTCGGAAGGACTCACGAACCCACATGTTTAACGTGATCGTACTTTGCGTGAACGTGGCGTAAGTTTTGGCAGTGGCGGGAATCGAACCCGGGCCTACTGAGTGCAATTCCCGCGCGCTAACCACTGGGCTGCCGCGCCCTCCGCGACAATCTCCATAACTTTCTATATATTCACCCAATTTGGACGGGAACCCAGTGGGGGAGACATCCACAGGGGCCGTATCCTCCTTCCCCTACCACCAACCTCTCGGAAGGACTTACGGACCCACATATTTAACGTGATCGTATTCCACATAAACACGGCGGCAGTTTTGGCAGTGGCGGGAATCGAACCCGGGCCTACCGCTAACTTCCCGCGCGTTAATTTGCAATTTAAAATGACCATATGCTTAATTCCATCATCCTCATTCTATTGTTTCATTGTTCCATCATTTAAAATATCCAAAAGTTAAAATATACATTTAAAAAATCCATATCGTTCCATCATTTAAAATATAAATATAATAATTTATATGGAGTAAAAGAGCTCTATTCAGAACCGTGACGTCACCTCCACCTTGACGTCCCCACCCACCACCTTCCCTCCTTCTGCGGGGGAGAAACGCCAGTTAAGAAGCGGAATGCCGAGAAATTGAAATTCGGAAACTTTTAAAATCCCGATCCTGTGGGCAATACGGAATATTTCCTGACCAGATTGGTCTTGTAAGAATGCCAGATGTTTGACCTTTCTAAAAATGTAAATTATTAGTCGAAATTATGAGTACTTTTTACTATGCGAGAATTTAAAAACAAAAAATACTTTTCTTGAGCAAAAAGTGACTTTTGTTTTAAAATCTTTAAAAAATATTAGAAATCGAAATTCAGATTTGAAATTGATATATTTTTACTCGCAATTGTCAGCTCTTTCCGATGGTGTGATTTGTTTTTCCTACGATGTCCGGATCGTGGGAAAAAAAGGGCAAAAATGGCAAAAAACGGTCGAAATCGCATAAAACATTAAATAACAAAAAAAATAATTAAAATTTTAAAAATCGGTTTTCACGTGTCCCCCCCCCCCCCCCCCCCCCCCCCGGGTCTCCGATTGCCAAATTTCGTAGCTCTCCGACGCGCGGTCGCGAAACGTATAGTGTATAAGACACACAGACACACAGACATTGCCTTTTATTATTTAAGATATTTCCAGTTAATATATACATTTTGAGCTTAAACAATATGTTGTACAATATATTTAAAAAATTATTATTTTTATATATTGCAATATGCAGTTTTTTAACAAGTTCATTTTATTTTTATTTTACAAATATAGAGTCCAGAACTGCATACAAGTACATCTTCAAATTATATAGCTGCGCCTAGTCCTGTAGCTGAAGTTACAGTATCGTCTAGTGGCACAGCACCATCTGCTAGTGGTGCGGCATTTTCTCGGGATCCAAATCTCAACTTCGGACCAGAAAGTTCTCCGGGAATGAGTTATTCTCAAAACCGGTAAGTATTTTCATTGAGGGATATATTTGATAATATGTTGTTATAAACTTCTTAAATTTACTTTTTGCTTTTAAGGCCCCTTAAAAATCCCTATTTTTGCCAAAATCTCCTTAAAATTTTTGCTGCTTCCATTCTGAAACACACACACACACAAAAAAAAATCTGATGTGGGCAGCATGTGACTTTCCTTCTATAATGCAATGAACTTACTACTTTTACAGTAAAAAAAAAGTTATTCTTATAGTAGATACTTGTATTCTTTCCAAGATATTGAATTTCTGTCAATTAGTCATCATTTTCATTGGCATTTTTTTCCATTTGACGAGATATTTGTCAATTTGACAACATTTTAAAAAGTCACCAAATTGGCGACATTCCATCAAATTCATTTCAGAAATCTCGCCAAGCGTTATGGACAGAGAAAAAAAGTTATTCTTAGCTGATAAATAACTATTGGCATTCAAATACAAAAGTATTACTCAACATATCTTTTCTCATGAATGAAATGACCTAGATCCACGAGAATGATGTCATCTAATTTATCGCATGATATTACATATGAAAAGTGAACATGTTTATCAACAGTTAATTTTTTTATTTTTAATTTATGGGATTTTTTGATAATTTATTTGAAAAATGTGCAATATCTTGAGGACTGTTCATGCTAGCGTTTTAAAGTTTGTCAGTCGTTTCCTAAGGGAAAACTACATAAGAAATGTCTGTTTGTATAATTTTATTAAAGGTTTTGATTTTTTGATGATTTTTTTCAAAATTTCACTCGAAAATTTAGGGGGGAGGTCTGAACATTCGATTGCATTTAAAAACAATAGACTTCCAGTATTCACAGATTGTAATTTTTGTGCCAAATTTCATTCAAATCGCTCCATTTGTTCATGAGATATCGTCTCCATAGACTCACTGCCACACACACACAGACATCACCTCAAAAATGTTTGATTTGTGATCAGGGATCCTTGAAACGTGCTCTCCCATCGAAAACTCGAATTTGATTTTTCAACCCCATCACAATACTTTCCTTATACATTATGTATATAAGGAAAGTAAAAAACCAGGCAGACAATGGATAGACAGAAATGTGACTATAAAGAATATTATGAAAATATTAGAGATTACTATTGTTTTTGTTTTTTAATTTCTTTTGCCCCAAAATACAAACTTCGTTAGCAAAGTGGAAAAGACCCCCCCCCCCCCCTTTACCTATCATAAAAAAAGACCCTGAAATATTATTGATTAGTGTGTTCCCTTTTCTTTACACAGTTAAAGTTTTGCTCAATTATTCATTCTTTGATATCAATTTGGGGTAAAAAATTCTGAAATTTTAAATTGAATTATGAAGAATTTTTGCCTTAAAACCAACATTCCCAAATATAATTATTCTAATCATTTAAATTTTAATATACAACTTTCAATTTTGATCTCTTTTCATACAGTTTGATTTCTCTTTAAGCATATTGGGAGAAATTCCAATAAGGAAGCTCTCCACACTGTTAGTGGGACAAACAGAGTGTTGCTTTCTTAAATTCTTAAATTCCAAAATAATTCCTCAAATAGGAAAAAGGCCAATTTAAGAATTAACCTCGGCTTTTAGAATATTGCTTTAAGAACACCCCATTTATCTCACCGTTACGTATTAGAATCACCATAGGTTTATTACTAGAGCTGTCTGGTCATTGTGCTAATCATTATATACAATGCATGCAGTAGACATAAACTGCATAATTTTAATTAAAAAAAGACATTTATTTATAATTAAATTTATTTCTGGATTATATATTTTTTATAAAAGAAAAGTTGTAACTATTAATTCAATTAAATGAGATCCTTTTTCTCATATCTATTATATTATATTTACATACAATCAATTATATTATTATTCTAGCATCTTGTTATGTATATACAGTAGAGTCTATTCAATGAACTTCCATTTAACGAAGTTTTCTATTTAAAGAAATTTTCTCCAGAATCTTGACTTTGAACAACATTTACATGTTATTTACTCTTCATATTACAAAAGATAATTTCTATATAATGAAGGGTTTTTTTCCCTGTGCAATGTGACCTCATGCACCCTTGCTCTATTACAAGAAATACCCACAGCAAAGGGAAGGGGATTGCTTTCTTCCTTATCTTTGGGGGGGGGACCATATGACATGGCAGGGAGGCAATGGAAACTGCATTCCACAGGGTAAAACTGATTTTTGTTGTGAGCCTGACTGTGTAGGACATATTCTTTTTCAATCAGTGCGTGTATCTCTCGCCTGTGTGTTAACTCGCTCAAAATGTCTAAGAGATAGTGTTTGTCTTTCGGATAATCAAACACGACCACCGCCCCACCCGAAGGTATCCAGGAAACACAACAATCCACCATCACGACAGCAGTCGAACGCAAGGCACAGCACCCAGCCAAGCGGGCATCTCCATCACCCCCGCAAGGACCGGACCCACACCTCCAGCTAGAACCACTAAAAGCCCCAACACCACCAGCCAAGGTGCCAGAAAACCCAAAAGCAAACCAGACATACCCCTGCTATCCGCCGAGAGTCATCCTCTGTAAAGGACAAACAACAAACAACAACACTTTTGTCAAAACAAAACAACATACAAATACAATAAATACATACTTCTTCTAAATACAAGAATTCCCCTTTATTCTATAAGTACAAAGGGTGAGTGTGAAGAAAGACAGAACAAAGATAAAACTTTAATCTTTTCAAACAAACAGGTGTAAGAGTAAGGGACAAGCTCCAAGACTCCTCACAAAAGAACAATCAAAACACTTTACATAACTCAAACTACACTTTTCATAAACAAAACTTTTACAACCATTCCCAACTTTTTACTACCAAGTCCAATATATATACGTTAGCCAATACAGATTCTAACATTAAAAATTCCATCAAGTAATATTGCAAAGTTATACATTATTACGATTTAACCTAAGTTAAAATATATCACATGATATCCAATAACCAATATGCCATTATATACAAAAAAATTTCCAACACCTATTGCCATTTTTAACATTTATAACTCCGGAATACCAACTCCACATCTTCTAAACCAAATTCCAATATTTACAACTACATAATGTATTTGCAATATATACATCAACATATTCATAAGAATACTAATACAAATTCTATACTATTATAAGGAAACATATTTAAAATCCTTCTATATATAAGGATGAAAGTGTGTAAATAAATACACACAATGAAATCACTACTTTAAAATTCCTCTAACTCTCTATTGAGTAACAATTTGGTAATTGTTTCAATTCCCTTCTTGCTCTTTTCTCCTCTGCAAACGATCAAGAGCACTTGCAAAAAGTTTTTGGGAAAAAATTTGATTCTAACTTCTTCCCAATGTTCACATCTGTATATACAATGTTCCATCGTTCCTTCTTCTAATCCACACATACAAAGATTATTTTCATTGAGGAATCTATGCTGGTAAGATCTAAATGCTCCATGTTCCGTAAGCACTTGATTTAAGTAGAAGTTTCCATTTGTTACTCTTGTTGAGATTTTGGGTAAATGACCATATAGCTGTCTACCTTTAGAGGATCTGTTCCATCTATCCTGCCACTCTTTATCACAATTGTGTTTGATTTTATTTCTAACTTGGGTTTTGGTTTTCCCAAATACCCTTTTTTCATCCAATTTCAAGGCTTCTTTGGCGAATTTGTCCGCCATTTCATTTCCATATTATCCTACATGGGCCTTGACCCAATGTAGAATAAAATTGCCTTCTCAATTCAACATTTTTTCTTTAAGGTTATCTATCCACCTATTTTTAATACTATATGAACTCAAGGCCATTAATACCGATTTTAAGTCCGTAAAGATATGTACACTTATCCCTCGATTTACACAGCACTTGTTTTACACGGTTTATAAATTAACAGATTTAAAAAAATTGATAAAAATGTATATTCCGCTCCATATACGCCTATACAAAGATTTGATGACATTGTTGAATTTTATTCCTTTGGTAACACTGATGAAAATAACAGGGGATTCCCGGTGTTGTAAAATATATACATTTAGAGGGATTTCCCTATTACGGTCAATTTTATACAAAGTAAATGACCCTGTATTCTCGTCTCTATGATTTTCACCAGGGAAGTCCTCTGCATTTATCATAGGGAAGTGGTATTTTAAAATTTCTTCAATTGAGTCTGCAATGTTCTTGGTCTGTGTACCATCTCTCTTGGCTACACAATGATTTACCAAGTTCTTTTTGTTTAAGTTTTTAATTAACTTATAATGGGCTCCAAATGAATTATTTACAATCAATTTTCCTAGGTAAGTTTTAAAACTTTCTGTTTTTATTTTTATGATCCTTTTCTTGTAGATCGTATACTCTAATTTGTACTGAATCTTTTTCCTCCTCTTGGATTCTTCTTCCAACTTTTTCTGGAATTTTCTCTTCAACGCTCTCACTCGACTTCTCATAATAGTCAGCTCGTTAGTCCACCAAGTTGCATTAGCCTTTACCTTTTTCTTCACTTTAGCATTGTTACTACATATTTCTACCAATTCCTCTTCTATGTCCTCTATATACTTATTTATATTGTTGGTATTTAATTCTACCTTTCGAGACTTATCTACTAATTTGTAGATTTCCTCTTTCCTCAACCAGTTCAAATCACAGATTCTCCACTTTATTTGCCTTTTACTTGTCTTTTCTGTCATTCCTATATTAAATTCCATTTTATTGTGATCGCTCATAGAGATATGATCATGAATTATTCAGTCATTTATTTTGTTATTTACATTCTTGGTCATGCATAGGTCTATCCAGCTTGATTCCCTGATATTTGTCAAAGTGGGATGACTGTTGGGATTATTCTCCACTTTAATATCAAGTCTTGCAATAAATTCCAATAACTCTATTCCTCTTATATCATTGGGTCTAGGACCCCAAATATCGGATTTAGCATTAAAGTCTCCACAGATTATATGCTGTTTATCCATTTTACCTCTAATCAGAGTTTCCAAACTTTCCAACTTATTAACTAAGTCTTCTGAAGGAGGGCAATAGAATGAAGTAATAATATATTCTTCATTCTCAATTTCAATCTGTACTCTTACCATGTCTCTACCACAATAAATTACATGGAATCTTTATATTTTTGTACTTAGTACCAATCCTGTTCTTGGCCTGTCCTCTAAAAATGAGGTTATAGCCAAGGGTAAATCCAATAATTTTATCATGGGTATAATAGGGTTTGTTTAAGAACCCTTATATCTATGTTCTCTCTTATGAGATTCTGTGAGAACAGGTAATATGCTGCTCTTGTATGGTTGAGGTTTAATGATAAACACTTCAACCTAAAGCCTTCATTCGTCCCCATAGTTAATCTTGGAAATAACAAAGTCAAGTTCTTTTTGGGATATAGGGCAATTTCTATCTATTGCCTTATGCCCTGTTTTATATTTTGTTCCAAATCTAATATTGTGACTCTCACAGTTTCTGTACTTCGATTCTGGACTTTTGCAATTATCAAATTTGTGTCCTGTATCACCACAGTTCGAACAACTCTGTTCTTTTGCAATGCAAAACCTTCCAATGTGCCCAAACTTATAGCACTTGTAGCAGATACTTGCTCTAATATATTCTCTGAAGTCTGCCCTCACCCATCCAAGATTTATCTTTCTTTTCTTTTGAATTGCCTTAAAGGATTTAGGATCAATAGCACAAATCCAATTTGTTCCTCTCTTACCTTTGAAGCTGAATTTAACTTCAAATTCTTCAGTATCTTCTATTTCATCGTTCTGGTAAATTATTTTCTCTCATAGACTATCTTTTGTGTATTCCTCTTCTATCCCATACAATATTATTTGTGGCACTTTCTTCTTTGGTATGCTTATATCAAATTTACCATTCAATAAATCTACTTGTATAAACTCCTCTATTAATTTCTCTATATCCTCTGGTTCTGTGGTTTCAATTAGTATTCCACCCTTCCTTATTTTCCCTACTGCTTTTACAGTAATTTTTAACTTCTTGGGATCTAATATATCTTGTATTTTCTTTTTGGTTGTCTCTGATGTCTTTTCATCCTTTGGGTACACAGTTACCACGTGATTTGTTCTATTACTGCTTTTGGACCTGTCTTTAGGTGCAATTTTCCTTATCTTTTCCTTCCTTTTCCTTATCTTTCACTTTCAGCATAGGTTTTTCTGCCACCCATAAACTTTTTACCTCTGCTCTGAGTCTGGACAATCAAATTTTGCTGTTCTATAATGATATTCAATAAGGATGAAAGTTCACCTCTCATTTTTTTTTATAGTCGTTAGAGACTTTTGTGCCTAATATAAGTCCACGAAGCACGTCCTGGCTTAAGGCTTTTTCCAAGTAGACTGAAATTTCTGTGGTTCCCTCTTCTTGAGGTTCGGTCACTGACCTCTCACCACTTGTTGCCATTCCAGGCACAAAAAAAAAAATAAATAAAAAAATAAAATATGGTAATACAAATTTTCTGATATCCCTTTTTTCATCTTTTGAGGCCTATAATCTGAGTTTTAGCATTTATAGTAATGTACTATTGCTCAATCTGAAACAGGCATTTTTTTGGGTTAATTAGAATTAAATACTCAGACCTGAAGATGAATTTAATTCTTATTAATCATCGAATTTGGACCAGTGCTGTTCTTTTCTCTTATCGTAATTATGGCTGTGGTTTTGCTTCTATGGTGATGTTAATATTACTTGAATTTTTTATTATTACATTTTTCTAATATTTATCCATGTACTTGTCTGCTACATTATGCACATATTGTGTATTGGTTATTTTGTTTTCTGTCAACTTGTTTACGAATATTTTGTGGTAACATTTTTTTATTTAATAAATATATATATATATATAACGAATGCGCAGAATTTGCCAAACGATCTTACTGATGGCTATAAAAAGTAGAGTCGGATCTAGCCCCTCTAAACTATAAGGCTAGAGGAGAGCCCCCCGGCCACTCCACGGCACTGACTCTAGGACCAGACTTAACAAAATTCAGTAACAAAATAATCAATAAACTTTTTGTCACTCTATCACATGAAAATCCTCTAAAAAACACTTTATAACTTTAGAATTCACTGGTCCCCCGGGTGTTTTTCAGATAAAGTGAAACTTGTAGATGATGTTGATAAAGGAATGAGGAAGAAAGATGTGGCTTTAAAGTATGGTATAGCAGCGAACAATGTATCAACAATTTTAAACAATGTTCTTATGAAGACATTGATGCCGCTGTTTCAAAATGGTTAGGATAATTCGATATAAAGATGCACTTCTCTCCGTCCAATGATCCAATAAAAAGCTATTGATTTTGCTCAGGAATTGGGACACTCAAATTTTCAAGCTAGCATTGGATGGCTCGATAAATGTAAAAAGAGACATGGAATATCATATAAAACCATATCAGGAGAAGGCGCAGATGTTTCTGAAGAGGTATGTGAAAAATGGAAAAAAAAAAGCTGTAAATCTTTTGGGCGAATATGGTGCAAAAAACATCTTTAATGCTGATGAAACGGGATTGTTTTTAAAATGTCTACTGAATAAAACTTTAACATTTAAAGACGACAAGTGCTTTGAAGGGAAAAATAGCAAACAAAGGATTACTGTTTTGTTATGTGCGAATATGACTAGTGAAGAAAAATTAAACTGTTAGTAATTGGCAAAAGTCAAAAACCCAGATGAAGAGTGGCTGTCAAAATGGGATAAACAATTGGAAAAACTGTGTCACAAAATTGCGTTACTTAAAGACAACTATCCTGCACATCCACCAGACTGTGCTTCAAAATACAAATTTAAGAACATAAAAGGGTGTTTTTCTTCCTGCCAATGCAACTTCAAAACTTTAGCCATTGGATCAAGGCATCATAAAAAATCTTTACGTTCATTATTGGAAAAGAATCCTACAAGAAGTTATTCTTACCTTAGAGAGCAGCCAGTGCATAGACAATTGTATTAATTTAAGAATCTCCATATCAGAGATGACGAAAGCTTGGCAGTGTGATGTGACTGCATCTACTATAAAGAATTGTTTTGTTAAAGCCGGTTTCAAAAGTGATGTTGAATATGATGATGATAATGAATCCAAGTGCTTGGCAGTTTTGAAAGAAATAGCAGCATCTGAAAGACATGAGAGCTGTGAAGAAGGTATAGAGCTGTCTAATTTTCTTCACGTTGATGAAGACATTGGGATTGCTGAATATCCCAAAGAGCATGACATATTGCAAAGTGTTAGGAAATGAAGACACTACAGTGAGTGAAGAAGATGATAATTAAGAGGTTATTAAAAAACTCTTCACAGCAAGAAATGCTAACAGCATTTGATACAATATGAAGGGGATTACAGTTTCAAGAAAATGTCACAGATTATGTGTTTCAATCTTTACAAAAGTGTGAAAATTTTTATGGAAAATGTGTTCTTTATAATAAACCTATACAAAGCAGGATTACAGACTCTTTTATAATTTAGGATATGTGTTAAAGTCAATAAAGTGGATATGTAAGTTTCAGTCTTTGTTTTTTTCTCGTTTTTATGACTTAATTTACAAATTTCTATTTAACGGATTTTCTTTATAACAAAGTTTTTAAGTGGAATGATAAGCCTTCGTTAAATAGAGACTCGACTGTAATTCATTATTTCATTTTAGGAATTCTTATTAACATTCGAATAATCAATCAACATTATTTTGCACAGATTTTTATAATTATATATATATATATATATATATAATGAAAAACATTATATATATATATATGAAAAAAAATATTTTTAACTTATTATGGACCAGAGTGTTCTTCTATCAATTTCATAATTACCATTTTTAATGTATCATAATTCATTATGTAAAATTCATATATATTTTGCTTTTACTGTTCAATTTGCCTTTACTTGTTAAAATCATAATCTCCTAAAATCAAAGTATAAAAAATGACAACTCACATACTAAACTGGTGACTTGAAATTGGTAGTTTCACATTTGAAATTTATGAGCCGCAATGTTTTTTGTGCACATGTTCTGGCAGAGCATTAAATATGGATTTTAAGTCACTTTTTGCAGCAGCGTTCTATATCAAGGAGGACTGATCATATTATCTGCAGAATATTGGAGTTGGTTTTTTACTGGCAATTATAACCATAGAAGTCATACATTCTATTTCAAGGAGGACCGATAATGTTATCTGCAGAATATTGGATTTGGCTTTTCACTAGCAATTATCACCATTGAAGTCATACGAGTGCCTCGAAGTCCCCTGATAAATTTAGGACTGGCTGCCTTGTCTAATTAGTGCAATTCATATTCTCTTGAATTCCTTACGTTCTCTACGTACTATACTCAGCAGCAGGCATAATCATATTGAAGAAAACTTAACCGGTAACCTTGCACACAAGTAATCGGCCCAGGTCTTGTTAGTATGGAGATGATTGTTCACTCAGCCAAGGAATGTTGCAACTATCCATCTCAGAGGTTGTACAGCAATTGAATTGCACAGAACAAACAGATCAATGAAAAAAACTTGGATACCCCAGACCTGGATCTGGGGCAACTCAGCATTTATTCTCGACAAACTCTACATTATAACATTTTTAGTAAGACGGTTCTTGCCCCTTAATATATGAGTGACACAATCACGTACTTCCACTCATATCAATCCGCTTATCCACAGCTGTAGATTACGTGACTTTGTACTCCACTTTTCACAGGAATTTTCTTCACTGTAGGCACGCTCATAAAAAGAATAAAATTTGAACCCTTCTGTCTGTGACTGGGGTCAAAACTGAACATCCTTTCATCGTTATGCCCTAACTAGAGCATAAGAGAGGGCAGATGTATATTAAAAGTGCTAAATTTAGTCTTTTGACAGCATTGATGTCTCCAAATTGTCATTTTGGATGTCGTTGAAGCAATTGAGTCACCACTTCCTACTTTCTTCAGGGAACTGAGTGTACTTTCTCTTTGTGTGATATGTGCACTGGTCATTTGAAACTGTGGGAAAATATCTGGTGATTTTGCTTGGAATGTTCCCTAAATGGGCTCACATGAACTTATCTCACAAAACTTTTTCTCGTGAGAGAGTTGTTCTTGTAAAAATGGAATTCACAAGCGTCGTTGCTCTGGTCTGTCTCAAATTCACACATTCATGTTAAAAAAAAATGCTGGTAATTCGTTGAAGTCAAATATTCAGTGCAATTGCCTAAATATGTCATAAATTTTAATTTACTGCCACACATGTCAGAACCAATAAAAAAAGTGGATTCAAAAACAGATCTAACTTTAAAGATAAGTATAAAAACATTTTTTTTTTTTAGTCTTCAAAGCTCCTTAATCTCACTATACGAGGGCTAGTACTTCAGTTTTTAGAATGTGGCAGTACCAAAATTAACTGCTTTCAGTGCCGACAACTTTTTAAAATTAGAACTTTCATGTTAAAATTGTCTGTTAAAGAATGAGACATGCTCTAAAATTCTTTTTACTATGTCATTTTGAAGTTAATAAGGTAGTGACAAAACAGGGATTTAAGTTGAAGAGATTTTCGAGCTATGATTTATTGTGACTTTTGACAAGGGTTAACATAGGAATAGTGTGGAAATCTAATGAATTTGATTTGTGATGAAACACCATCCAAAGCAACAATTTACAACTGATTTAAGGAATTCCAACTTGGTCGTAGGTGTCTCAGTGTTGAATTTCCTGGATGTCAACCAAGAACTGCTGTGACGCCAGACAACATTGATACTGTGCAACAAATGATTACTTTAGATTGTCATGCCATATGTGATGAAATTGAGGCATTAAATTTTACATGATTATTTAAAAGTAAAAAAAAAATATCTGCATGTTCGAATTCACACAATTTAACTCAAGCTCAAAAAATGCTCAAGTTATTCGTGCACGAAGTGTTGTAAAAATGATTGTTTTGTTTTTTGGTAAATCCGACCATGTTGTAACCATTGTTTCAGAGGATCATAGAACAGTAAATGCTAATTCATATACAACAATCTGTTTATCAGAAATATTTGCTCAAATTGGATAAAATAATGCAAAATGTTGCATCATTCTTCATCATGATGATGCAAGCTCACATGCATTTCAGACTATCCACAATTATTTAAAACATAATAAAATTGATTTAATGAGTCAGTCATTGTCTGCATTCACAATGTCGCCTGGTTTAGCACCCAATGATTTTTTCTTGTTCCCAATAATAAAAATAAAATGTGTGGTACAATTTAATAGCCTAGAAGAAGTAGTAGAAGCTTATAAATCACATGTTTCTGCTATATCAACTTCTGAATGTCATAACTAGTGACCATTTAAAGTGACCAATTTAAATATTATGATCAGGTTATTAACACTTTACAACATAGTTGAAAAGTGTTTATGACTTTGTTCATTTTGTCTATCTGTCTGTCTATCCATTCGCATGATAACTGCGGTAAAAATGTTGTTTAGATGTATCGTTGTTCAGACGGTCTGTGGGATCTATAGGAATATAAATGAATAATATCACTCAATTAATAATAATAAATAATTTGGCATCATGTCTGATGTTAAAATAGCAAAATTAAACACACATCCATAACAGAAGGTCTTTATTTAACCAGCAAATTGTCGATGGTCATAATATAAGCAAATCAGTAGAACAATAAAAACCAGTATACGGATAAAATAAATAATTTGGCATCACATCTGATGTTAAAATAGCAAAATTAAACACACATCCATAACAGAAGGTCTTTATTTTTTTTAATTTTTGTACGTCTTAAGGAAGTGAAATAAAGACCTTCTGTTATGGATGTGTGTTTAATTTTGCTATCACTCAATTAGTTTTGGATTAAACCTGGGTTGAAAAAATGAAGTACATTGAACCCTATAGGACCTAATTTTTCAAACACTTTTTAAGCGAATTTAAAATTCACAAATTACTTCGAAAGTTTTAGGAAATATTCAAATTATCCCATAAAAAATTTTCAGAAAAATATATTTGGTAGTTTTTTAAATAAAAATTAAAATAATTACACCCATATCTTATGAAGAGATCACTTGACTCACTTCAAAATAAAATATGGCATCCATCTTGTGTCAAAATCGGGATTTTTAAAGTTCTTTTTTAATTTATATTTAGTGTTATATCCATCCTAAAACCACTTTATTTTTATTTAATTTCTGTGCATCTATATTCTGAAACAATGCAATTACAATATATTTCAGTTTAAATGAATATCGAACTTTGATTATTTCTACAACGGAGCCTAATTTTTCACTTATAGAGAATCTAAACACATCAAGCTGCAAGATGAGTTGTATAAGAATTGCTGAATTTCTTAAATGTAAAATTATTTAGCTATGGGGTCTGCAATATAGTCAATATGAATAAAACATTCATTGATTTTACATAGAGAAGCAGATGATTTTATAGCAGACTTTTTCAATGACTTTTTTAAGCATAGAGTTAAATTACTTTTACCTCCATGGTTTTAAGTTTTTAAGTAAAATAAATTATTGTAGTATTATGATGAATTAAAGGAATGGAATAAAAGTGTATGAATGAAATATTTACTGCTTTTACATAGAGAGCCAGGTGATTTATATTTCAATGACGTCATTTGAATAAATTTTTTTTTTTTTTTTTTATGAAGTTTTAAGTTTTCAAATATAATAAATTATTGTAGTATTGTGATAATTTAAAAAATATTACCGATGAATGTACCGCATTTTGGAGATGTTTAAATAAAATTGCTTTGCAGTTGGAAAGTGTTTCATAATAATTGCTTTATGCAGGATTGATCTTTCTTGTTTTAATATTGCACTAATATAAATGAATAAATATTTTACTAAACTAAATAAATAATTTTTCACATAAATGGTGCCATTGTGCATTCATTTGGTTTTGTCGTGCATTACTGAGAGTTAGCAAGCATTTTTTACTGTCCATCTCCATCCTTTAATTTATTACACAATAGGCATACTAAACTTGTTTATTTTCATATTTTTTGTTAATTTTAAAGAAATATTTTGCATAATGAACCAAATATTATGAGAGTTAATTATGATGGAAATAAGAGGATATTTATAGTTAATTCTCATACAGAGCTTTAAATTTAAAGACTTTTTTAATATTTCAGGTTTTCAAATGTTTTTATGCTGAAGTTTATATGAAAATATATTTTTTTAATTTATAACATGTTAAACATTAAATAAAAAAATTAAAACAAGTTAATAAAAATTTTTGTGAGCATTATTTATTCTTGTGCAGAATTTTTAATGAAAATTTGTGATAAAATAAAAGAATGAATCCGAACTGCCATAAATTATTCAAATTGTGCATTGGTCTGCTATGAAACTGATGCTAAAGTTAAACTTACCTGCTACAACATTGTACAAATCTTATTTTACCTGATACTGATTTAGCTTATTAATATATACAGGCATATGATTCTTCCTCATATCCACAAATTTCCACTTTTGTGTGTGTTTTATTTTCCCAAGTATTTTCGCTTTTCTCGAGCATTTTTCTTCTTTTCGTTGGTGAAAATATTTTCCTCGCGAATTCCCAGATTTCTCTTACTTAAACAGGGTGTCTATAAATACCAAAAGTCCGGAAGAGGTTTTGAAATCGGTTATGAATGTCAAAAATGTCACAAAACAGGAAAGAAAGTTGCGAATTTTGAGATCAAATTTTTACGATCTTACATCTGAAAATCTGTTTCCTCACAATTGCAGAATCGGTGCTCTCAAGCGGCAATTCCTTCCATGTCACAAGGGAGATGACCAG
Source organism: Amaurobius ferox (assembly GCA_951213105.1). NCBI lineage: Eukaryota > Metazoa > Arthropoda > Arachnida > Araneae > Amaurobiidae > Amaurobius > Amaurobius ferox. The sequence goes on along the minus strand of OX578144.1, from coordinate 48,788,769 downwards.
TGATTATCTCTCTTCCACTGTTACAATCTATTTGCATCAATGGAAATTTTTATAGTTATTTCATGTTATATACAAGAAAAACTATTTTTCAAACATATTATTAACTAAATGAAGGGCTATTTTGCAGAAGTTTCCGAAAAACAGTATTTTTATGCAATCCTTAGTATACCTTGTTTAATTTTGAAAATATTTTTCACTTATGCAATCCGTTTGCATCGACTAAAATTTTTATAATTATTTCAAGTTATATACAAAAAAGTTGTTTTTCAAACATATTAATGAAACAAAATGCTTGTTTACAATAGTATTGCATAAAACAGCATTTATACATGATTTGATTTGCTGTGCATCTCTTTAAATTGTGGTGAAAATATAATTACGAGTTGTATAAAAAAATATTATTTTTTAAACATATTGCTATTGAAATGAAGGGCTATTTTACAGCCGTATCATGAAAAATGGCCTTTGTACACAATCTGCAGCGTATCTCATTCAATTGTGTAAATATTTCACCCTTAAGCAATCTTGCATCAACTGAAATTTTTATAACTATGAGTTGTACACAAAAAAGTTATTTTTTCAAACATATTATTAATGAAATGAAGGATATTTTTTTTTTTTTTTTTTTTTTTTTTTTTTTTTTGCGCATCAGTATTGCGAAATGCTTCATTTGTATGCAATACATGGTGTATCTCATTTAATTGGGGAAATATTTTTTACTTATTTTCCACTGTTTGCATCGACTAAAATTTTTATAATTATTACGAATTATATATGAAATGGTTTTTTTTTCAAGCATATTATAATTATGAAATGAAGGCATATTTTATTGTAGTTTTTCTGTTGTTGTTGTTGTTGAAACCCAGACCGTCCGACCTACCAGAAAGGTGTAAGGTAACTGTTTGGACGGTCGGGAAGTGCCACCCAATTTAGACCGGAACCCAGTGGGGGAGGCATCCACAGGGACCGTACCCTCCTTCCCCTACCACCAACCTCTCGGAAGGACTTTCGGACCCACATGTTTAACGTGATCGTACTCCGCATGAACACGGCGGCAGTTTTGGCAGTGGCTGGAATCGAACCCGGGCCTACCGAGTGCAACTCCAGCGCGCTAACCAATGGGCTACCGCGCCCCTGTAGTTTTTCTGTGTAGAACTGTCAAATCAGTTGTATAGAAAAATTAAGGTTTGTAACCTGTCTAGATTTTAGTATTTTTGTGAAAGAATTACTAAAGATAAGATATTTTATCATATTAAAATTTCCTGAAATGTATATTTAATGTTGGATGTTTCCACATTTTGAACAATTTAATTATTATATACACAATAGAGTTGATGCATTTTTAATTCCATTTAACAATTAACAAAATATAGTAAAACAGGTGTTCAATCACTCACTTTTCACATGAATTCAAAATTTCCTCATTTTTGACCTTTCTGACTGTCTATAGCACTTATTGTATATTAGTTTTACTTGAAGAAATTTGTAATTTAAACAGCTGCATAATTGGTATTTTAAATCAATAAATTTCCACTTCAACATATTACTTACAGGCATTGGTTAACTTCTCTATTTTTCTTTGGAAAATAATGCTGATATTACTGAGTTTGAACTTGTAATTTATAAATGCTTTAAAAATGTTACATATGCCAATAAAAAGGCAATAAATTTTGTTTTAAAATTGGGTATAAACCCTGAATGTTATCCTTTGTGGAAGATATTAAACCTACTTTATTCAGTGACCGTAATAGATTTATGTTTGTCTAATGCATTCCTAACGCATTCTAATGTAACGCAGTCTAATGTTTCCTAATGCATTCAAACTTGTAAGCTATTTTTCAATATAATGTATCTTCATCCCAAAACTTTCTTTTATCTCCTTGAACACCTTCATCTATCATAATCAGAAATCCAGCCAGGAAGAGGCGGGCATTCTAAGATATTTAGAAGATTTTCCCATTCCAGATAATAGTATCCATAGATTGGTTTTATGTTTATTTTCTGCTCGTCAGCATGGAATAGCCAGTATCTGCAATGGTAGCAAGGTACTTGTTATGAAGGACAAGTTCTTGAACTTGGTCTTTACAACTTCTTGTAGCTCAAGCAAAATTGTATAGGAATTTGATGTGGATACGTGGAAGGACTGAAATTATTGGTTCCCAAGGAAGTTCGCTAAAATGGTGGCTTATAGCAAGTTTCTAGCTGGTGTTGCAGACATCGGCTATTCCATACTGATGAATGCATAATAAGTATGAAACTATAATCTATGTTTTATAGAATAACATGTAGAGTTACATAAAAATCTGTACATAAATATTAAAAAAAAATTGCTGTGAACTTATGGAATGTTATATAATAATATGTAAGATAATAGGAACATTGCTAAAATAATAATTACTTTAGCATTATAGATTCCAAATATGACAAAATAAGTATGTATATGCAGAAATATGCAAAGAACAGACTAAACTTTGCATTTCTCTGAAAAGTTTTTCCAAAATAGTTAATATTTAATTTTTGATGTTGCCACATATTTATATATATATCTCCATTTTATAGCTCTGGCAACAGTTTGTAAACAATCTCAAATCATTGAACATGTGCATATAATTGTTGCCATTTAGCAAACTACAATAATATGCGTAAATTACTCATTCAAAATTATGTTGTTTGATGGTGATGATGATGATATGCTTGTTGCCATTTGGCTAGTGATAATAACATGCATAAAGTACTCGCACTCAAAATTATATTGTTTGATAATATGCTTATTGCCCTTCGGCAAATGATAATAACGTGTGTAAATTACTCACACTGAAAATTATGTTGTTTTATATATGAAGCTATTGCAATTTATCATCAACCAAAATAAAATTATTAACAAGTAAAATATGGAACTTCTTAATCATGTATTATCATGGGAAATAGAAAATTATCTGTTTTAAAGATGTGTCTGTCCACAGTAACAAATGCAAATTTCTAACTCATATCTCTTTTAAAAAGCTGATCTGCAATTGAAAGATTTTTCACATTATCTCTAAACTGAAAATGTTACTTGTCTCCATCTATTAGAGTGTATGTTCTTTACAAGCAAAATGTATATATGATTCAGTGTTTATGCAATAGGAAATTCATAAAGGTCTGCTATTCAGAAGTATCCATGAAAAGAGCAATAACACAATATAGCAGTTAACACATACATGCAGCAGTAGTCTTTGCTCCTTAAGTTCTATGAAAAAAAATTCCTTAACAATTTAAAACTGCTATGCATTTATTATTATTATTTTCTTATAACTTTTTGTTTTTGTGTAGCATTTTAGAAATTTTAGATTTTCAGTATTTTCCAATATCAATTATAATGGTAAAAAACTTTCAATATTTCCTTGAATAAAGCAGACATGAGTGCACTTAGGTAACTGCAATTGTTTCAAGGAAGTTTAAAGTCCTCTTCCTCAGGTCAAATTAACAGAATGCTCTCTTAACAACTACTAAGAACGAACTACGATAGAGCAAGTAAAGTGAAAATTCACTAGTGGGGGGATATTAGCTATTGAAAACAAGATTATACACATATCAATAGAGAATGATAAAGGGTGTTCCCTGTCCTTGCACATGAAGATGAGGAAAGTTGGTCAAAGATAAGAAATCTTAAGCATCAAAATGAGATCTAACATGAGAGAGAAAAAATATGAACAATTAAATTATTAGTAAAAAATGAAAGAATTTGAAAGGAGGAAAAAATAGACAAATACTTGTAAAGGGAGAAAGATAGAAAATTACAGGGGAATGAGACAATAATTAAAAATAATGTAACAAAAAAAGTAACAAATTTCAGAAGTTATTTGATAATGATGTGTTTAATTGATATAATTAACTTTAGAAACTACCTTCCCTTGTCTTCCTGTTTTAGGCCTGGAAGGACCCTTTATTGGCCTATATTGATATGTTTATGGTTTTGTTTTCCATGTCTGATGCCACCCTTTAGTGAATTTTTGCTGTGGATGCTCTAGCTCTATTTGAATTTGTCTTTACCTGCCCTGTCGCAATTTGTTCTTGCAGATGTGTTTAATATGTAACCTTTAAGAAACCTATGATGTTTTTTATATATCATCTTATAAATGTTTACATTTTTATGATACATATTTTAACATTGAAAAACTCTTATTTCAGATGTCGATTTAAAGATGCCATTTTCAATGTTCAGTATTAAATTTTGATACCCCGATTTTTCTTTTCACACAAACATGTTTGATATCTGCACTATAAGCTAGTATGTACTTATTGATTGCATTGACCATATGCTTGCATGGTGGAGTGACCCTCAAATGTTTCACCATCGATAATTTTGTTTGTGATCCTGTTGGACAAAACAAACTGTATTCTATTAATGTATCGAAACTGATACACACACCTCCATCCCCCGGCCATCCATTAAGTTGCTGTATGTCCTCGGATGAGTCGGGTGGTCTGGGCTTTCGACACACCTCCATCCCAGAAGTACCTTCTGTCATTGCCACACACAATGCACATTAATATTTTTCTTATATGCGAAATGAGTGAAGTTTCACATGAATCTATGTTGAACAGTTACTTGCTGTTTTTCATTTGTAGTTAATACATAGCTTTAAAACTGCATTGCAAAATTAAGCAATACCAATATAAATAAAATTTCACCCTGCCATATAAAGTTTGAATTTTGATAGCATTCAATGTGGCAATTCACTTATTCCATAGATAAATGGCCAAATTGTTTATTATCCCCCCCCCCCCCTTTTTTTTTTGTCATACCATAAAATAATTATTTCTTTGTAGAGAACCTGAGATAATTTAAATTTTTTTAATTTTTAGATCAGTACTCTCTAAAGGACAAGTGTTTTCACATGACATGCTTCTTGGGCGATGGCGTTTAACTCTTGAATTATTCAGTCGAGTATTTGTGGATGATGTTGGTGCTGAAGCAGGTTCAGTCATTAGTGATTTGGGTGGCTTTCCAGTAAAGGAGATGCGGTTTCGGAGAGAAATGGAAAAATTAAGAAACTCCCAGCAACGAGATATTACTCTGACAAAAGTAACATTTTGTTTTGTTCATTAAAATATGTTAATGTCTAGTAGCATATGTATTGAAGAATGTCATATAATAATTGATAGTGATAATTTTTGTTGCTGAATGTCATATAAAATGTATCATCTCATAAGCATTTTCCCTCCAATTTTTTTTTAATTTGTTACTTTTCTGTAAAATTATTTTAATATAATTTCTTTAATATGAATGCACTCTATGAATATGTGGCTATATAATGGGAAAATAACTTCTGTCCTATCAAAGTGTTGCATATAAGCAAGAGAAGGCTCCCTTAGCTATCACATTGGATCATAGTTTCATGGTTATATGCTTGTCCATAGGGAGGGGTTGTTCATGAGATTACTGTTAAAAAATATTTTAAAAGTAACAATTTTAAAATTTTGCTGGTAAAAGTTATAATATAATTGTTTCCAATTAGTGTTAGTCCTTGTTTAGTCCAACTAACCATCATCTTATTACCTACCTCTTACCAATAATCTGCAAAATATGGAACGCCATGATCCAAAAGTGAAGGGATGACACAGAATCAGAAAGAAGTCATTTTCATTAGAGAATATTAATGGTGCATTATTCAATATATATATTTTTTTAATTTTATCAGTTTTAAATTTCTTTTTTGTTTTGTTATTTAAGTGTGCAAATGCTTGCAGATTTCATAACTTGTTTCGTAAATGCTTAAATGCAATTCATTACATATAAATAACAGATTTAATTTCATTTAACACTCTTTTGTATACAATTTACAACTTTGATTCATCAAAGGTTGATGCAGATCACTTTTTTGACTAAAAGTTTTTTTACCCACAAATACTATTTATCAAGTTATTTACCCACAGAACAAAAATTCATGTTTTACTAAATTTCTTTGCAAGTACAACATTATCATATTGTATTTTATGTAAATGTAATTTGAAAATATTTTAGGTCTTATGTTTTACTAAATAATGCAATATATGTAATCATGCATTACTCTTGGTCATTGCACCTGCACTATTTCACTATTTTCCCTTAGCTGCTACAAAATATATATAGCTACAAAAGTTCGATTTTTAGACTAATTTGCATCAATTATCACAGTAAGAATCATCAAAATCTAGCTGAAATTTTTCCCCTGCAATGATCTAAAAAATGGAACAACATTTCATATTACTGTGACAAAATTTGCATCTTTAGTGATGGTAATAATTACCAGAGTTTTCACATTAATATGCTATTAAAAAGCGATTACTGAATTTAACAGAGTTAGATTCCATCTATGTGTTGTTTCAAATTATTTCAATTTAAAGAAGCAGAACTTCTTTTTGTATGTTTTGTTAGTGATATATTAAACAATTATCATTTCAATGGTTTGTAAAAATGAATATTTAATTCATTTTGTAATAATAATAATAAAAAAAATCCTTAAAAGTGCAATTGTATAATTTTGAATACTGAACATTATACAGAAGTATAAAGCAAAGGAAAGACATTCGCATGTAATCATTTTTAATGCTTGTGTTATTATATTTTACATATAGTATTGTTACAAATTCTTGATATCTTTCTCTGTCTTAAATATATCCTAGCTGAAAACAGCATTGTAATTATCAATTGTTATGATGGGAAAGTCTAGTCTGCTTGACCTTGTGGACAAATGTGATAAAATATCACCAACTGGGTACATTTGAATTCGAGAAACAAAGTCATTGGTTAAGAATTTCATGAGTTACCTAGGTTTTTCTACAGAGTATATGAGGATGTACATTGCTCAGAGAGCAATGGTATGGGATATACATATCCATGTTTTGAGAATACTATCATATTCTTGTTTGTGTGTAAGTTAAGCACTTATTTTCTGTTTTATATAATGTATCTGACAGTTGTTTTGTGACTACTAGATAACTAGAAAGTGATTAACTGTATCTTGTCCCTGTTTACACTTATTACTGCTTGAAATAAAACATGAGTTATAAAATTCTAAAATAAAAATGGTTGCTATGTTCATAATGTCTTATAAAATGGTGAGAAACTATGATTGAAATTTTGTAATCACAATGATTAAAAAATTACAGAATAGGTGATTAAATGATAAAACACGAATATAAATTTATAAAAAAAAAAAAATCAAGAAATTTTAGCAATAAATTTTAATTTAAACAAAAATTTGTTACTGCCTTCTGTAACTATTAAAAAAAGCAATTAATATTGCAAATGGTCCTTCAATTGTAAGTAAGAAATAAAAAGATCAATGCAATTAATATTGCAAATGGTCCTTCAATTGTAAGTAAGAAATAAAAAGATCAATATAAGAAAACTTAGAAATGTAAAGAAAGGGGGGGGGGGGTAATATCAAGAATAAACTGTAATTTAATAAATTGGCTAAAAAATAAATCTCAAAAATTTTGATTGTTGTATGAAGAAATTGGTGTATAACTATCCCATGCTACATGGCAAATAAAATTTCTTAGCATATCATGAAAACAAATATTGTGAAAAATCCTATAGTAAAAAACATTGCTACAATTTTAAAAAAGAAAATATAAATAACAAAGTCTGTAAATTGGAAATATCTTAAGAAATGGAAAATAGAGAAACTGACTTCAAAATAAACTTTAAACTAAAATAAACACCAGAAATAAATTTTGAAATTTTAATAAATACCATAAATGAGGCGATAGCAATTATAAATGCATGTAATATTGCTCTATAAGAAAATAAATATTTCTGAGAATTTTTGCTTGCATTGTTTTCAGAAAAAAGTAATATGTTTTATATTTTGAATCTTTTGAATCTTCCTTGTTATTTCAAACTAATTTTTAACTATTAATGACCTAATTAAAACAGTAAGAAGTACTTAAAAATATTGACATTTTGGGAGCATAAATTAAAATTTGATATGTGCATCTGTATTTGATTTTAGTTAGATATTAACTTACTTTTCATTTTAGTAAATGTAATTTAAATTGTCATGCAAATAATAAAAAAAATTGTAAAACTTGAAATATTTATTTTTAAATACACAAAAGAAAAGGACCTAGTTTTGGAAACAACCCATGAAATACAGATTTTAAGCTCAATGTGCAAGCTGCGGATAAATTTTCAAAACTTCAGTCTCTGCTGCAGATCAGCCAGAAACATTCTGTTACCTGGATCGACTGTGTCAATGGACCTTCGACTTTGGTGTTCTCTTTTCTGCAGATACACTAAATTTAACAGACTTATCTAGTCCTGTTTTATTAAATGGCGCTGCTTACCCATTAGGCTATTGAGGCTTTACTGCATTTCTGCATTTTATAGTATTTCCACATGTTCTGTTTATGATCAAAAGAATGTCACAAGAAAATCAATTTGCTTAATTCTGTGGTATAAAAAGGCAGTTGGTTTCCCAATATCCCATTGATATCTGGAAAAAACTGGTATATTGGCAAAGCCGATAATCTGGATTGGTTATTAGAACACCGTTAATTTTAATACTATATAAAATTTTATGCCTGTTTTATTAAATTTTGGCTCTTCAATAGCCTGCTTTCTGCCATAACCTAAGCATTTAATTAGATCATGATGCAAGAAGTCATGCTTGTAAGAATTCAAAAGGTTTGATAATATATAATCACATTTGTTTCAATTTTATAGGTTGAAAGAGACAGAACATCTCTTCTGCAGCAGACCTTCAAAGAACTGAATACACTTTATAATACTGTTAGGAATAATGTTAGCCGACGCAGCACACCACCACTGACTGTATCAAAAATAAAAGTTATGTTCAAAGATGAACCTGGTGAGGGAAGTGGTGTGGTAAGAAGTTTTTACACTGCTGTTGCAGAGGTAAGGATTTTAAATAGTACAATATAATGAAAACACAAATACTTTATGATTGTTATTTTTATTTTAACATTCAGCTGGCTGATTGAGGTCTTTAAACTGATGTTGATAGCACCCAAGGCTTTTAGATCAAAATTTGCAATAAATGAGTATAGAATCACAAATTTAATTATCTGTTTCATACAGAATTAAAATTTTCGTACAACTCTCATAGATAAAATTATCAATACCTTATTACTTCATGCTATAATGATGGCCAGATCAAACCCTTTATTCATTGCTACATCTTGGAACCAAAACTGGTGCTATTTAACCTCATGCAAATCCCTCTAGCAAAGTTCTTACCTACTTTCTATTACTTAAACCTTCTGAATTTTGCTACTATATTTTGTTTTTTCATTAGTGCTTTGCTACATGCTGTGAGTGGTGTGAGACAACCCAATTTTTGATCAGGGTGTCCCATTGTTCTTATTTAATTAATTGTAACTTATATGACATCTGAAAATAAATGTTACAGATAATCATTTTTGTTTTTCAATTAATGTAATTGATTTTACATTATTTGAATTTACATTATTTGTTTTATTTGTCTTATATTAATTGTGACACTATTATTTAGGCTGTTTTATCATCTGAGCGATTACCAAATTTAGAGAGTTGCCAAGTGGGAAATAGGTCCCTTCAGTACAGTAAGTATCTTTTTTATTTTAATTTGAATTTGATTTATAAAAGATAGGTTGGCTTAGCTTCTTCAATGACAATTACTGATATAAACTATCATTAAAACTGATATAAACTATCATTATTTTCACCGAAACATATTTGAAATGTGGAAGAAAGAATCCAAGTGTTAAAAAGATTGCTACAGTAATTTTTAGACCAATCATAGCAGCACTTTCAGTTTTGTCTATGGTGGGCAGGGCTACGATAATATCTTGCATTGCCGCTGGTTCAATATGGAAATATATATTTCATATTTTCCAGTGTGTACAAAGCATCTGCACAATGTACGAATTTAGGCTGAATTGTGTGAGTCGCTTAAAATTTTAAAAATTTTGAAAATGATGCATATTATAGTAGCCAATTTCTTGTTAAAGGAAAGATTATAAATCATTTTTGTTGACAACCTAATTGCTATGGATATTGCATTCTGAACATTGGCCATTTAATCTTGTAAACCTATGAAACATAGTTTTATGCCTCACAAGCCATGTATGCAGTTTCTGTGTTAATTGTTGTATATACATTAAAAAAATCAAAAAGTTTAAATATTTTTAATTATTGACAAAACAGTGAAAAAATTTCAAAATTTTTAAAGACTTTTCCAATGCATTTATAATTAGACTAATTTTTGCCATAGAAAATTGTTTTGTTTTTTAATGGCAGCTAAATGTGTGAACAGTTTAATAAAACTGTTGAATAAAATTAAAATAACTGTTAAAAATAGCATAAAATACAAAATTAACAGAATCGACCTGTTTCGAAGACAAAAACTACCCCTTCAACTGGACTTCTGCTTTTAACAGAGTTGTTTTAATTTTCTACTTTAGTAGAAGTTTGAGTTGTACTTAACATTGTCGAAAATTTGAGAAAATTAATTGATTTTTCAACATCAAAAAATATTTAAAATACAACCCTAAAATTAGACACTTTTTCAATAACCCTTAAAATCAAGCTGATGATTAATCTTACCCCCCACTCTTCACCCCTCCTTCTCTCTCTCTTTATATATATATATATATATATATATATATATATATATATATATATATATATATATATATATACATATATATATATATATATATATATATACATATATATATACATATATATATATATATATATATATATATATATATATATATATGTTCACTTTAAAGTGGAACAAAATGCAGGGAAAATAGATTTTTTACTCAAAATTCTGTAATTTTTAAATTGTCGATCTGTTCTAACTAAAATAGGTAAATGGAAAAAATAAATAAAAAGTGCAGAAGTAGTTTGTAATTAACTGATAACAAAAACCACTTTTGATGACATAACAATGTACAAAAAAATTTGGCGAAATATTTCAAATCACTTGTTTTTCTATAAGAATTTAAGAATGAATGCAGTTCTCTTTGCATTTACTTGGTAATTGCTGCACAAGCAGCACAATCTATATATACTAATTGCCAAGTGTCCGTCTGTCTGTCGCGCTTTTTTTTAGGCACTTCCCGAATAGATAGTGACTTGCAATCTGGTACACTACTTGATCATTTGATAAAATCCCCTGAAAAAATTGAATTTTTCGAAAACGTTCTCTAGAAGGGGTGCTCCACATTAAAATGTTCGAAAAATGAAATGATAGGAAAGCATACTTTGCGATGAGATAGAGACTTCAAATTTAGTGTATGGGTAAACCGTTCGAAAGGAAGAAAGTGTGCAATTTTAGATTTCAATATTTGCTACTCTAGGAGGTGCCATGAACTGAAATGTTCGACTTACCGATCAAATGAGAAACTCCTGCTTTAAAATTTGATAGAGGCTTGAAATTTGGTATATGGGCTAATCATTTAATGAAAACTCCCAAGACAAAAGAGTTTTTAAAAATGTTCGTTTAAGGGGGTGCTTCAGAGAAAAATATTCAAAAGGTAAAATGACGAGAAACCATGTTTTGAGATGCGATAGATACTTAAAATTTGGTGTACGGGTAGATAGTTGGAAAGGAAGAACATGTGCAATTTCAGTTTTCGGATATTTTCTACTTTAGGGGGTGCCGCAAACCCAAACGTATGAGAAACGCCTCCTTGAAAAATGTAATAGAGGCTTGATATTTGGTATATGGGGAAATCATCTGATAAAAAACAAAATAATAAGAGTTTTTCAAAATTGTTCATTTTAGGGGGTGGCTACTCCACACAAGAACTTTTGAAAGTAAAATGATAGTAGAAATATGCTTCACAATGGAATAGAAACTTCAAATTTGGTATATAGGTAGATAGTTCAAAAGAAAGAAAGTGTGCAATAGAAAATTTCCGATATTTGTAATTTTGAGGGGTACCGCACACTAAAACGTTCGAAAAGTGAAATGATAGATAAACATGCTTTGCAATGAAATAGGGACTTCCAATTTGGTGTATGGTGATATCGTTCAAAAGGAAGAAAGTGTGCAATTTCAGATTTAAATTATTTGCTACTTTAGGGAGTATCACACACCAGAATGTTCGATTTGCTTAGTAAATGAGAAATGCCTAATTTAAAATTTGATATATAGGTATATAGGCTAATCATTTGATAAAAAACCCAAGACAAATAGAGTTTTTAATAAATGTTCATTTAAGAGGGTACTCCACATGAGAAAACGTTCAAAAGATGAAATGATAAAATTGCATGCTTCAGTGTGAGATAGAGACTTCTAATTTGGTGTGCGGGTAGATAGTTCGAAAGGAAGAAAGTGAGCGATTTCAGTTTTCTAATTAATATTTACTTCTTTAGGGGGTTCCGCACACCAAAATTTTCGATTTTAAGAAAAAATGGGAAACATGAATTGTTCAAAAATTTATGTTATTCAGGGGTTGCTTATTGTGAGACTGTTGATTTTCAACTGGTATTCGGCTAGTTTTAACTAAATTGATTCGCTGTTTAAAAACTGAAAGTCAAATATGACTCACAAAATTAACCCTCATTATTATTATTTTTTTTTTATAAGTTTTTGATGCCTGTCTATTTTATACTTGTATTTAAAAAGTGCAATAATTATAGTACAATAACTTTAATATAAGTTGTTATAATTGTTCATAATTTCAAAAATTTAATTTATTACACTGTTCAGTATAAGTGTGTGTGGTATAAGCTAGACATTAGTTTTTTTACAATTTTTAAATTACAATTACAAATGTTAAGAAAGAAGTAGCAAATTACTCACAAATTTTAAAATTTTACTCATACTTTAAAGTTGTAAGTGCCAGTCTGACTCGCAAATTTACATGCTCTGTATATAGCAGTTTCAGCTGTAATTTTATCAAACTTTAGATTGATTGTATCTACTTTATATTTTAAGCATTTTGTAATATCAAATCAATATTTTAAGATATTGCATTTTTCTTGTATAATGTGATTGCATTTTAGTAGTTTACAATAATATGCAGTCTTATAGGGTAGAGTGCATCCTTTATTATCCAGTCAAACATTGCTAATGTTTATAACACAGTGGTAAAATTTTTTTGCTATTTAAAAGCTATTTATTTTTACTTTTCAAAAGCTATATGAACCCTGCCTAGGTTGCTGAAGTGATCAATGAAATTTCTTCTAAGTGTAATATTTTTGTAGTTGCGTATTTAGTTATATGGTAAATAACTAGCAACTTTCAAATCTTAGAATTTCAAAAAGAAATTTTGCCATAAATGCAATATTTAACAATACTGTTTTGCAGAGCCGAAATTTATATGTGCCTTATAATATCCTGTGATTCTGAGATTGAATCAGTCTGATTTATATAGATTTGTATTAGGTAATGTGATTTGTTCCTTAATATATTAAAAAAAGTACTGTTCTTAGATTTTCTTCTTTACTTAAGGCTTAAAAATAATTTTATACTGAATATGTATAATGCATCCAAATGATCAGGATGTTGGAATTTATAGCAGTTAGCCATGTGTATATCAGCTCACTGTAGATTTAAAGGTCAGATAAACTGAACACACTAGGCATTTTGACTACTTTTTATTATGGCTTTGTTTAGTAATATGACATTTTCAAAAGTATTGAGTCCTAACTGTAAACTACCGAAAATGGAAGATTTTCTAAATATTCTGTTCTACAACCTTATTTTGGCTATTTACTATCTCATTGCATTCAGAGTTACTTCCCCTTCTAGATCAATCAAACAGGAATTTTTTTTTTTTTAAATCCGGTTGTCAAAATATAATTATGTGCAATTTTCTAAAAATATTGTTATATATGTAATAAACTTAGAACGTGTAAGTTAGAAATCTGTTATATTGTATTTGAAATATTACATAGGAAAATACCTCCAAATTGCTATATCATTTAAAAAATAATTAACTTTTTAATGAAATAATTAATAGTAGTTTACAAAATAGAAAAATAAGGTTGTTCAGTTCCTTGAATGGGGATTTATTAGAGGACTAGAATGAATTACCCAGGTCCTAAATAAGAGCTCACTGTTTAATACATTTGAACACAATCAAACAAGAAAGATCAATCATGCATAAAACATTGATTATGAAACACTTTCCAACTTCAATGCAATTTCATTTAAACATCTCTAAAATGCGATACATTCCTCAGTAATATTTTAAAAATTATCACATTACTACATTAATTTATTATATTTGAAAACTTAAAAGTTCATCGAAAAAAATGAACTTCATTCAAATGACGTCAATTAAGTATAAATCACCTGGCTATTCAGTAATGTTTTTAACATTATCATAATACTACAATAATTTATTATGTTTGAAAACTTCATCATAAAACAACTGAAATTTATTCAAATGACTCCATCGAAATATAACACGCCTGGCTCTCTCTATAAAAGCAGCATTTCATTCATAAACATTTTCCCATTCATTTCATTCATCACAATACTATAATAATTTATTTTATTTAAAAACTTAAGACCATGGAGGAACAAGTAATTAAACTCTATGCTTAAAACTTCATTGAAAAAAAATCATCCTTCTCTCTGTAAAGTCAATGAATATTTCATTCATATCAGCTATGCAGACTCCATGAGCTAAATAATTTTTGCGTTAAAGAAATACAGCAATTATACAACTCATCCTACATATTTTGCTGTTTACATTTTACATAAGTGAAAAATAGGCTTCGTTGTAGAAATAATCAAATTTGGATGATCATTTAAACTCAAATATATTGTAATTGCGTTGTTTCAGTATGCAGATGCACAGAATTTAAGCAAAAATAAAGCGGGTTTTAGGACGGATACAACAATCAATATGAATTAAAAAGAACTTTAAAAATCACGATTTTGAGACAAGATGGATGCCATATTTCATTTTGAAGTGGGTCACGTGATGTCTTCATATAATGGTCACGTGATCACGTCATATAAGAGGTATAATTGTTATTTTAATTTTTATTTAAAAAACTACTGAATATATTTTGCTGAAATTTTTTTTATATATTTTATGGCATAATTTGAATATTACCTGAAATTTTTGAAGCAATTTGTGAATTTTAAATCCGCTTAAAAAATGTTTGAAAAATTAGGTCCCATAGGGTTGAATGTATTTCATTTTTTCAACCCGGGTTCAATCCAAAACTAATTGGGTGATATTATTCATTTATATTCCCATAGGTCCCACAGACCGTGTGAACAACATACTAAAATTTCATTTTGATTAAGGCATTTTTACGGCAGTTATCATGCTAACGGACAGACAGACAGACAGACAGAAACAGAATGAACAAAGTTTCTTTTGAAACAAAGAATGAACAAAGAAGAACTTTTCAACTTTGTTGTAAAGTGTTAAAAAAGGCTTTGATCCCAAAATTGCACAACCAAATTGCACACACTCTCCACAAAATAAATAAATAAATAAAAGGAATGATGAGGAGCAACACAGCTCTGTGCTTCTTAGGTTGGCATGTACAGTAAAATCCTCTGGTAGAAAGGTCGAATCCATGGACTTTTGGCGAAAATGCTGTGGTTGCTTTGTCATCTTGTAAAAATTACTTATGAAATTGAAAAAAATGTTTTCTTAGAATGCTAAGATATGCAAATATCTGCAGAAGTAGGTATAAAGTTTAAATAATATTTTATTGAAAAACAAAACAATTAAGTGTAATCTCTTATGTGCTCAAATTGGTGGCCCTCACTATTTACGCATTATTGCTGTAATTTTAATTTATCGCTCTTTATTTGAAAAAATAATAAAAAAGTAAACGGTATGCGATAGTATAATGGAAACTGTATACTTACCTATGCACACCTCATATGTTGAAGGCCCAGACCATCCGACTCGTCCAAAGGACATGAGCAACGCACACCTCATATCAGGGTTCCCACTAAGTCAGGAAAAGAGGGGGAGAATTTCTCTCCTTCCGAAAAATTTTGGGAGAGATTTTCTGTTATAAGGAGAGACACTTAAAATTTCATTTTTTTTTTTTTTTTTTTACCATGCTAATTTAGAAAGTAATAAAAAAGAAAGCATTAACTATAACTCATATTCTTCGACATTTAAATTTTTTAATTCTTAAAACTAACATTCTTTTAACATTCTTTTTAAAAATTAATTAGGAGTCGTTTAAGTATTAAGTAAGCACATTTTTGGTAATTTTATAGCTCCCCCCCCCCCCACTTGTTAGCAAAAATACTCAAATTCCTGACTTCCCCCATGCTTACGTTATGATTTTATTTGCTGACATAAAAACGTCTACATGGGTTATTTTATGTAAAATGACTCGCATGCGAATTTACGATTTTTTTGTCTGTAAACTGCAAAAGTCGAGGGCCGACTGTATTTACTTTATATTTTGATTTTTAAAATCTTTTTATGATCAATTTTCATGCAGCAATAGCAATTAAAAACTTTATCGATTTTTGATCGCCGAAAACTATTTCACTAGGCAAATAGAATTAGGAAATAAATTTGACTTTATGTTTGAAAATGGATTTTTTTTTTTTTTTTTTTTTTTTTTTTTTTTTACAAAACTTGCAGAACATAAGGATTACATCGTCCTTTTGTTGAATCTCAAGCCAGTCATGTGATTTTAGCCATTTTGTTTGACTCGACTTTTTTCTTTTTGTTTTCAAAATAGCCCTTTATTTCATAAATAATACGTTTGTAAAATAATTTTTCTGTATAAAACGCGAAACAATTACAAACACTGTAGTCGATGCAAACAGATTGGAAAAGTGGGAAATATTTTTCAAATTAAACGAGGTATGCCGAGGATAGCGTACAAATGCAGATTTTCGTGGTGCTGCTGCAAAATAACCTTTCATTTTATTAATAATACGGTAGAAAAATGGTTTGGTTTTTATTATTTGTATATTAAACGACATAATTATAAAAAAATTCAGTCGATGCAAATATATTGTGAAAATGGCAAAAAGATATTCATTGGTCATCTCTCCTCAGAAAATGTGGGAATCGCCGTATGCGAACGCCGTTTTCGCAATCGCGGAGAAACAGATTTTCAGATCATGTAAGAAAGGAATGTCTTTGATAAAAAATTCGTTGCTTTGTTCAAATTTTGTAACATTTTTTGGGCATATATGGCCAATTTCACGACATTTTCGGGATTTTTGTAACCTGTAGACATACTGTGTACGGGGGAAAGGATTTTCGTCCGCGGAAAGAAGAAAATTTCTCGAGCAAAACACAAAAAATGTGGGAAGTACGCGGAAAGAGCATAATTCAAATCCGTGAAAGAATCCTATAAAAAAAAATGCAAAATTTTATTTGATCGAATTTGCCACCCGCGCAAGCTGAAGGGACACTTATAGTTTTCTATAAAATATCTCTCTAATTAGAAACACGTAGTACTTAAGTGTACCCAAATCGCAATTGACTGCGATTCAGACGTAGCTACGAAATCGCGGTCCGCGACCGCTCGGCAATCGGCCCGCGATTCGCAACAACAAGGCAACTGATCGCGATTTGCGGTCGCGAAGCAATCGGCCCGATCTCCGATCGGGATCGGGCATCGGATTTCTCGGTATCCAATTTGAAGGAAAAAATAATTTTAGGCCGGAATTGGAGAGAGAGAAATTCTCGCGCAGTCTAAATTTTTACGCGAGATCTTTCATGGATTTCGCGAGAATCTCGCGGGTTCGCGCTGAAATGGGAACCCTGCCTCATATGTTGTTGTTGAGACCCAGACCGTCCGACCTACCAGAAAGGTGTAAGGTAACTGTTTGGATGGCCGGGAAGTGCCACCCAATTTAGACAGGAACCCAGTGAGGGAGGCATCCACAGAGACCGTACCCTCCTTCCCCCTTCCCCTACCATCCTCTCGGAAGACCCACATGTTTAACGTGATCGTACACCGCATGAACACTGCGGCAGTTGTGGCAGTGTGCAAACCACCGGGCTACTGCGCCCGAAATGTGCCAACAGCACACCTCATATGTTGAGACCCAGACCGTCCGACCTACCAGAAAGGTGTAAGGTAACTGTTTGGACGGCCGGGAAGTGCCACCCAATTTAGACCGGAACCCAGTGGGGGAGGCATCCACAGGGACCGTACCCTCCTTCCCCTACCACCAAGCTCTCGGAAGGACTTACGGACCCACATGTTTAATGTGATCGTACTCCGCATGAACACGGCGACAGTTGTGGCAGCGTGCAAAACCAGCGCGCAAACCACCGGGCTACCGTGCCCGAAATGTGGAACTTTTAACCAAATCATAGAATTGTGCTAATTTTATTTTTCAGATGCAACATTATAGATATCTAATAACCTAAAAAATGCAAATTTTTATGTATATTTAATAAAAACGTATATATGAAAGAATTGTCCTATGAATTCGCTTCAAACATTATTAGAAAGAACATTCTTCGATCTTTCAGATAGTGAAAGCCCCAGGCCGTCCGGCTCGTCCAGAGGACTTAGAGCATCAAAATGGACGACCGGCGATCTTTCATATAGTGTCAAAATTCAATATTTTCTGTTGCTAAGGGATGCATATGTGTGGAAATGTTAAAACATAAAAATAACTGAATAACTAATTCGAATTTAATTTAATTTTTTTAATTGAAATAATCTAAAAATGAACATAGATGGGGACAGTAGACGTTGCTAAGGGCCCTTAAAAACTCCTTATTTTATCCATTTTAACCCTAAACATCAGAAAATCAACATTATGATATTTTATTTCTTAATACAATTAATACATCACCAAAATTACGAAAGTGCACAAATCCTGATGTTGAAAATAGTTTTAAAAGGGTAACTGGTTACTACGACATGATCTTTTATTTCCAAATGCATGCAATAGGTGACACCATTAAAATAACAATATATGTAGAAGCATTATTTATATTTTTTGTTGAAACTGTAAAGACTTATTTGTTTATACTTGTACTTTTACTCCAGGAAAATGTGCATTCAATAATAATTGGTTGAAATGGATGAATATAGAGAATAGTTTTTGAAAACTTGATCACGGGATAAAACTGAATGCTGTTTGTGCAAAATAAGAAAATCGATGCTTCAAACAAGGGGGGAAGCATCATTAAAGGGCCATATGAAAGGAAAAAACATCAGAATGTGAAAGTATTTTGCAGAAAAAATAAAAATTAAATTCATTGAAAGACTACTTTTCGTTACACATTTAATACCTCTATATTTAATGAGCAAATCCAAAGTACTGCTCCACATGTTCTGAAAGCTCCAGAAATTTTAGATCAGTGTTTCTCAAAGTGTGCTCCTTAGAACCCAGATTTCTCAATGTGATAGTTTTGTGTAAATTTTCTTAAAAATTAAAAAAAAAAATACGTAAAATTTAAAATGCATAATTTAGACTACAATGGACTTTTTCTCCTTTTGGTGTTCTGCCATCAAATTGAATTTCAAAAAGCTTCCATCACTAAAAAAATTTTAAAACACTGCATTAGAATTTGGGTGTTCATCCCCCCTTCCCCCCAATTTTGTGCCATTAGAAATATTTTTACAAATTAATCACATGAAACTGAAAGCATTTTCTCTTGTCAGAAGATTAGGCAAAAGAATTTTGGGTAAATCTAATGGAGATTACCAGACTTTTCAGCTGCTGTGATCGCTAAGGATTGTGAATTTTATCTATTGAGTAGATGGAACAGTGAGGTGTAAATAAATTACACCTCATTAAATGGTGCTGGCACTAGAGGAGGGCATTGTTATATGTCAAATTTGACGACCAGCTTGAAGAATCCACTCTTCAAAATAAAATATTTAGTGACAACTACTAATTTTGAACTCTGGGCAGGAATATTGCCCAACGTCCAGAAAAGCAACAGCCCTTGGCACTGTCATTTCAGACCAGTGTTATAAAGGAAAGGGGGAAAAAGCATTTTCCATGTAATGGTATTTATATTCAAAACTGGACAAATTTCGTCTTAACCTAGGAGCCAGGCTCTTCTCTTAAAATTTCAACATTTCAACTTGTCACTTAGCACAAGAGTTAAATTTTTTGTTGATCTGCGATTTTCTTTTGCCGATCTGCCAAATTTCCAATTGTCACTGCTAATTTTTTTAGGTAACCTGGTGTCCGGAATTTGTTCAGCACTGTTTATATATATATGTGTATATAGTAACAAATTATGTATGAAAAAAATGTCTAAACTTTGTTCTAAATTAGTGTTATTTTCACCTTTTGCTTTGTCCTTAAGCTGTACCTCTTGCAGATTTGATCCAAAGATTAAGATCTAGAGAAAGAGAAAGGGAACAGAAAAAAGCCAGTCAGCAAAATTCCCCTCGACTACGTGAGAGCAAGAGTGAACCTCCCCTTGCTTTACGATTTGATGCTCCAGCCTTTTCTGTCCCTGGAGAAGCTGGTAGCAGTGGCCAAGCAGCAAGCAATGAACATTTGAGCCCTCACAGACAGCAGCTTGGACAACGGTTATATCCAAGGGTTAGAGCACTTACTCCAGTAAGTAATGAACAAATAATATCTACCGTCTATATTTTCACTAACTTTCTAATTTAAATAAAAGTTGTAATATTCTATAAATGCTTGGTGAAAAACTAAGAAAATTGATGAAGTGTGTAAAAACCTGAACATTCATGGAATATTACGTCACATGTTGAAATGAATAATTAAGATCTTACAGTACTACCAATCAAAATTTTGAACAAATTTAGAATTTCATTGATATCAAATTTTGCAAAACCATTCTTTTTTTTAATTTTAATTTGTCTACAAAAATCTGGAAAACTCAGGATATTATTTTTTTCATAGATGATATGGTATTGATGGGATGTAGATGCTTAAATATATCTTTACTTTCACATGCTAACGATCATGTTTAGAATTAGAGGGAATAAATACGCTATTTTCATTTATTACAAGCTACAACAATGTAAATTAACTATACTCAAGTTTTTGTTTACATTACATTTATTGTTACTCTAGCTTAATTTACTCTACTAGAAAAAAAAAAGTTATTTTTATGGATTTATATTCTTCTGGAAAATTTAAAAGCATAAATGGCAATATGCAAAATAAATATTTTATCCAACAATCTTTTAATACTACAGTGGCCACTGTTTATATGAATCCCATTCGTTTTGCTTAAGAATTAAATGTATATAGGTCAAGTACTATTAATAAATTTGTAATTCAACTTTTGCATTAAAAAATATATCATTGCAAACTAAACTGACTTAACCAACCATCAGTTGCACAAAATTTCTTTTCTAATCATTTTTAAACTTTTTTCAATAAAATTGCTCTACTGATAGAAACATTCTTCCATCTGACATTAAACAACGATTGTAAAAGTACTTCCTTACACAGCTGTCTTTCCTTCTTTTTTCGTTTTCTTTGAAGATTACAATTGGCTGTCAAAATTTCATTTCTGCCTTTTAGAATTTCACAATGTTTGCTGTATAATTTCTAATGCAAAGGCCATTTCTCTTAGGCTGCACAGATGAAAAAAATCATATTTTTTAAGCACATTTTTCTTAAGAGATTTTCACTTTCATGACATGCTTCCTTCCACTAGCAAAGCGTGACATGACTAAAGTTCTATAAATCTTACCGGTGCACATAATCAAAGATGTATTTGCTTGTTAGTCTGTTTTCTCAACAAAACCTTGTTTTGCTAATTTTACATCTTAAACCCTTCTACAAAGAATTTCTGTCATTTATGAAGCTATGTCGTAAAGCAATTACCCCTGCTGTATGTTCAGTGAGAAGTGATAATAACCATTCCTTCAGATAACCTTGAACAAAGTGAATTTGTGTTCACTTTTCTCTTTCCAGTACAAAAGACACAAATTTTAGGTAGAAAACTTATTCTTTTAAAAGCAGTAATCTGGACTCCTTAAATTAAAATTTTTTTTTTTTTTTATATATAAATAGCTAATTTCTATAACCATTGATTTTTAAAAATGGCAGCCACTGACTGTATAACTTGGGGAACTTTTTCACTTGCATTTGATTTCTGTAAGCTATGGAATTAATGTATTACTTCCTATATAAATAAAGTTTTTAGATGCATCAGTAAATGAGTCGACTATACTTTATAATGATATCCAGGGATAGCAACATTGATTATTGAAACATACACCAGATAAGAGTCTTAATCCTTAGCTCAAATGGCATTGACACAACTATTTTTTGTCAGAATACTGGCTGGTCACTTTTGTCAGGTGTTAATGCATTCAGTTCTTATGTTTTTTCAAATTACCTTCATATGTATTATTTTTTTCTGACTTTACAGTCTTTTTCTGTATTTTACAGTCTTTGGCTAGCAAAGTAACAGGAATGTTGTTGGAATTATCAGCTCCACAGTTATTAATGCTTTTGGCTTCAGATGATTCTTTGCGTCATAAAGTAGATGAGGCTACAGATATTATCCTTTCACACAGCCGGTAAGTTTATAATTTATTTTCTTAAGTACTTCTGAATATGCAAATAGTAGAGCCTAATAATTTAACAAAATAACCTCTTTGGAATTGCAATAACTATGAAAATACTGTAATTAATTTGCATACCCACAAACTGCTGCAGATTTTCCATACCTTCTATAAATTCCCTCAAAAAATTATGGGATTATTATAGATGCTCTCATCAATGTTATAGCTAGTATTTTTGTCCAGATTTTGAAATATTATTTTAAGTATGCACTTATTGTTTTCCCTGTGTTTATATTTATGCACTATTTTGTACATAGATTTCTTGCATGAGAATGTAATAAAAGCAATATTTCTCTATGTCTGCTGCATAAAATTTCAGTCAAAATATCATAGTTAAATATTTAAAAATTGCATATTTATTAATCAATTCTCAAATTTTAACTATTCCTTGCAAAAATACCAGTAAGTGTGAGGTTATTAGCTTTAAAACTCCTAAAACTTAACTTCTTAGTTTCCTGATTTTAAGATTGTTTTTACATTTTTTGTTATTTCCCATTTTAAAAAATATAGATACAAGTTTCCTGATAATTAATTGTTTTTATAAAGAAATTCTGTTATATGCAGAGATGTTTCATCTGTGGCAAAACCACAATGTTGCACCAGAAAAGCAAATATTTACCATTTTGGCATCAGCTATGACAAAGAAGAGCTGCAGTAACTGCATTATTTCAACGTACATAGTTGCCAACTTTCATCCGAAAAAATTGTATTGTGGATAAAAGTTACCGAAGATGCACAGCATTCATTTCTCCATATTATGTTGCATTATTAGGTCACATTTTTATGAAATATTGATTATTTACAGTTGTATGATATTACGGGAGACTGGGGCAAGGGCATCACCTTAACACTTTAAGCGCAGTGTCAGTCCATGGGAACTGACAGTGAACTTTTCTTTTAGGCTGCAACAGTCCATGGGGACGGATAGTGAATTTTCCTTTTAGGCGACTGCAGTCCGGACTCGTCCGGACTTTGCCGATTCTGGATTTTTGATTTTTCCGGATTATAGAATTTGAATAAAATTCAGATTTGATATTAACTAAATACACTATAAAGCACTATTTTTAGTAAAAATAATGGCAAAAGTGAAGTTAATCAATTAAAACATATTATTTAATCTAAAAAATAGGGCAAAAGGAATTTCTAAGAAAAAATATACACATTAATAATTTAGAATGTGTAAACGAAATGATAAAATTCCATTTTATCATTTTGTTTAAATATTTGAATTAACATTTGTTATTTCATTAATTTTGGTTTATGGGAAAGCAATTTTCTTTATCCTGTAGATGGACATTACTTCTGCTTGGTTATAATGTTTCTTTGTTCAAGACCTTTAATTGCATGATCGATTTTTTGCATAAGATTATCAATGGGTATTTTCTCTTCTCCACATTTATCGTCACTACTTCGATCTTTTTTTATTTAATATCATATCGCAAATTTCGCCACCATTCAATTTATTTATGATTGGCGCATCATCATCAAAGTGCAGAACTTCCGTTATATCGGCTTTGTCGAGATTTAATGAAGCGCCTGAAGATTTAATGCAGTGCCAAGATTTAATAAAGATCCAGGGGTCGAAGTCGTCCTATATTTCCTATAATTCCTATATTTTAAAAAATTTCGGAGAAAACGTCCTATTTTGTCCTATATTTCGCACTTGTCCTATATTTTGGACATAAATCCTATATTTCCAAATTACAAGCAATAAATTCCTTATTTCTATCATTTTATTTTCAGTCTATTTGCTAAATCTTCCCAGAATTTCAAAAACGTGGAACTACGGGATGTTGAACGTCTGCAATTGGTTTCCGATTGCACGTGACGTAATACTAACATGACGCCCGCCGGCTGGGCGGAAAGCGTGGTAACGGTAGCGGTACTGTAGATTAGGGGCGGAGAAATATCGGTAATTGCATACCTGCCAACTTTTACGCATTATGTGTAAAATTTACGCATTTTAACTGCTCTTTACGCATTTCCGCATTTATTTGAATTTTTTAACATTAATAGGAAATCAATCTCCGGCAAAATTCTCTGGCGTTTTATGTTTGAAATTTATCAATTAACCAGACATAGTATAATTCCTCAGAAACACCACATTTCCGCTTTTTTAGCACTAATATATACCATTTCCGGGATCGTAGCAAATCCATAATAAAATGCAGGGTAATGCCAATCAAATTAACGGAGATTTACGGCCGCGTGTAACGTAAATTAAGATCTGGATCGCTTATTTTGTGAAAGTAATAAATATACTTCTTCAAAGGTATTCAGCATAAATCGCTAAAATGTTATTTTGTTCATTAATTTCGCATAAACACTGCGATTGCGCAATTCAGTTTGTTCTCATGAATCGCCGAGAGTACAATAGTATCTTTTTCCATCCATCTCAATCTTTTAAATATTGCATTTTTGATTGACTAAACTAGCTTATTTTCGTATTCTAATTAATTATTACTGTTAATTTCTTAATTATTTTCGCATAAACAGTGCGATTACGCAATTCAGTTACTTCGTGTGAATTACTGAGCGTATGTTAGTATCTTTTCCCATCCATCTCCATCATTTAAATGTTGCATATTAGATCGACTAAACTAGCTTATTTTCATATTCTGATTAATTATTACGGTTAATTTCTTAATTATTTTCACATAAACAGTGCGATTGCGCAATTCAGTTACTTCACGTGAATTGCCGAGAGTACGTTAGTATCTTTTTTCTTCCATCTCCATCATTTAAATGTTGCATATTAGATCGACTAAACTAGCTTATTTTCATATTCTGATTAATTATTACGGTTAATTTCTTAATTATTTTCACATAAACAGTGCGCGATTGCGCAATTCAGTTACTTCACGTGAATTGCCGAGAGTACGTTAGTATCTTTTTTCTTCCATCTCCATCATTTAAATGTTGCATATTAGATCGACTAAACTAGCTTATTTTCATATTATGGCTAATTATTAAGCTTAATTTTTTAATTATATTTGCATAATATAAATTTTTCTATTTAAAAAATGGGTATAAACTCTGTGAAGGGATATTTTTCAAAAAGTGGTATTAAAGCAATGATTTAGGCAAATAAAAGGGAAAACATTATGGCAGGAATATAATTCAGTGCTATATATATATTTTTTTTATTAAAGATCAATATTTGTTACTCTCTTTAGTGAAAACCTGTGTTTTGCCAAACATAAATATTTGTCTTCATTATAAAGTAATTCTCACCGGATAAAACCTTTATATATTTTTGCTTTATAATTTATTGTCTTGAAATTTTATAAAATTGGTGTCCTGAATTTTCATAATTTATCAGTAAGACTGATATCTAATGCAATATTTTTTAATGCAGGTACGTGTACATACATAGTTGAATTCATTAGAAATGTCGTTTGCGCGTGTAGTTAAAGAAATCATTATAAATGTCATTCACGCAAAATTTTACACATTCCAATTTTCCCAGGTTGGCAGGTATGTAATTGCAGCAATCAATAGTTGTTATCTGATAGAATACTTTTTCAAAAATGAAAATAGCAAAATTTGTAAGATATTTATGATGATTTCTTTTGTCCTATATTTTTTATGAAAATGTCCTATATTTTTCCAAGTTACGACTTCTAACCCTGAAGATCGAGGATTAACACTTTTAACGATATATTTAAAGGTGTAAATGTGTTTAAACCGTTTTCGCTATTAACGAACGAAAAACAAAAACTTAAAAGTTTTATTTATTATCTAGCATCTATATAATATTATGTTTAAAAAGACTGATGACTCTGAAAAAAGTAAAAACTTTATTAGTAATAGTCAAATATGTAAAAAATATTGCAGTAGATAAAATAAATATCTTTTCCAAAAAAGAAAAATATCTCTCCTCTTAATGATTATTCTAAATTACGATGAGTCATTACTAGGTTACAGCAGCACCAGAACGTGGTGGGGCAGGGAAAGCGAAGAAAGGAATTTGTTTAGTTTCTAATCGTAAACGCAGCCGACTGTCACCGGTAGCAATCCGACCACTTTGAGAGGTCTGTGTGTTAATGACCTTGTTGCTCGGTTCTGTGCAATACGATATTATTTAGTTATTTATTTGCTATTTATAGTATGTAAATATGGCTTTCTAAACAAAAAAGGCAAAATATACAGTCGATTTCAAGCTGACACGTTCGACGAGAACGAAAAAATCGTCAGATATCGGGAGGGGGAGGGGATTCTGAAGACAAAACAGAATACATTGAAGAATAGAAATCGTACTACGAAGTGAACAAAATAAATTTCTGTGGGCGTTAATATGAATTCTCGGGATTTTTAGATTTAATTGAACATCTGTGATAAAATGTTACGATAACGTTTTAAAGTGTTTAATATTAAAAATTACATTGTTTCAGAAAAATGTCTTTTTCAATAACGAGAAAAGGAAATTTTGATAATAAAAATTCTGTATTTAAATAATTATGTATATTTTACGCGAAATAATTCATCAGGAGTTGTGACTTGAATAAGGGGGAGGAGGGATTAACGCTAACAACGCAATTCACGCTCCAACCAAGAGCCTATCTATCTACGGTCGTCCATCTAAACTTTCGTTTCATTTCCGGGTTCAGAAAGTCGACCGGAAAATACTGTAAAATAAATAATCTTACGTATAAAATAAATAATCTTACCCTGTTGTTTTTTAAATCCGCGACTCGTCAGTCCGGGGAAAAAAAAAAAGAAACGAAAATTTGGAAAACGTCCGGATTTTCGAGGTTGTACTGTACATATATATATATATATAGTGACATATGGAAGTGGATTTCAAGGAGCTAGAGTCCTTGAACATAAAACTTTAAGTACATTATAATTATCCTATACTAAGTCAGATATAGAAATTCTGCCAACTCCAAAATCAGTAATAAACCAGCCCCCTCCAAAATAGTAAGTTGAGACCCAGACCGTCCGACCTACCAGAAAGGTGTAAGGTAACTGTATTGACGGCCGCCAAAATAGTAAGTAAAATATTTTTCTCATATGCAGATTTTCTTACTTAAAAGTATTTCTCATTTCATCTATTTTGAGTTAGTAATTCGAATAAAAACATAAATTTTTTTATGGTGAAAGAAAATCCCTATTAATTCTCCGGCTCAGTTATATTTTATCAATACTAATTCCTGTATGTTGTATTTTATTGCATCTCAAAAAGAGCTAAAAAATTTATTTTATTGGTTTTTAAACCATTTAACTATTTTCTGTTTGGCTCTTAAAATTGGTTTCTTTCTGCATGCAGTTGCTTCAGAGAAATGGTTTATTTTTTGCTTTAAGATTCTCCTGAAACTGCTCTGAAAACCAAATTTTTCTACTCCAAAGGATGCTTTATAATGTAATGTTTCATTAGTAATTAGCCATATTCGACGACTAGCCCAATCACTTTTTCAAATAGCTTTGAGATGTCTTTTGTAGACTACAAACCAACCCACTGCTACATGGACAGATCATGGCTAATGATACACATCAAGTTTGCTGAAATCAGACTGATATTGCAACCAAAAAATAGATAAATATAGCTTGCTTAGCTTACATGTTTCCTGCATCTGCTCACTTAGAATAAATACTACTACACATTAAAATCCCCTATGTAAAGTATGCAAAAATGATTTCAAAATGCTCAGTGAATTACAACACTCATTTAAGAGCATTCAATTAATTAGTTATTGTTGCACCTTTGCACTAGACATCTGCCCTGAAATATTTCTATGTAATAGATTTTAATATATTTCTCATATTTGAACTCAAATATGCTTTTGGTATCCTCTAAACCTGAAGGTGTAGAAATATTCACCAAATACCGTGTATTTAAAAGGAGTTATAAAATAATTTGTATCAAAGCCATTCAGATATTTTTAAGTGAATTTTTTTTATTTTTAATTGCAGGGATTCTGCAACAGACACTTTATTAGACCTAGATGTGTTTAATTTGGGTGATCGATCTCGACGAGGAAGCAGTGCCAGACGTAGTGATGGTGAAGAAGAAGATGATATTGATGATAACTGCCCGTTGTTTTATCAGCCAGGTAAAAGGGGATTCTATTCCCCTCGTCAGGGGAAATGTACTCCCGAAAGGTTAAATGCATTTAGAAATGTAGGAAGAATCCTAGGGCTGTGCTTGCTCCAGAACGAACTTTGTCCCATCTACCTGAATCGCCATGTCATCAAGTATATTCTTGGTCGAAGAATAGGTTGGCATGATCTTGCCTTTTTTGATCCCGTCCTTTATGAATCTCTGCGACAAGTTGTGGTAGATGCCGAGGGGAAGGAAAGCAACACAGTGTTCTCTGCCCTGGATCTAACTTTCTGCATTGATTTATGCATAGAAGAGGTGCTTATGATTTTTATATGTAATTTGTGCATATTCAGTGTACACAGTGAAATCTGCATAAGACAGAATTGCTGGAGTACTGAAAAATATTCAACATATTTTATATATATATATGTTTATTACAGCTTCAGAGTGTATATGTATGTATAGGAGAAACCCTGGAATTCTTAGCAAATTTAAATTCAACTCAAAATATTGAGTCTCATCAAAAATTGCTTTTCTTCATTCATAACCTGAAAAAACCTTTGTTATGGTTTCATAAATTTGAATTGTTTTTATCAAAATTTTTCCCCCTTATGTACTTGAAGCCAAAATTTTGATTTCATAGTTGTTTTATCATCAAATTTACTAATTTTATCTTTTTTTTTTTATTACCAGTTAGCAAGTTTGCATTTATTTTGCTAAAAAAAAACCATTTACAAAATGGTTTGATTTAGACTCTGAAAGTTTGCAAAAATTCTTCAGTATAACTTATTTTATTTCTGCATTGAGTATGAACACTAAGCTTATATCAAATTTTCATTTTGGTAAAATGTTTCTGTCTTAAGTATATTTCACTGTATTCAACTAAATATTTTATCACTTATTATAAGTCCTATATCATAGCAGATTTCTTTTAGCAGTGTAGCTTTTGCTTTAAAACATTTCCTCCTTTTATTAATAAATTAATGTGTTGCATTTACTGTATTTTCACTTTTATTTATACATTATTGTTTAAAATACAGTAGACTCGCATTATAGTGACCTTAAGGAGACCTTTGCTGCAGTTACAATTTATAAGATGGTCATTATGTGAAACATTCCTCTTGCGATACTTTTGGGGTGGTGCAAGAAAACTACCAATTTTTACATATAATATTTCAGAAAAATGTACTCCTTTGCTTAAGAAACTGTAATGAATAACAATATCAAGTGAAGTATTATTAACTGCAGTATATTTAATAATTTTAAAATGAATAAAGTTAAAAACTAAGATTTAAAAAAAATCAATTTAATGCACAGCAGAAATAAAACAAGGTAAATGGTTAAATATTATATACTACATATTTTCAAATTTTCTTACAGAATGCTGTTATTTGTGTCTGCTGTAAATTTTATCTGAAAAATTCATTTTCTATATGGTTGATGTTATGAAAATATTAATCACTATTTTCCTGACTTTTATAACTTCCAAAGCACTTTAATTTCACAGATTTTGTGGAGAGGGTAGGTATCTCAGAAACATCATTAATTTTATCATCAGAATTGGTCACTTTATATAAACACAATCCTCTTTGTACATTTGTATTTTCACCTTCACGTATCTTTGTATCTTTGCAAGAGACTCAAGAAGTGAATTCTTCTTGCAACAGCATATGTTTTTCTTGTGCCAAAAATACAGTTCCAGCCTTGTTGTCAATGTTAGGAGGCAAATGATATGTCAATGCTGATGATCTGACCTCACAATAACGAAACTTGATAAAACCTGCATAATGAAAACAGTTTCTAATTGTTTCTTCGAAAATTTCTTACCAGGTAATATGTGCCATTTTCAGACCAATGCGAAAGGAGACACTTTACTCTTAAAATCATGAAAAATGAAATAAAATTCTTGTATTATTTAGTTGTTGTTGTTGTTGAGACCCAGACCGTCCGACCTACCAGAAAGGTGTAAGGTAACTGTATGAACGGCCGGGAAGTGCCACCCAATTTAGACCGGAACCCAGTGGGGGAGGCATCCACAGGGACCGTACCCTCCTTCCCCTACCACCAACCTCTCGGTAGGACTTACGGACCCACATGTTTAACGTGATCGTACTCCGCATGAACACGGTGGCATTTGTGGTAGCGTGCAAATCTAGCGCACGAACCACGGGGATACCGCACCCGAGATGGCCAACAGCACGCGGTGTATTATTTAGTTGTAAAGTTTGGTCATTTCTAAACAATTTTGTGCCATTAGTATTTCTGAATGTTAACTATTTCTGGAGATATTAAGAAAATTCAATACAATATCAAGCATAAATGCGCACTTTAAATGTGTTTTTCTCAAAATGCAGATTTTTGAACTTGCACGTATGGTAATTCATGAAGCATTTGATGCATTCTTATGAAATTTTGTATGCTTAGTTATAACATCATTGTCCAATAATTATACTAGATTTATCCATGTAACTTATAAAACAAAAAATTTAAAAGCAATAAAGTTGCTAAAAATTCTGAAAAATATTAAATTCCCCCAAAATATATTAATTTACCCCATTAAAAATTGAAATTAAGTAATCCTAATATGCAATTATATTTTGTTTGAACTTTTGGGGGATTTTATTAATTGTAATTAATAAAACTCCAAACTTGTTTGGCCATATCCATAAACGGTTAAGATATCATGCACACCACAATATATTATCATTTTAGAGTAGAGTGACCCCTTTAAAACATATATGTATCTAATAGCCCTCATGTGGTAAAGATATTCCTGAACAGGAACAAAGCTGTTGTAGCTTAATTTGACTTCAATGAGAATTTCTAAGGGGGAAAAAAACCTCTTCTTTTGCTTGGGGACTGCCCACAATGGTTCGATTTTGCCCTTCAAGACTGTTGATTTCATAACGTCACTATAACAAGATTTTAACCTTTTACGGCTGTTGTATCAATAGTAAAATAATATTACACCTAGAGGGTTACTGCAGGGACCTTCTCAATTGGTCATTATATTGCTAAATTGAGGGTTGTTGTAAGGCAAGTCTACTGTATTATATAACTCATTTGAGGTACAGTGAAGGTATAATAAATCTTAAAAATTCAAGTCTACTTAAATAAGTTTGATGATGTTTCTAGACCCTTCATGAAGTTGAACTTGTCCAAAAGTTGAAGTTTAACCAAACTATTCAAAATGTATAATTCATAAATATATGTATGCATTCACAAAGCATATGAAGTCTGATTAGTTAAAAAAGAATCCTCTGGAAAAACAAAACTACTGAATTTGTTAAAAGTCTTTTCAAGGCTAGATAAAAAAAATTACACCAATTTTACCATTTAGTGAATGAAGTGAAAAAAGAACTTTATGAAAACAATTCTGTACAGACAAATCTGCTGACACTACTTAAGCATTAAATACAATGGAACTATAATAATGTAAATCCAGTCTTACTTGAGACTGAGCCTGTGTAGAGTTTGTGTAATTTTTACTTTACCACTGGAGGATATTTCATTCTGGTTAATCAACAACATAATCTCTTAAAAAGAAAATGTTTTGCTATGGCATGGAATATGGCATGCTATGGCATGGAATAACTGTATCATGAGGCAAATAATTGTCTCCCCCTCTTTTTTTAATTATTGGATCCAGAAAAAAAAAACAAGGTTTTTTTAACTGCTTATTGTTGTGACCTTTACAATTTTTGTAATAAATAATTGATATTGTAAAACTTGAATGTATAGAAGAAATTTTTGTAGAAATTCTACTTTTATTAAAATTTCACAATATATTTACATCAACATATATTGTGATAATTACAATTATAATAATTGCACATTATCAATTGAATTTACATAGCAATGAAATGTACATAGTGTAGTGAAAAAAA
Organism: Amaurobius ferox; assembly: GCA_951213105.1. Taxonomy (NCBI): domain Eukaryota; kingdom Metazoa; phylum Arthropoda; class Arachnida; order Araneae; family Amaurobiidae; genus Amaurobius; species Amaurobius ferox. The sequence continues at coordinate 48,756,356 of OX578144.1, read as the reverse complement.
TGTGTAAGGCAGTCAAAGTTTTTACAGATAAGTTGAAGCTTTTATTTTGCACAATTCTAAAATTTTAGCTAGCGTTGTAACTCATTTATATAATAAAATTGGTTGTATAGGTTATATCTTGTGCAGTTTGCTTGTCTCCAGGCAAGTGCAGCATAATGAATGACTGGAACATTTAGCTAATATTCTCAACTAATATAATCTATGTTATGGAAATTTTTAAACTCCTTTTTGAAAAAATTGGGGGATTTTTTTTAATCCTATTTGGATGGTGGCCCTGCAGGAAAAATTGCTTCCATTAAGATTGCAATAATTGGCCAATCAAGTTCACTGATCAAAATTATCATATTTAATCACTTAATTCAAATCAGTAATTTCTTATAATAGAGGTAAAATGAAAAATAAGGAACTCTTGACTGGAGTAAGATGCATGATTCAAATCCTGGTTCCATGGACTATAGAAAACTGATAGATTTGTTTTTATACGTATGAAAGAACTGTGTTCATGTATCAAACATAGTGATGTACGGTTTTTTTTCCAGGGTGGTGGAAATGTTGAGTTAGTCCCTGGTGGTAGAGAGATAGATGTTACTCCAACAAATGTTTATGATTACATTCGAAGATATGCTGAGTACAGAATGATTCGATCACAAGAGAAAGCATTGGAGGTTGGTTATATCTTTTTATTTTTTTGTTTTGCCTTGTTGATCTTGTGGCTTGAAAATAGATTTTGTTTCTTAAACAACCATACTTTCTTATTAAATTTATATGCAGTCACTGCATAGCTTGTTTCTGAATAGCAATATATTGAGGCATTATTGATGCTTAACAGATCTAGATAGATCAGTAAATGTATTTAATTATGCCTTGGATGTTTTAAATTAAATATGCTAATATTGGGTCAATCCATGTCAAAACAACCAATATTTAAATAATTGTTTACCACACCATCTTGGATTTTAATAAATTTTTTTAGGTAAGTAGACCATCATGTTAGAAGTTATTTCCCAAAATATTAGATTTTTCCCACTTATATCTTCTGAGTAAAAAATAGTTTTCAAATATGCAAATTAGGTGTTACTCCATTTTTTCACTTTTATTGCATTTATTCTAGAATTAGCTGTAATATCGCTACCAAATTTGGTGTCTGGGGGTACTTTTTGGTGCTGAATTTAATAAAATAAACGAGAAACTTCTATCTCCAACAGACTTTTAGATGTAACATATTTCAATTGATAACCCTGGTAGGCTGTTCCACAAAAGGGACAGGTCCTAGATTTTTTTTCCTTTGGAACTTAGCATTATTAAGGTCTAATAAATTAATGGTTAAAAAATTGTGTTGGTGTCTAGCCTCAGAAAATTATTTTGAAAAAAGTTATTTGTCATTATGGCTTGCACCATGTTCAGTGAATTATATGAATTACAATGGGCCTACACTATAAAATTGGCACAATTTAAAATGTAATCTTTCCCTCTGCTAACATAGTTATTTATTTAATATATTTACAGTAGGTGGCACTATAATTTTATAGTATATTTATATGTTGTGTTTGGCAACAACCATCCTTTGTTTACATGATAGATACTGCATGTTGTTTAATCTTCTGTGGGTCAAAAGCCTACTTAAACAGTCTTTTTTTTTTTACTGCATTAGATCTAATGATCTAATTAATGTTTTATTTAATATTTTCTTGTATGAAGACCAGCTAAGTTGCTTATTTTAGTTTGATTTAAGATGTCTTCAGAAACAGAAGATTAAACAACATGCAGTATCTGTCATGTAAACAAAGGATGGTTATTGCCAAACACAACATATAAATATACTATAAAATTATAGTGCCACCTAGTGTAAATATATTAAATTCATAACTATGTTAGCAGAGAGAAAGATTACATTTTAAATTGTGCAAATTTTATAGTGTAGGCCCATTGTAATTCATATAGTTCACTGAACATGGTGCAAGCCATATAATGAAAAATAACTTTTTTCAAAATAATTTTCTGAGGCTAGACACCATCACAATTTTTTAACTATTAATTTATTAGACCTTAATAATGCTAAGTTCCAAAGGAAAAAAATCTAAGGACCTGTCCCTTTTGTGGAACGGCCTACCAGAGTTATCAATTGAAATATGTTATATCTAAAAATCTGTTGGAGATAGAAACTTCTCGTTTATTTTATTGAATTCAGCACCAAAAAGCACCCCCTAGACACCAAATTTGGTAGCGATGTTACAGCTAATTCCAGAATTAATGCAATAAAAGTGAAAGAATGGACACTTGTAACACCTAATTTACATATTTGAAAATTATTTTTTACTCAGAAGATAAAGTGGGAAAAATCTAATATTTTGGGAAATAACTTCTAACGTGATGGTCTACTTATATAAAAAAAATTATTAAAATCTGAGATGGTGTGGTGAACATCACTGGTTGAACTGATGTGGAATGACCTTAATTATGTTATATAACATATATTTTTAAAATTATACTTTACATGCTTTTGTTCCACTTTATTTATTGTTGCATATAAGCTACATACTACTGCTATGTTATATTTAAGATACAATTATAGAAATAATGAAAAATTTATAAATTATCGAATTCTTATTCCAGCTTTGTCCCAAATATACTTCTTTAGTTTTTTTAATCCCCTTAATTATGTTAAGTTGAAGATCATTTTCAAAATAATTATTTTATCAGTACCTACATCCATGTATGCAAATAATTATTACCAGGATTATTGTATTAGATTGCATTTCCCTCAAATGATTTATCAATGCATTTGTTTTTTCAATTTAAAAAATAAAAAAGTACAAGAGGTTTGTTTTAAACTGCTACTAAGGTTTTATATATATATATTAATTCAGTGGTGTATTGGCAAGAAATAACTTGTGTTCACCAAAAATCATATCAATCATTGAAGTTAAAGGTTCTTGTTTGCCACCATACTATAACAGTGGATGATCTGTCTCCTATTACTTATATAATAGGAGATTTTGTGTTCTTCATTTGTGCGTTTCTTGACTTCCATTCTCGGTGGTCTGTTTCTCCATGTTTGGGTGCTTCTGACTAGGCACGTATGGGGGATCAACCTTTGCAATGCATTGGTTCCGTGAGCGTTTGCCCGGGCTGGAAAAGCAGCTTTAAACAGGATTGAGGAGTCGCAATCCTCCTCTGCCATTGTATGCATTGTATTTGGTTCCTCCATTGAACTTTATCCTCTTTTTTGATGTCAATATATATATATATATATATATATATATATATATATATATATATATATATATATATATATAATTGTAATTCAGTGGTGTATTGGCAAGAAATAACTTGTGTTCACCAAAAATCATATCAATCATTGAAGTTAAAGGTTCTTGTTTGCCACCATACTATAACAGTGGATGATCTGTCAGAATTTTACTTTTGCATCACACAAGAACCAGGCTTATCAAGCGTTATGAGCGAGAGGTTATCATAGTTTGCCAATGCATTATTTAGACATTTGTGTTACAAAATTGGCACAATTGAGAAGTAATTTTTTACTCTGATAATTTTTCTCAATTAAAAATCTTCTATGTCAACACCTTCCTTTATCCAAAAATTTTCTCTGGCTTAAAATTAAAAATTTGTTCATTACTAACTTAAAAACTGGGTGAGATGTCTTACTGGTTTAAGACACTCAGCACATTATCAGTACCAATAAGAGTTTGACTTTAAACTAATTATTTTAAAATAAACTATAATTTATTTTGAGCTACAGTGTCATTTCTTTTTCACAGTCACTTCGCTCTGGTGTGTATGATGTTCTTCCATCAACTGCTTTTGAAGGTCTCACAGCTGAAGATTTCCGTCTCCTACTAAATGGAGTTGGAGAGATTAATGTACAAACTCTTATTAGTTACACATCATTCAATGATGAAAGTGGTAAGTTCAAATAAAAAGATATTGAATAGATATGTAATTTTCTTCATATTACATGTTATTGTATTTTTTTTTTTTATGAACTTCAAGTATTTTTTTTTTTTACTTTAATTGCCTTTGACATTATTACATGATTTCTCATATTTGAAAAGTTTTTGTATTTAAAATACTTGTTATTATATGTTCAGGATTTATTTGAACATCAGAAACAAAACTGTTGATGGCAAAAATACTATATGATACACACATGTAACAAAAGTAATTAAACTTTCAAAATGAAAATTTGGTTGTAATAATCCTGAAAACCAGTGATGATGAATTTTACTGACCAGTTACAAGTTTTCAAGACAAAAATTTCCCACAATGTTTCTTCGCTTTCTGTACAATTTTATTTATATATAATCACTAAACCAGATTTTGGAAAAATCAATTGAATTTGGTATTGACACTCACCATTTGTTTATTGACTTTAGGGCTGCATTTGACAGCGTGAGTAGGAAGCATTTAATTGATGCAATGTATGAATTTAATATTCCTGCTAAACTGATTAAACTTGTGATGTGTACATTGCATGACACCAAATGTAAAATCAAATCTTTGGGTGTCCTTTCCGAGAGCCTAAGTGTCAATAATGGTGTACAACAGGGGGACACTCTCTCTCTCGTGCATTCTCTTTAACATCGCACTGGAGAAGGCTGTACGAGATTCAAAAATTGATGTACGGGGAAACATCATACACAGGTCTGTGCAGCTCCTAGCCTACGCTGATGATATCAATATAGTTGCTGGGAGTGTTCCAGCCTTGAGAGAAGCATTCTCCTCCTTGGAGGTAGCTGCAAGTGGAATGGAATTGATTGTAAATGCTTCTAAAACCAAATATATGCCAGTACAGAAAACACCAACTGGTGATACGGTCAACTTTCTGAAAATTGGCCCACATGAGTTTGAAACTGTTTCTGGTTTTAAATACCTGGGATCTTTTGTTAATGCAAAAAATGATATTATCCCTGAAGTTCAAAATTGTATTTCACTGGCCAACAAGGCATGTTTTGGACTTCGCCCTGTTTTGAGGTCTTTTTTCCTCTCTAGAAAAACAAAGTTCCTTATCTATAAAACTATCATTAGGCCGGTCCTAATGTATGGTTCGGAAACATGGTCTTTAACAAAAAATGGAGAGGGTAGAGTTGCTGTTTTTGAGCGTAGGGTTCTCAGAGGCATCCTTGGTGGAATAAAAGAGAATGGCCTATGGCGGAGGCATTTTAACTCCGCCATAGACCATTCTCTTTTATTCTCATTATTAGATTTATAGATATTTTAGGGAACCCGATATTATTAAATATTTTAAAACTAAGCGAATGAACTGGGCCTCTCATATTGCTAGAATGGATGAAAGGAATCCAGTAAAGAAGATATTTGCTGCAAGGCCCTTTACTAGTAGAAAAAGAGGAAGACCAAAGCTGAGATGGCTTGACTCAGTTGATTCGGATATTAGAGTGATTGGAGCAAGAGACTGGCAGACCAGATCTGGAAATAGACAGTCCTGGAGGAATCTTCAGCGGAAGATCATGGCTCATCCTGGGCTGTCGTGCCAAATATGATGATGATGATGATAATCACTAAACTATCTTTGAATTTCATACGGGATGAGTCGTAGGTATAATACTTTCTGCTTATGATGATCTACATCTTTTGGGTATTCCTAAACAGAAAATGTTTTTTGAGTGGTATGGTATTCAAGGGCACCATATCTCTTGGAAAATTGTGTAGTCCAAATGAAATTTGGTGCATTTTGAGTTCATAAATACCATAAAGCTATTACAAAAATTTTGTCATAATCAAACTAGGTGAAAGCTCTCATTTTTTGTTTTACATTTTTCATCAAATTAATCAGTTTTAAGCCATGATTAAGAAAACATAAAAATTATTTGGAGAAAATTCTATTACGATTCAAAGTTGTAAAAATCAAAACATTCCTCATGTAATTTTTGTGAAATTTGCATCATTGGCGATAGAAATAATTGACAATGTTTTATGTATTATAATTTTTTATTCAAATGAATGATTTTTTAAACTAATGAAAATAATCAGTATTTAGTGCTTTTCGTACACATTTATGGAAATATCTTTTAATTCAAATTGTCTCGATTTAGATCAGTAATATGTAAAACATAAAATATTATAAAATAAACTTTTTAAGTTACACTGTTTTATTAAAATGCACCGAAAAGTAAAAAATATTCAGTTATCACAACATTCTCGATCATTTACAACTAAAAATAGAGCCATGTTGTGCCCATAAAGAAATTTCATTTGGACATTAGCAGAATTTTAAGGAACAATAGAAGTGATAATATAGTGATGACATATAAGAATGGTGTCTTCTATTGTCTTCTATTGTTCCTTGAAATTCTGTTAATGTCCAAATACAATTCCTTTATGGGTACCCCATAGTTTTATTTTTAGTCGTATATGATCAAGAATGTTGTGCAAACTAAAAATTATTTTTTACTTAGTGCATTTTACTAAAACTGTGTAACTTAAATTTTTTTTATAATATTTTATTATGTTTGTTTCCTTATTAATTATTTAGTGTTTCGAAAAGCTTAAATCAGCAGCTTATAATGTATTAAAATAGTTCAGCTTTTTAAAAACCTTTTGTATTACCTTTTACAGATTTAAATTCTAAACTGAACCAAAACGTATTGCAACTTATGTTGTTTTCTGTTTGTTACTATTTATTAAAAACTTAAATGCTTTTAAGTGTCCACTACTGTTACATTTTATGTTATTTATAAAAAATGTTCATTATGATTAAAAGGCTTACTTAAGCTATATTAGGTCATATATAGAAGTTCCACCCATCCCAAGGTCCCTAGTAAGAAATATTTTTCATATCTATTATGAATTAACACATTTTGAATAAAAATCTAATTTATCTGTGATAAAATGAATCCTTATTTATTCTCCTCGGTTAGATTTTATCAATTCAAATACTAACTGCATTCCCAAATAAGGTTAAAATATGCCTTTTATTGGTTTCCAAACCATTTGTTCTCTTCTGAGCTCGTATATTCTTTTGTGCACCTAAATGCTCCAAAAATCACTCTCTTCTGCTACAAGGGATACTCTATAAAGCTCCTTGAGTTGGAACATCCCTGCCATTGTCATACTTTCAGTTTTATTTACATGTCATTTTTTATCACTAACAAATATAGTTTATCTTAATTTTTAAGAAACGTTAACTTCCTCTGGTAAATAAATCTGCATGAATTTTGCATTTCTTTATTTCTGAGAGAAAATCATTCACAATGTTTCATTTTATGTATTTGTTTCAGCCGAGGGTGGTGGTGATAGATTACTGAGGTTCAAAAGATGGTTTTGGTCTATTGTAGAAAGAATGTCTAATTTTGAAAAACAAGACCTGGTAAGCGTACTTTAATTAGATTTTTAAATTATTTCATTTCTGAATTCATTTTGCATGTGCCAGTTTTAAGATTTTTGCATAAAATGTACAAGTTTGACTCATTTTACAATTATATGAATTAACAGTACTTGATGAATTTCCTAGTCCTTGATACAAGCAACTACAAGTTTTGTATTTTCAATCTGTTTTGTGTAAAGTTTATGTCGTGATCATCCTTTCAAAATATAAACATTCTGTCAAACATTTCTCATCAATTAAAAAAATTTCTAACATCTGTGAAATTTGTATTGTTAGGGATAAAACTTTCTTTAGTTTTTTGCAATCATCAGGTGAAACAGATTACTGTCTTATACATTTTTATGAATCCTAAAACATCAATTTTCATCCATGTTTAGTTTTAAATCATTTTAATTTAGGAAAACATATTTTTCATTTGTTCATTCTCTGCACCAATATTCACGAATAGTTTATTTAAATATTGAATATTTTATTTATGAAGTACAATGTTTCATACTGACAAATCATATTCACATGCAGGTTATTAATTAAACTTAATACTTTCTTTTCAGTCATCAAATTGTTTGAAATTTAATAAGGGGAACTGCCATAATAATTAGTCTGTATAAAATAAATATTAGTATTTTATTCAATTTCTTGAAATGTTTAAAAAATACAACTTTAAAAAAAAAGTGTAGCCATATGTATTATTATTTTAAAAATGAAGTAAACGATCTTCTTTCTATGATATTCTCAGTGTTAGCCAGTTGCTCAAAAGTATTTTTGGAACATCTTCTATTAATTAATAAAATGAAATTTTGTTTTGTCTATATTAATGAAAGAACAATATGTATTAAATAATGTTTATAACATGCAACATCCATAGACTTTAACTAGGAAATCTGTATTTATACGTAATAACAAAAAAAATCCATCTTAAACAGGTGCCGTCTTAATGAGAGTCCACTGTAATATATTCTTATAGTTAAAATTCTCATGCAGTGCTGTGCATCTAAAAATATTTTTCTAACTTTTAAAAGTGAAGATTTCAAAGGGTTAATTTGTATTTATTTATGTTTAAATTTATTCAGAAATTAATGTTTTTGCATGACAATGTATTAAATAACAAATAAAATAATAAAACTTGCTTAAGCATTTAGTAATATATTAAAATTGTATAAAATGTGTTCCTTGAAAGGGGACAAATATTTCTTATATGTATCATTTTTGTGTTTCATTTTGTTATTTTTTTTTATCCCAAATTGCCAGATTTTTCACTTCCATGAGGTTATGAGTTAATCATTATGTTGCTATACTGCAATATTGGTCAAATTTTGTTTTTCCCAAAGATTTCAAATTTAAAGTTTTTCTCAAAAGAAAATGTTTAAGACCTGACTACAGTTTGGTGACTTTTGAAATGGCGCCTGCCTGGAGCATTATATTAGTAATATTATTAGTACTAATTATTAGTATTACTAATTATTAGTAATTAATATTACTAATTATTAGTAATATTAATATAGTACTAAATGCTTGCTTAAGCATTTAGTAATATATTAAAATTGTATAAAATATGTTCCTTGAAAGGGGACAAATATTTCTTATATGTATCATTTTTGTGTTTCATTTTGTTATTTTTTTTTAATCCCAAATTGCCAGATTTTTCACTAATCATTATGTTGCTATACTGCAATATAGGTCAAATTTTGTTTTCCCAAAGATTTCAAATTTAAGGTTTTTCTCAAAAGAAAATGTTTAAGACCTGACTACAGTTTGGTGACTTTTGAAATGGCGCCTGCCTGGAGCATGGGCATTATAATTCAAGAAATATGCATAGTATTAAAATGATGGCTTGAGCTAACAGTTCTTATAATTTACATAACCTATTGGTGATAGTTTGTGCATGAAATAGTATTTGTTAGTATCAATTTGTCTCAATCAATCAAATTTATTTGTTGAACATTATTATTGAAGTTTCAATTTGTACTGTTTGAATGATTAACAAACATGTAAAAATATTTTTCAGTTATGGAGATTTTAAGCAAGGTTAATGCATTGTGAATTAAGCTAAATAAATTTAATGCACTTTATTTACTTTTATTCTACTTAATTTTGCTTATTGAAAGATTTGTATTGTATACTTTTGCTATGTATATACTAAACTCTATGCATTTGCAGGTCTACTTTTGGACCGGAAGTCCAGCACTGCCCGCAAGTGAGGAAGGCTTTCAACCTATGCCTAGCATCACCATTCGCCCTGCAGATGATCAGCATCTTCCTACTGCTAATACCTGTATATCCAGGCTGTACATTCCTCTGTATTCATCTAAAAACATTTTACGTTCCAAGCTCCTACTCGCAATCAAAACAAAAAACTTTGGATTTGTGTAACTTGCCATTTTTTGTAGACATTGAATCATCTTATTTAAAGATATTTTCTATAATTTATAAATTAAGTTACTTTGCATGCATATGGTAAAGAATCATGTTTCATGCAACACAGATATCTGGAGGAAAAGGTTCTGTCGTGTACTTTGTGTTTTGAGTGGAAATTAAAAATCATTTTTACAAATACCCTTGACTTATTCTTTATTCATTCTCTCTTAACATATTTTCTTTTCCTTTTATACAGTACTGATAGCTAATCAAGAGTCAGGACACCAATTTTACAAATTTCAGAACGTTTTCAAGACATACCATATTTTATTGTATGCCACATACAATAAAATATTAATTTGAATATCAAAAATATTTCATTCAGTTTAAAGAACATATATAAATTAACTAGAGTGTCGACTTTCTCATGCCAGAATTTATTTTTAAGTAGCTTTTCTTTAATTTACAAGAAAAATATTTTAAAATCTGTATCGCTGATCCAAATGATCACAATTCTAGCATGTTACAGCATCTAAAACTATGGGTACAGTCATTTACCTTTAAAAAGGTAAATGACTGTACCCATAGTTTTAGCTGCTTTAATCATACTAGTGAGACCCACAGGCATTCTGCCCTATAAGTAATTTAAAAATATACTATTTATTCATGGGACATATCTCATATAATCTTTAAAATATAATCAGGATTTTGTTTTCTGCCCAATTTCAATCTGATTACTACTCCAATTTTGATATTTTGTTTATAAGTATAATAAAATAACAAAGGTTAGAACCCTTAATAACATATTTTAATAATTAGTTAAATAAAATTACATCTTAACTCATGCAATAAATAAATTACATAAAAAATCAATCTATGGAGGTAATCTGATTCTTAACTCCATGGATCAATCAATTTTAAATTGATTCATTCTAACTTTTGTTTTTGAATAGTAAAAATAAATGTTAAGCTTTAGATATATAAAGCTCCATAGTTGCATCATAAGAAGTGTAGTCTGTGCATTATGTACGGAATGGGCTGCCCACATCATGGTCTCACTTTCAATATCTAATGTCATATGCTACATAAATTTGCAGAGTTCTGCTGTTATCAAGAAAAATATTTAAATTATGTCACTTTCTTATTGCATATAAAAATAATTCCACAAATAAATCGTAATTTAATTTGTAAATATTTTTAAAGTAAAAACACTCCAAACAATGAAATACTTATTGCAAAGTGATTAATTCATTCATACTCATTTATTATTGAACGGTAATAAGAAATCTATATGAGTCCCAATAACATTTTAACAATTTTGTAGTTAATATAATTTGCATATTTTAAAAAAGTTTGTAATTTAAAATTTTTAAAAACTTATTTAATGCACTTTAAACTGATACAAAGGTTTAGTAAATGTATCTAAATGGCAATTCACCATTAAGGTAAAAAATTCATAATGTGGCGGATTAGCCAAAGCATATACAAAATATGTAAATGAGTTTCTTCCCATTAAAGTTTCTAATGCTTCCAAAATTCCTAGTTTATTCCTCAAAATTCCCGGGTTTATTCCTGCTTCTCAAAATTCCCTGGTTTTTTGCAACTACTTAATCAGCAATATTGGCCCAAGGGTTATGAGATAACCAACTGGACTTGTTGCGTTGAGTTACAATATACAAGGCAAAATAAATGTATCGACTGCGAGAATGATGTATCTTAAGATATTTATCCTTATTTTGTTCTTTTTTCACTATGTTATGATCCAAAAATCATACTTCAGAAAATAATAAAGATATAGAACCTATCGAAGGTTTAAGTCTGTGAAGGATTATAAAAGTAAAAATATAGACATGCAAGTGCCTGAATTGTACCATCGACTGTAAACGAGTGTCTGGAAATTGGATTCTATGACCTAAGAGGTTTGGAAATCAGATTCTATCACCTAAATGTGTGTCTAGTGTCCACTGATGATGAGTCCCTTTCAAAAAGTATCATATCCCAGGGTTCGCACAGTCCTTAAAAATTTCTTAAATTCATATTTCGTTTTTAAGGGCCATTTCCTATCAAATCAATACAGCAAAGGAGCATTTTCAATCCGACCCCTCCTGATTTTTTTTAACTTTAGCTATTGTAATGTCCACTCATATATGATACTATTCAAATCAATACCTTCAGTTTGCATTAGTTTTTTATTTATAAAAATTTGGAAGTTTGAAAATTTGGTACATTTTTCACAATTCTAGATATGCTTTATCTGCTGACCTAATGAATCGATTATGTTGAAATAAAGCTTATTTTGTAATTTAATGTATGGCCTTTCTCGTGGTACGTTGCATGATCCTGTTGAGGTTTTTCTTTTCAAAATCATCCAATTTGACCTTAAATTTTAAAAATGTGTTACTCTAATTTTGTTAGAAAAAGTACTATACTGTAGCTATTATATTGATGATACTATGCAAATCTATTATGATATGCTATGTATTTTGAAAGTTGTCTTAAGTTGGAACAAACATCGGATCTTTAGTTATAAAAATCTGTTCAATAGTAAATTTTGAAGCAATCAATAAAAATAATACAGTAAGTTCAATTTACAACAAAGTAAGAAATACACTACTTACTTTGCATGCAAGAAATAATTTTCATTATTTTAAAATATTTTTCAAGCTTGAAAAGTTACACTTCCTCCGAGAAAAAGGGAATAGAAACTTACTGAAATTATAAGAAAAATTATCTAATTTATTAGAAGCACTGAAACTTTCAAACTATTATTGTTATATATTGTTTCTAGAAAATATGCCTGCCATAAGATGGAATGCAAAAAATTGCAAAACATTATTATCCATTCACCCTCCAGCAGCACTATCCTCGGAGACATGCACCCTCTCCCAATCAATATTATTATGTTCTATAGAACTTCCTATTGAAATGTACATGCTATATCAATTCATCCCCTGACAGGAATTATTAAAAAAATTGAGCTTATCTTTAAAGATTTTTCATCAATTAGGCATCATTTTTATCAGTTTGGCGACATTTTCATCAATTTGACAACATTTAAAATAAAGTTGCTTGGTTGGTGATTTAACACCAAAATCGTCATCAAAATTTTTGCCAAGTGTTACGGACAAACAGAGAAATGAGCTATTCTTACATTCTTTCTAGTATATTGATTTTTCATAAATTAGGCATCAATTTCTTTGATTTAGTGTTATTTTTATCAATTTAGCGACATTTTTGTCAATTTCTCAACATCAAGAAAAGTTGTTTAGTTGGTAATATCCTACCAAATTTTTTGCCAAACGGATATAGATGGACAGATGGGGAAATGGGTTATTCTTATAGTTAATGATAGATTTTTACTCTGCATACAAGAAACATTTTGTATCACTTAAAAACAACTATTTTGAAAATGTAATGAAAAATGATTTCTCCCCCCTGAAAAAAGGAAGGATTTAGTAAAATGAGCAGAATTACATTTTTTTTTAGTAAACTAAAACCGAAACTGAAACTACTGAAGACAGATGATTAATTCAGTCAGTGTGAAACTGATATGGTTAAAATGCATTTTTAGAAATAAATATTGTAATTAAAAGTTTAAAATATCATTTTGAAGTATGAAAATAAAATGTTATTCATTAAAATAATAATTCAATGTTATTAATTTTATTTTTGTGTGATATATATGTCACAAAATAAATGACTGTTCTCATAGTGACAGTGTTTTATTACAAATAGATTATGACAAAAAGGGAATATATTAATTTAAGATTATAAAAAAGGGGCAACTGAAAATTATATAAAAATGTTGTTTTTATTGTTTTTTTTTCCTTACAAGCAAACCCTTGCTTGTCCCAGTTTCTAACCAAAAAATTAAAAAGAAGATTTTATGAACTATCCATATCATGAAAGGATATACAAAATATTTTTTAATGACACTTGTTTGAGCATTAGAAGCCTTTTGTTTCCAAAGTTTCAAGCGTTCAAAGTAATATGTTTAGATAAAAAATCAAATAAATTTTACTGTTTTGGGTGTAAATACCACACAATTGCCAGCATAGAGCTGATATGCTGTTTGGTTGAATATCTCTAGTAATACTAAAAACTCACAAAATTTCAAAGAATTCCAGAAAAGTCAGGTTGAAAATGTTTATTTTTCAGAGTTGATTTGATATCGAATGACCCAATGCTGTCTTACGTAAAATTAAATATTTTTAATTTATTAATTAAAAATTTCAGATTTTCAAAATATACGCTTTTTTTTGCTGTTCAGTGTCAAATTGGATGACCTTGAAATGAAAAACATTAGTGACAGGGTTATGTAACATACCATAAGAAAGATCGTACATTACAGAAGGTCGTTCGCACTTTATGGAAACAATTTTGTATTTATGCTTCTCGTTAGCATTTTGAGATAAAGATTTGGCATTTTTAATGTAATTGTCTGCTACTGTTTTGTTTTGATTCGAATGTAGAATAAAAGATTTATTTTGAAAATGGCTCCTGAAATTGATAGATGCCTCCAAGGTTACGTAAATGCTCTTTCCGAGGAAAAATATTCGTATCAACAAATTGTAAAGTGGTGTAAAAATTGAGGTCATTGCATTTCAAAGGAAGGTATTTTTAATATATTAAATTTGAAAGGAAAAAGCGTCTAGCTGAAAGTAAAAATAAAAAAATGACCGCAAAATTGCATCCTAAGACTGTTCGAACGCGGGTAAATATCAGGAAAGTGAAGTCTGATCCTAAAAGAAGACCCACCAACTCAAAAATCCATTGTATCGAAACTGGGAATGTCTTCTGGCATTGTAAGTAAAATCATTCATAAAGATTTGAAGTTAAAAAAGATGTTTAAATCTAAAGTTTATTTGCTTTTGCCAAAGCATATTGTAGAAAGAAAAACAAATTGTAGAAAATTATATGAAAAACTCCTAGCTGCTGATGAATTGAAATTTGTGGTAACACTCGATGAGACATGGGTGTATTTAAGTGACTGTAATAAAATAAGAGCAATTTTCTATTGCTCAACTGATTAAAATGACTGTACGAAATGACTTCGTCAGCGTACAGAAAAGTTCTCAAAGATATTCTCCAAGAACACTGAACGGACTTTGGAAAACGACCCAAGAGGAGTGGGATAAAATTGACATGACTGTGCTAAGAAAAAGTTTACTTTCATGGAAAATTTGAGCTAGAGCTATAGTCTAGAATCAAGGATATCAGATAGAAGCAAATCGTCGCAAGAAAATATTCCCTTTATGCATAAAAAATTAATTATCAAAATCGTTTCCATAAAGTGCGAACAACCTTCTGAAAACCATAAAATAAGCCTTATTTCAACACAATCGTTATATTAGGTCAGCAGATGCAAGCTTTTGAACATACCTAGAATTGTGAAAAAATTACCAGATTTTCAAAATTCAAATTTTTATGAATTAAAAATTAATGCAAATTGAAGGCTAAGATTTCGCGTAGTATCATATACAAAGTGATTAAAAAAGATAGGCCAAACTTTACGAGGTGGTAGTACACACCAAACCAAGCATTTTTCGTCATAGTTCGTCATGGTCGGAAAAGAAATGTAAATGCATCAGTGGGCGCTTAATGGTGAAACCGACGAGGTGAGGTGAAAACACAAGAATGACTTAGAAGTTATAAAATGGCACTTAATAAACAATAGTTACAGTAATGGCTCAAAAGAGCGGCCGCCAACTGAATGCACATCTCACAGCGGTGATGGAGGGATTAGCGAACTCTCTCGAACAGACCAGGCATGTCGCTCACTTCGGCAGCAACAGCCAAAATTCTGCCAATGAGTTTCTTTTCAGATTCAAGGGGAGTGTCATAGACGAGACTCTTGAGATATCCTCACAAAAAGAAGATCCATAGATGAAATGCATATCGACTTTTTCCCTGTTTGTTAAATTTCTTTATCATCTCAAAAATTGGAGCTGTGAATAACTGCTGCAAACTGATAAGGCCGTACATTCGGTGTTACGAAAATTTGCATAAGAGTTCTTCTTCTCCAGTCGAAATTTGCATACTTGGTTTTTATCTTTAACCAGAATGACGTTTTCAAGTTTGTGGAGCGACCGCCTCCCAACGAGTAAACGCCGTGTAACGCCTTTACGTTTCACTTCCGACCCTGTAAACTATGACGGAAAATGCTTACTTTGGTGTGTACTACCACCTCGTAAAATTTGACCCATCCTTTTTAATCACCCTGTATTTGAGTGGACAATAAAATAGCAAATTTAAAAAAAATCTGGAGGAGTCGGGTTGTGGGCTATGATGATTTGACATGTGGATTGACCCACCCTTAAAACTCTTTAATTTTGTCAAATTCTCCTTCTTCGACCCCGACCGTCCGACCTACCAGAAAGATATAAGGTATTTATTTGGACGGCCAGGAAGTGTCACCCAATTTAGACCGGAACCCAATGGGGGAGGCATCCACAGGGACCGTATCCTCCTTCCCCTACCACCAACTTATCGGAAGGACTTACGGGCCCATATATTTAACGTGATCGTATTCCGAGTGAACAGGATGGCAGTTTTGGCAGTACCGGGAATCGAATCCGGACAGACCAAGTGCAATTCCCGCGGACTAACCACTGGGCTGTCGCGCCCCTGCCAAAACCTCCTTAAAAAATTCCGAGATGCAGATGGAAACCGGACAAATGACGGACTATTCGAATCGGAACTGGCACTGTGAGGATTAAAACAGAGATTACGATATATATATATATATATTCTTATTATTATTTTAGTGCACTTCTTTTCTACATAATAAATTATTAAGCTTCTCTTTCTTTAAAAAGACGAAAATTTGCTGAATTATTCTTTGTTTGGTGCCTATTTCGAGTAAAAAGTTCTGAAAATTGGAACTCTTAAATTTTTGCTTTAAAACCAATGTTTCCAAATACAATTATTGACACTAGGATTTCCTTAGGTTCCTTTTTAACGAGAATGACATTTTCACTTATTGTTTGCTGTTTATGTTGAGTTAGACACGTCAAAACGCTGAAAGAGAGCAAGTGTTTTTATGTCTGTTATTAGTAGTTTCTGCTAGGAATTTCAAGAGTCAAGCATCTTAATGAGATTGAAATATATAAATATTTTGTAAAATGTTTTTGAAAATGTATATTAATGTTTATTTTTAAACATTTGCCTGATATCGTTTAAATTTGAATGTACAACTTTCAATTGCGATCTCTTGCATTCCAGATTAATTTCTCACTGGGCATATCAGAACCAATAAAATATGGATTCAAGAACAAGTCTAACTTTAAAGATAGGTATTTGTTTAACAGTAAAATCTGATTTGGGGCAGCTCATGTCTTTCTCTGCAAACAGTTTTTTTCTTCTGCAGGGCTTCTGCTTATGTGCATAAATTACCCCAATGTTTTTAAAGTAACTCATTTTAAATATTATCAGGTTATTTTTATAGTGCGGCAGTATAAATGAATAAATATTTTACTAAACGAAATAGTTTTTTGCATAAGTGGTGGGATTGCACAAATCCATTTTGTATCGGGATGCATTCATGAGAGTCCACAACCATCATTTTTCATCCATCTTCATCCTTTAATTATTACACAGCAGGCAGACTGAGCCAACGGCCCTACCGTGCTGAAAACACCGGTTCTCGTTAGATCACCGAAGTCAAGCAGCATCGGGCGCGGTTAGTATTTGGGTGGGTGACTACCTGGAAATACCGTGTGCTGTTGGCACATTTCGGGCGCGGTAGCTCGGTGGTTTCCGCGCTGGGTTTGCACGCTGCGACAACTGCCGCCGTGTTCATGCGGAGTACGATCACGTTAAACATGTGGGTCCGTAAGTCCTTCCGAGAGGTTGGTGGTAGGGGAAGGAGGGTACTGTGGATGCCTCCCCCACTGGGTTCCGGTCTTAATTGGGTGGCACTTCTTGGCCGTCCAAACGGTTACCTTACACTTTTCTGGTAGGTCGGACGGTCTGGGTTTCAACAGCAGGCAGACTAAACTTGCTTGTTTTCATATTTTAGTTAATTTTAATATGCTTTAAGGTTAAATTTCATATTTTGGTTAATTATTGTGCATAATCAACCAAATATTATGAGAGTTCATAATGGTGGAAGTAAGATTATTCTTGTAGTTAACATCCTCATGCAGTGCTTTGAATCTAAAGGCTTTTTTTTTTCTTTTTTTTTTTTTATTGTTATTATTATGCTGAGTTTATTTTCAAACGAACCATTTCACCCACGCTTCGCTCATATTCTTAATGGCTAGCCTCTAACTGTGACATCAACACACTTAATAAAAGTGCAGAACATCAAACCTGTTTCAATTTTAAACAAAAACATGGAATGGTGCACATTTTAAGAGCCAAGATAATGCAATCCCCCCCCCCTTAAATCCCTTTGTAACGTCACATCTAATTGAAAATTTTGAATTTTTCTTTGATCTGGAAGCTAAGACGGATTGAATGAGACCAAAAACTATATTCTGGCTCAAGTGCAAGTACTCGATCATTTCAAAAAATTGCTTTGAATTGTTATTATTCCTTTGTATCGTCGCCCCTAATACGAATATTTTGAAATACACCTGCTTGAAACGGAACACTGTCATATAAGCGGAAAATATTGTTATTCCCCCTCCGAAAATATAGAAAATTTGTGTTATCTTCCCTGTGTGAAAGAAAACCTTACAACGCGGAAACGGGCGGCCAATTCAAAGTAATTTGTTAATAAAACACCTGTTGTAAATTGTAACGAACTAAAAACGGAAAAATCATCCAACTGTTTCAGCCATTTATTTCTAAGAAGTGTCACTCGTAAATGAAAACTCTACTACTAAAACGGAACTTTGTATTAAGTCATATAGTGATTTTCTAAAAGCTGTTTCAGAACGTCAAGTATTTTCAGTTAATCAGGGAGATTCTGAAATGCTGGAAATATTAATCGCAATGCACTATTTTTGACTGAAAGTTGCATCATTAGTAAGACATATGTCTAGAAACCAATGTTGGATTAGTTTAAAAGTTCATCTGAATAAAAATGGTGGGTTTTGTTTCTTGGTTAGTTGTTTTACGGTAAGCAGTAACATTTTTTCCAGTAAGTAAAGTTGTTTATTTTTTAAGGTATGGTACTTAATACATTCATAGTCAAGGACATGGGCTATACTATTTTTATATTAACATATAGTCTGTGACCGCAGTATGCAAAACTGTGCGTATATACATACTTAGAATAATGAAATTAGCTAATATGGTATTAATTAAGTGTGTGTGTGGGGGGGGCGTTGTAGATCCCTAATGGTGGGGGATGGGTTCGAACTCGGAACCTTTAGATTGCGGATCCCGCGCTATGCCATCAGGCCCAAAAGAATTCTTCAAGACCGAGAGAATAATCTGGGATGTCTTTCGTAGCAGTGAGTGACGCAATGCTGCAGCCCCGCTAAATGTGATGGAGCTGCAGCATTGTGTCACACAAGTGCATCTAAATAAACTTATCAGAATTTTTAAAGTCATGTATAGGTAATAAGCAAGCACATATGGACTATCTGCATTTCTATCTAAACATTGAACTTAGTTTTTCCTGAAATAACCTGAAACAAAAACCTTTTCAAGACGGAAAATTTTTCAGGTCCCCTGAAATTCCGTTTAAGGCAGGTTTGACTGTATTAGATTTTTCTGTTGACATACCAAGATGAGACCAAAACCAAGATTCTAACTAGTTTGGAAGTACGCGACAATTAGGCAAAACGGTTTTGATTTTTCTTATTAACACTTTACAACATAGTTGAAAAGTGTTTATGACTTTGTTCATTCTGCCTGTCTGTCTGTCCATTAGCACGATAACTGCCGTAAAAATGACTTTATCAGAATGAAATTTTAGTATGTTGTTCAGACGGTCTGTGGGACCTATGGGAATATAAATTAATAATATCACCTAATTAGTTTTGGATTGAACCCGGATCCAAAAACTAAAATACATTGAACCCTGTGGGACCTAATTTTTCAAGCATTTTTTAAGCGGATTTAAAATTTACAAATTGCTTCGAAAGTTTTATGAAATATTCAAATTGTCCCATAAAATATATAAAAAAATTTCAGCAAAATATATTCAGTAGTTTTAAATAAAAATTAAAATAATAATTACACTCTTTATATGAAGAGATCAAGTGACCCACTTCAAAATAAAATATGTCATCCATCTTGTGTCAAAATCGTGATTTTTAAAGTTCTTTTTAATTCATATATAGTGTTGTATCCGTCCTAACACCGCTTTATTTTTGCTTAAATTCTGTGCATCTACATACTGAAACAACGCAATTACAATATAGTTGAGTTTAAATAATTATCCAACTTTGATTATTTCTACAACGAAGCCTAATTTTCACTTATGGAAAATATAAATGCCAAAAGATGTAGAATGAGCTGTATAAGAATTGCTGCATTTCTTTAACTCAAAATTATTTAGCTTATGGAGTCTGCATTATAGCTGATATGTATGACACATTCATTGACACAGAGACGCAAACGATTTCTTTCGATGAAGTTTTAAGCATAGAGTTAAATTACTTGTACCTCCATGGTTTTAAGTTTTTAAATAAAATAAATTATTATAGTATTGTGAGGAATGAAATGAATAGGAAAAAAATAATGAATGAAATGCTGCTTTTATAGAGAGCCAGGCGTGTTATATTTTGATGACGTTATTTGAATAAATTTAATTTGTTATCGATGAAGTTTTCAAATGCAATAAATTATTGTAATATGTTGATTTTAAAAATATTACCGAGGAATGTATCTCATTTTAGCGATGTTTAAACCAGGCAATTTATATTTCAATGTCGTCATTTGAATAAAGTTCATTTTTTTTTTCCGATGAAGTTTTAAGTTTTCAAATATAACAAATTAATGTAGTATTGTGATAATTTTAAAAATATTACCGAGGAAGGTATCGAATTTTAGAGATATTTAAATAAAATTGCCTTTCAGTTGGAAAATGTTTTATAATCAATGCTTTATGCATGATTGATCTTTCTTGTTAGTTTTATGAACTTTGTTTTGCGGCTTCATGTGGCCATTGGCCACGTGGAAGAACTGAAATTATCAGTTTCCATAGAAGCTTGTAAAAATTGTGGCTTATAGCAAATTTTTTGCTGCCATTGCAGATATCGACTATTCCATACTGACGAACATTTAATAAGTGCGAAACTGGTTCATGGATGCTGGTATCTGCAATGGGAGTTTCTTTCATATTTTTGGGAACGCCTTTTGTAGGCTGGTTTTGTGTTTTAAGAATGAAGTAAAATTGATATAAAACAGATATTACTTGCTGAAGAATGAAGAGAATTTAAAAATAATGTAGAACTAACTATACTCAGATCTTGGACACAGAAAAAGTTTCGGAAATAAAATCATTATTGCAGAATGCTTTAAAAAAAAATTAAGCAACGTTTTGTTAAAATATGATAAAACTGCTTCCCCAGAAAATATTAAATCGGAACTAATAAACTTCTCTTTGGCCTGACCGAATTAAGAAGGTTGCAAAATCATTGTACTCAAAAATAATAATCATCGATGTTGTTGAAATGGGCACATAAAACTATGATCCTGACATCTCCTTGTCCGTCCCATGTACTTGTTGCAAAATTTATGAAAATTGTATTTTATGTTGTTACTGTGTTTTAGGTAGATATAATTTGATAAGTGGAACCTATTTTTTGCTAGGTTTAGCATAAACTGGTTAAGTCAGTCCTACCATGCAGTGACCAAGTTTATATTCATAGAATCAGCCTATAGGGACATTTCCAAAATTAAGATCATACTCTAATTGCAGATAGCGTTCGTTGATTCCAGTTCCATGCTTTATATGCGCTTATAAGCATAGAATATTCGATACCCGAAACTAAATAAATAAATAAATTGTTACGTGTCTTAAGTTGCGTTTTTTTTCATTTATTCAAAAATTATTTATGGTTGAAAATATTATCTCAGTTGAAGCATTTGATGGATCCTTCATGAAAATAAAGGGCAAATTTAAGTTTCTAAAAAATAAATCAATCAAAAGGACAGCTACTTAAAAAGGGGATAGCCCTTTAAAACAAAGGACGTATGATTATCACACTTGTTGGCCCAGTTGGTGGATGCGCAAATCTGATTTCACCAAGCAGCAACCGCTCACTGAAAAGGAAAATTCGATTTTGAATTGAAATGAATGCACGATTTTGCGGACTTTAACAAAACAATGGCCAGTCCTACGATTTGGTGAACCTATGATGAATTTTCAACTTTCTTCCCTTTACTGTAGGGGGAAGCAGGTTGTACGCAGTTCAGTTAGAGTCATGGATTTAGAAGAAGAGAATTGGATGGATATCATACATAATGTTAAAAAAACGCGACAGTAATAACAGACGATTTTGAGGCAGTGGACATTAAATTCTCCATTAAAATATATTGAATGAGTTTCTACTTTATTTTCTTTCAATTTTCACTTATTTCAAAAGCTAAAGTTATTTTAATAAAATAGTATGCATTTAACTTCAATATTAACACCAAAATAACAATGCTACGCTATGGCACAAATCGCCCATGACGTCTAATTGCAATTTTTCACCTGTAATTTTGAGTGACACTTAGAGAGAGATTCCATCCAATTTTTTTTTTTCTAAAACCATGGTTATAGTAGAGGTCATTTGTTCCAGGCTGTGGAAATGTACAGTTAGGCTCCTATATATACAGGCTAGGATATCAGCCATATTAGTTCCAAGAGATGATGTGGTTTACCATCTGCTTCCACGTTAGTTCAATGACGAGTATCTGTTTTATAGCTTATTTATGAGTAGTTTAATTATAAGTAGAGTGTTTATGTGCCCATAATCTGTTGATTTTACAGCCCCAAAAATGTCTAGAATGTTTAAATTTTTGCACTATCCCAAGATAAAATGTTTCTAGAGTTAAATAGTACGAGAAAATATATCCCTTTCGCCAAGCATAGCGATCGCGCCGGAGCGAAAGCGATAGTGGTGGATGATGTGCCAGCGTAGGTATGTACGAGCTTTAAGGGACACAGACTCAGATGGGCAATAAAATACTTAAATAGAGAGATATAGAAACAAAATAACTCATTTTGGATGATTTGTTTTTATTGAAAAATACGAAAGTCGAAAAAAAACTTGACAGTTCGGAGAGGAGAGTAGACCGAAGTAGACGTCGAGGCACCAGGACCTCGACCGAGTGCAAGAAACGAGAAGGAAGAGTTCTTCTTTCGGAAAGCGAAAAATACGAAGATTTTCTCGACGACGTCCGTCCGGAAAGAAAGGCAACGAGGGCGGGTTTTGGGTCATCCTTGTCCGTCCTTCGCCTCGTGATCTGTTGTCCGTATTTAGAAACCAATAGGTAATCGTGATTCCTTTTTCACCCCACACTGTCCAATGAGAGGAAAGAGCTGTTACGGTCATTGGCAGCCAGACTGCTTACAAGGGAAGAGTGATGGAACAGCTTGTACCAGTTGATGACGCCTTCTGCTAGGTCGATATCGTCCAGAACAATTTGAGCAACACCCATGAAGACCTTCTTTTCCATGCGAGTGTAATCACCCCACACTGTTACCTGAGAACAGAAAATTCTTTTAAAATGAAATACTTTATTTTTTTTTTTTTTACTCCCCTTTCTAAAGGGAAGTATTTCGTGTCGAAAACACTTTTTGGATAAATTGTTAATCTATACTTTTTTGAAGGCGATTATTACTTGAAGAACGAAACTTTTACGTAGCTAAAATATTTTGCGCATGTGCAGCTTTCATGGTACTGCAATATCATCGAAACTGTACAACTGATGAGTATTCTAAAGCCACAGTGTCTAAAGCGATAATAATTCATCCAGATCACCGTAACGTAACCGTCGCAGTATTTCAGTGAATGTTTAGAATGGGTTAATTTAGAGAGCATAATATTAGTTGTGTTATTAAACAATTTTAAATTAAAATAACATGAAAACTACTGGACTCAATATATGTTTCTGTTATAAAGTGTTAAAAAAAAATGCATATTAATATAATAATTTTGTGGTTTTTTAATTATATTTGTTCAATTAAAATTCTCTAAATAAATTTACTATGAAGCGTCTAAACTGTGTCCAGTTCAGTTGATATGGTTGATAATAATTTCTTTATCAGTTAAGAAATGTTGTTTCGTCTCTACAGTTGCTAGACTTGTTTTCGCACCACCGAATGCAGATTCGCGAGGTGGGAAAAATTAAAATTAAATTGATCAAAATTCAAAATAAATATCTAATCACTATACTGATCCTTTTCAGTCATTTTAATTATTCCTAAATTTTTATTGAATCGTTTTATTTATTGTTTATGTATTGATTATTTTCAAATTCCAAATTCTACTTGTTGCTAATGCAAACTATGTTATCATCAGTAAAATGTAAGTATAATAAATTATCATCAATAATAACCTCAACCACACAAAGACAGCAAGGGGCATGCAAAAAAAAAAAAAAAAAAAAATTAAAGCATATTGTTTTGAAGCTAATATATCTGCTAATAAATTTCAATAACTTTTTGCCTGCAAAAGGCCAGATTGCGTTTGGGCAATAATTGTATTGTAAAAGAAGAATAAGATGAGTTCACCTGAAGGAAACAGTTTCGGAAGTCTTCTTGAAAAATGAGAGTTTGTTGATAGAGGGGGTCCAATGTCTTCCGGGCACTTGGTGTCTTTCGCTTTGCTATGCATTTCCTACCATTTTGGAGATATACCTTCACATAGGGAGCTGAAAATTTTGAAATTTTTAAGTCGTTTCCAGTTAAATTATACAAAACATAAAATCACAAAAGCTTTTCTTTAACATACAGCAATATTATTCAATTACAACAATATTATTTTCACAACAATATTATTCAATTATTTTCTCGTAAAACGCTTAGGATAACAATTGCTTCACTGTTATCTTGAGTGCTTAGATATTTACAAACAGTAACTTGCGCTATTAAACCTTGACTGTCGCTGGTTAGAAGTTGTTATTTAAAAATTCTCACTAGAAATATTCTAAAATATGCTTAATGGAGATTTGTGCAGCGCTCACCCTCTATGGACGGGCGGAAGAAGTCACGAAATTATGGTTTAAGGCAATGTTCACTGATATAGAATATGGACACAGGGCCCTCGCCAAGGGGGGGGACAGGGGGGGAGTCTCCCCCCCGAATGTTGAGAAATCCCTGTACAGTTGGCAAAATCAAGATTCAAGTTGGCAGACTTGGTACATTTTAAATAAAATGATGGATGATATTTTATCATGATATACACTCCAAAGATCCATATAAATGGAATATGGATAAAAAAAAAGGCTTTATTGTGTTTAACTTATTTTACATAGACACGTATTCGTCTTTGCTTCAGGCAAGACCACCTTTCTACAGCATCTTCCAAGTTGATTTCGTTTCCAAAGTCTGCTTCGCACTTCAAAAGCATGAAGCTGTTAAGCTTCATGTTTGTCATTGTTGTTCTCAAGGAACATTTCTAATATTTAGCTAAATGAAGGCTCTTTCATTTGTGCTGACTCCATAACCGGCTGTTAAAGTCAATTGGCACATTTTGAAAGCCAGCTTTAAAGCATTTTTGCAATGAACCATTACGTTCTTCAATGTTTCCATTGATAGTATATGTATGTTCCTCCTTGCATATGTTAACGAAGACTTCTAACTCACTTTGTAGAGCCTGCATATGAGACCTAGTAGCTGGAGGGAACATCGTAACAGCCTCTTCAATTGCTTCGATTGTCAGATTATCCTTGTTCAAGGGAAAGTTGAAAATTGAATATAGTGGAGAAATAGTTGTTTTCATAGCAACCACGTTGTCTTTAAGGTCTCTTCATAGTGTATCAAGGACAGCCTTGAACTCTTTTCTATAGCATTGTTTTAGGTCTATGTTTACTTCATTTTCAGCATGCTCTTCAATCCTTCTCGGCCTCATTCGTCTTCTATGGTGCAGTTGAAAGTCATGTACAGGATCAACTTTAATGTTTCCAACACATGTTTCCGCACTTGTGATCAAGTTGTCCATTTCTGTGGTGTTAATATTAATCTTCTCCAAAATTATTACGGTGTTTTCGACTGTTCAACTGTAATACAATCAATCAAATTCAGATCAGGGCTTTTCAAAGTTTCTGTCAAATTCTTCATTTTATACATAATGTTTTTCATAAAAAACAAGATAACAATGAAATCAAATGATTTCATCTTTTTGCATAACCCATGCGCTTTTGCTTTTGTAGCACAATCTAATTCCTGTTGTGTGGAAATTTCTTCTAATACAGATAGGGTAGGTGCAAATGATGTGTTTACAGCTTTTCTAGTCTCTGCTTTGGCTGTCCACCTAGTACTAGACATATTTCTCAAAAGAAGGGCATACTTCACTTCTTTGATCTTATTCCTCAACTGTCGGAAACGGTTAGTACTTGAATTGAAGAAAACATACAATGCTTCAAGTGCGTCGAATAAGTCTCTAATAATAATGCTGATACTGCAGCTGTGTTCTACGTCTGTGATCTTGGCATGGAATGTATGGTATATTATGCCCTATGATTTCTGAGAGTTTCTTTTGTGCTCCATTAAACTGTCCTGACATTGAACTTGCAAAATCATACGACTGAAAAGCCAATGAGGGTGTGTCAATTTCTTTCTTTCTTAAAGTCTCATAAATTTACTTTGTCATTCCAATACCTGTTTTTCAGCACATTCAGAAACGTCTAGCAAGCGTTCTCTTGGTTTGCAGTTTTCATCGACAGTACGGACAACAATCGAAAGCATATCCTTTTGTGAACTGTCAGGTGTGGTATCAGCCATCACTGAGAAAAAATCACAGCTCTTAATCTCCTTAACAATTTTTTTTTCTATTTCTTCAGCAACGAGCTCATTTTGTAACTCAGGACCCATGTAACTCACGTGGTACCGCCATAATTCTCTTTCATCAAACCACGTTTTCAAGATGTGGTTATATCTTGAGATCAGCGATATTATTTGTACAAAATTACCATCATTTGATCCTGATCCTTGAAATGCTATCCCTTGACGTCCTAGGGTCCTGCATGTGTCGAGCAAGATTCTCACTACTTCTCTGTTTTGAAACTGTACTCTTTCATTTTCTATCAGAGCTAATCTCTTGGTTTGATCAAGAAGTACATCAATGTGCCGCTCCTTTATTAAGAAGTTACAATAGTTGTGGAGTGCTGATCTTTGTGCAATAGATGAAAAGTGAGTTTGTAACTTTCCCAGCTTTTGCTTCTCATTTGCCCCCAATTTCTCACTCCAATCTTCGACCATGCATCTTCACTCTTCTCTTGACCTACTCCATGAGGAAACAGAAAGCACACAAAGCAGTATGCACAATCTTTAATTGTACTGTATTCTAAGTACTGAAATTCTTTATACCAATGGGGATTGAATCTGTCTTTACCATCACTTGGAAAGGATGCCAAAATTGGTTGATAAGGCCCTAATTTGATCAAATAGTTTTTCTGATTATCTGTCAAATCTGAGGATCAAATTAGGGTTACAGTAATTTTTTTTCTCTTTTGGCAATTTCATGATACAGAATTATGCAAAAAAAAACCTTTAAGATATTTGAGTATTGAGAGACATTATGGATACATTAATCATACTGATATATCGATGAATGAAATATCGATATAAAATGTGTTATCGGTGCAAAAAAAAAAAAAACCTCCCTAGACTTTACTTAAGTTGGTAAAAATCATTACTTGACTTGGCAATTTTATCGGCTCTCCCCCCCCAATGATAAGTCTTAGCGAGGGCCCTGTATGGACACGAGCGTAAATAAACAACCTGCGTAGTAGAATGTTCAGAAACGTAAAGGCAAAAGAGTATTATTTTTTTTCATAGCGTGTAATGGTAAACTGATGATGATGTCAAATAAAAAGTGAAACTAAACCCATTAAACATCGAAATTTATCTTCATAATAAACATAAGTTATTTAGAATACTTGAATAGCAATAAAGATTAAGATTTAAAGATTTCATTTGCTAAAGTGCACTTTAAGTAATTTTAAGTAAATGCACACTACTCATTTTTACCGTAATCACTAAGTATCATTCTAAAGATGTATATACATTTTACTAGCAAATTCTGCAAGATATATGCGAGGGAAACGATTTTTCTTAAAGTAACTCTTGTATATATTTTAATGAAAGTTAATATTTTATTTTCCAGTAAATTAAAAATATCCGTCAAAGAAGATAAATTTAGATTTATTCTACTAAAACTAGAGGTTTAACAAATGTAAGCTTCTAAAGTAGTTACTTTGAATATAGAAATAATGAAAATATCCATACTGTTAAACAAACGAGTATTTTGCTTCGGAAATGTAAGGGCAAAATTATCCGTGTGAATGCTCTATAACAAGTTGACCAATCCGCTAGTCTCACGGCATTGGCTGGAAGAAACGGGTAACGATGACGTCAGAGTTTTCCCCAAACCGCGCGCTTCGATGAATGGTATCTAGTTAGATAAAGTTATAAAATTCGAAATTATTCCGAGGAATTTTCGAATTGTTCTACTTCTGTTAATATGGATTGAACATTGTATCTGAACATTGGAGAACAATGAACACGAGTACCATTTAAGTATAAAATAATTAAAGGACACAATTTTGTGAAAATAATATTTATACAACTATTAAAACACACAAATACAAACAGATGTTTACAAATATTGAACTTCGTTTATTCAAATATTTAGCTTAACATATATTTATCCAAATATTTAGCTCAATTTGCATTTTTATAAATATTTAGCTCAATTTACATTTATACAAATATTCAGCTCAATTTACATTTATACAAATTAGATTTATATGAATGTTTAGCACATTTACATTCCATAGTGTGATAACGCTTTCACACTCCTGTGCTATAATTGTGTTTATATTAAAGTATTGTTTTATTTATGTGTAAGAGAAAGTATTAATCTTGCCATATATATGTATTTTCGACATGTTTTCCACTCCATTAATGCTTGAGGGAAGCGAACTTTTAAATTCCGAATTTGTTTATGTTCCAGAAAAATATTAATAAAATAATTTTGTATTTTCGCTTCTCAGTCGCTGGTTGGGGACTTGCCGGTTTTGCGCACGCGCCAGAGTTTGAAAAAGGTTTTGGCGGCAGTGTGGAAGGAAGGTTGGAACAATGTAGTTGTGTTGGATTCGCGTCGGATCACGAATTTGAGAATGAAACGATTTGATTGTGATTTGTCAATATGCAGTTATGAATTTATAATATAATAACAACGAAATAATGTTTTTGGGCGGGTACGGCCCAGGAGAGGATACGATCGTCGTTCGTGTAAAAAATGCACTTCCTGGCTTGTGAAGAAATGGAGTTTTGTTCTGGCGTATTAAAGAATTCTTTCCTCGGGTCGGCCTCGAAACGCAATTAAATGCGAAGTGATGTTTATTTACGGCGATTGACCCTTCTTTCGTGATTTTGATTTATGAACTGATTGTCATTGAGATGTTGTGTGAGAATTTTGAGGAAGTTTCGATTCCATCCTGTTGCGATCGTCGTTGTGTGTTCTAGAGGTGCAACGAAGTTCCTGTTATTCCACGAGTATCTGTAGTGCCATAAAACTCTATTTCTCCGTTCCTAGTGAGTGAAAAACTTCTCCGTGACCAGCCGAGATGTCGAATCCTATCAGATTGGTGTTGCGTACCAAAGTTCCCGTTTATTCTAAATCTCGTTCCTCAAGAACTGCGATGTTTGTTTTTCCGACAGTCCATCCGGATTTCCTTCTCTACGATCCAGTATAGTGAAATTAACATGTAGCAAAGAGAGGAAGGTAAAGTTTTGTTTACATTCATTTTTCGTTCTAAAGAACTGGTATGTCGATCATCCCCAACTGGATCTGTGGATTTAAGTAATTGATAATTGTCTATAATATGAAATTATTGTTCTGAAATATGTGTTATTTAAGTGCATTATGAAAATTATTTGCATTTATCATATGTCAGAAAATGCATATGCATGCTCTCTTGTGGTTCTTCCTCCAGGGGTGTTCTTAATTGTCACCCTACGGAGTGTAATTCTGTGTTATTGCGAATTGTTTGAATGTACTAATTTCACTATGTTGATCACTGACCTGTTAATTTCTAGTTCAATAAATGTGTTTAATTCCAAATTGCATCTTGTCTGTGGTTTCACAAAATCGACGCCGGCCAACGGCCCTACCGTGCTGAAAACACCCGTTCTCGTTAGATCACCGAAATCAAGCAGCATTGGGCGCGGTTAGTGCTAGGGTGGGTGACCACTTGGGAACACAGCGTGCTGTTGGCACATTTCGGCCGCGGTAACCCGGTGGTTTGCACGCTGCCACAACTGCCGCCGTGTTCATGCGGAGTACGATCACGTTAAACATGTGGGTCCGTAAGTCCTTCCGAGAGGTTGGTGGTAAGGGAAGGAGGGTACGGTCCCTGTGGATACCCTCCCACTGGGTTCCGGTCTAAATTGGGGGGCACTTCCCGACCGTCCAAACAGTTACCTTACAGTTACCTTACAGTTACCTTACTGTTATTCAAAAGTTATTTTCTCCCTCTGTGTTAATTTTTAGTGTGTAATTAGCATTTTAAAATGTATCTGATTTCATGTTCTCAGCTTTCGCTTCAACCTTTCCCCCCTGTATTTTTGTTTTGGATCTGTCCTTGGCAAAGTGCCAGGTTGCTCGTCACATGATTGATGGTGCTTGTCGTTACTATCTCTTTAATTTTGTCATTTCGGACACGCTTGATTTCACTAAATATTTATGCCTCTAAAGCATTTTTTGTTATAAAATGTATATATAATATATATAATATATATATAATTGTCCTTTTGACGACACCTCCGAATTTTTGAAATGCTGACCTGGTTTTATATGCTATACTCTTATCTACAACATTTTTATGAAGTATAATTTTTATATTGTGTACTATTATCTTAACATAGAGTATTATTTTTATATTGAGTATTATAAATATTCTATAAAATGAATCCTAATTCATATTCACCTTCTAACTTGGACTATCCACCCTTGCTACCCCCAATTATACTTACACCTGGTTTAATGAACACTGAAATAACTGAACCCGTAAATACAGACTCAATTATCAGTTCATCCAGTGGAAATAATCCAATTGAGAATACTCCCACTACTGGTGGTTCTGGAATTAGACTTTCCAATTTCAAAAGTGTTCCTCGTATGTCGCAAGTATATGACTCTCCATTGTTCTCCTCCACTATTCTGCCTCCTCGACTGCCTAAACAAACTTCATCCTCTTCTTCAAACTCCGCTGTGACTTCTCTTACTCCCTTGGACCCACCCAAATCTTCAAAAATCCTCTCGAAACCTGTTACAACTCCACTTCTCAAACCTGCATGGACAACTTCAACCAAAAACTTTACGACACCTGCGGTAAAATCAACTACCACTTCAACCTCTCCTGCAATTACCAGATCTACCCAAGTATCCTGCACTCCTTCCCACTCTGCTCAGTTCTCTGCTCCAACCCTTCAAGACATCCCATTGGTTTCTTCTCCGGTTCCTGTCTCTCTCTCTCAGGTCGCCTTGGACTCAGCATCTATTCCTGCCGCTTCGGCTTCGCCGGCTCCGACGACTCCTGCTCTCGACTTTCCGATTCTGCCTGGTTCTTCAAAATCCACAGATATTCCCTCTACTCCTGCCCCTTCTACCTGTTCTAGTCCTGGCTCCACCGCTACTGATAAAGATGCTCCACCTTTTAATCTCAATAACGAACATGTGGCTAAGATCATGAAAAACATTGATAGACTTGAGAAATATTTTACCAAAAACGTAAAGTTAAATGCCACTCATAAAGCATACACGGAGGACAAATTTAGAGATATTAAAATCTCTCTTCATACTCTCGAAAGTAACGTTGGTTCTGCTCCATCACCTCGTTCTCGACCGCTACTGGTAGATGCTGTAGCTTTCTCAAACCTTTCCAAGAAACTAAATGATGACTTCGCAAATTTCCAGCATAAAATCAACAATGACCTAAAATCTTTCACTACAAATATTTTGAAAGAAATTCCTACACAGGTCAAAAACTCGGTACAACAGTCATTCAAAAGATCAGGACCTACTGCTCCTGCTCCTTCCTCCTACGCTGCTCAATCTTCTGCTCAACCTGGAACCTCTTCTCGCCAGTTCTCCAGCGTTCTACTCCAAGGACTGGATCGCTCAAAAGATAACCTACAGCTGAAAAAAGACCTTATCTCACTCCCCTGTCCTCTTGGAGTCAACATTAAAAACATCACTACACTGCCTAACGGTACGCTCAAAGTTACATGTAAAGAGGACAACCCAGCGAAACTACTACCAAAATTTCAAAATTCGGCCATCAAGAGCAAATTTACAATTAGGGTCCAGGAGGAACGTAAAAAGGCACTTATAATCTTCAACCTTCCTCCCAATTTCAATGAGGAGAATGTAAAAGCATTGGTGGTGATCAACCATCCTACTTTGAAAACAGAAGATATTAGAATTCTAAAAAATTTCCCAGCCAGGTCTGGCAACTTAAATTGGGTACTTCTCATGAACACTAACGATGCAAATCAAATACTGGAAACGAAAAAACTCTTCCATCACTTCAAGTCTTACCTAGTAAAAAACTATATTGCATTAAAAATATGTCACAAATGTAAGGGCTACGGACACGTGGCAAGTTCCTGTCATCATGTTACCGGTAATTGCAGCCACTGTACCCGTAGCGGACACACATACAAAGAGTGCAAAGCTCAGACCTTAACCTGTGTGAACTGTACTACTTCTAACGCAGGAGACTCTAGTTTAAAATACAAAACTAATCATACAACCTATGATAAAAAGAACTGCCAAACTTTTCAGGCTGAGATGGCGAGAATTAGAAAGCTTCAGAATGAGGCTTAACAATTTTTTGGTTTCCTTAATTCTGCATATTATATGTCTTTTGTTCTGTATGTTTTGTTATTTCATGTTTTTGTTATTTCTTGTTTTTATGTAATTTTAGTACCTTTTGCTTCCCCCTCCGGGCTTTTTTTTTCTTTCTATATTTTTTTCTTTTTTAATGAACTTTTCCGGTATTCAAATTAACGTTAATCACTCGCTCTCTGCTCACTCTTCATTATTTAAATTCGCCCTCGATAATTCAATAGATTTTGTTTGCCTTCAAGAGCCATACGTTAATCATAATTTAATTCTCTCTCCCCCCCCTGGGGTTCGACAATATTCTTCCAACTCACAAAAATCAATTATTCTAATTTTTAACCCCCAACTTATAGTAAACTTTAAATATAAATCACTAACATCAATATTTGTAGAAATTTTACTACCACATCACGCTCCAATTAATTTAGCGAGCATATATTTTCCCCCTCATGATGATTTTACAAACATGCTATCAGAAATTGAAATTTTTAACTATTTTAATGAAAATTTTTTACTCCTTGGAGATTTTAACGCCCGTGCCCGGATGTGGGGATACGGTTTCACCGATCAGAGGGGACTCGACATGATCGACTTTTGTCTTAATAATAATCTTGTAATTTGTAATGATGTTAAATGTGGTCCAACTTTTGTTTCACATACTGGAAATGGCTTCCCCGACTTGTCCCTTGTTAACTTTTCACTTTTCGATTTTATTCAGAGTTGGGAGATTCTCTCGAGTGACACATTCAGTGACCATAAATATATCAAAATTATTTTTAACCTTGATCCTCCTTCAGATAATACTTTCTTCTTAAAAACTCAATACGGTATAGGCAAATTTATATACAACTTCAAAAACAACCTTAACTTTCTTAATCCTCTATTAGATAAAATTCACGACACAAATTCTCTTGACTCCTTTGTAAAAATTTTAATTGAATCCGTCCAAGATTGCGCCTTTAAATATATTAGAAAGAAAAAGACTAAAACTATAAAAAACTTCACTTGGTGGACCCCAACCCTTTCGAAACATAGAAATTTTGTCACTGCCCTATATAAAAGAATTCGGTCACTCGAGAGAAATGATGCTTCTCCTGAAACTATACTTTCTGCCAAAATTCTTTACAAGCTTAATAAAGCCAAATATAAATTACTCCTCAAAAAAACCCGAATGGATTCCTGGAAGGCTTATTGCACTAAGTGCAGTAACTCTTTCGGCTCACATTTCAAATTTGCCTTCCAGAAACATAGAAAATTCAATAATATTAATCTTTTTTTCCCTGACTCCCCCTCCCTTAACTATGAAGACAAATTGAAACGATTGATGGACCACCACTTTAAAATTGATACTGACTTTAGCGGTTTTCCACATTTTAATTTACCTTCTGATGGGTTGGGGGTTGTCTCGGATGAGGAGCTTTCAGCAGTAATCAAAAATTTAAAAAACGGAAAAGCTCCCGGTCTCGATAACCTGGACTTCACAATATGGAAAAAACTTTTTAAATCATTCCCTTTCTTTTTTTCGAAATTCATTAACCTTTGCTTTAAACTTTGCCATTTCCCCTCATGTCTTAATAATGCAAATATCATATTCTTTAATAAACCCGGTAAGGATCCCACCCTTTGTTCTTCCTACCGCCCAATTTGCTTATTACCTACCCTTGGAAAAATTTTGGAAAAAATATTTATTAACAAACTCAACTTTTGGCTTTTCTCTGCTGGAGCTCTTCATCCCCTGCAATTCGGTTTTAGGGAACTTACTAGTTGCGAGGATGCAACCCTCAGGCTGATTAATAACATTTCTACTCACAAATCAAAAAATTTCGTTTCCCTGACCACCGTGGACATCTGCGGGGCCTTCGATAATCTCAACTGGAATATATTACCTCAAACACTTTCTAATATCAATCTTCCACCAATTTACCAAAACTTTATATTCTCTTATTTAAATAATAGACAAATTTCTCTGGCTAACGGCACTTCCTCTATCACTAAATGTATCTCCTCTGGGGCTCCGCAGGGTTCGGTTCTTTCTCCTACCCTGTGGAGTATTTATTTTAATGATATACTTAATCTTAATGATGATCTTTTTTACCTGCAGGCCTTCGCGGATGATCTTGCGGTGGTCACTTTTTCCACAAACTTGAAAACATTACGTATTAATACTAATAATCTCCTTGATCTTATCTCGTCCTCCCTTTCGGCCCTTAAACTCTCCGTCACCCCCGAAAAATGTAAAGCTATCGTATTTAAAAAAAATAGATCTAAAATTAAACAGAGACCCTCATTTAAAATCCAAAACGTTAAAATTCAAACTACTAGACAATTAAATTACTTAGGCATCACGATCGACGATAACCTTAAATGGAGTTCCCATATTTTTAATCTAAGAGAGAAGTGCTTCAAGTTCGCTAGCACTTTTGGGAGAGTGACTGGCAGTAACTGGGGTGTTGATAAATCCTTTCTTAAAGTTTGGTATCTTTCGGTTATCGAAAAGATAATTACTTTCGGCTCAGGAGTTTGGGGAAAAGCATTGACTGGGGCACAGGTCAAAAAACTTATTTCTCTTCAAAGGATTTTTCTTTTAAAAATCTCATCTGGTTTTCGGACTACTTCTAACATTTCTCTCTTTTCTTTAACTGGAATCCCCCCCATTCACTTTGTAATAAATTCTTTGTACAAAAAATATACCTTTTGGAAACTTCGCAATAACCTTTTTACAAATCCTGCCCTTCCCCCCCCTGAAAAATTTGATCATAACTGCCCTTCTTCCAGTATCCCTCCTTCTCAACGTACAGTGACCTTTTCCCCCATTAATCCACTTAACTTTTCCAAAATAAATATTTACACTGATGGTTCCTCTATTGAAAACAATACAGGATACGCCATTTGCATCTTTAACGAAAACACACTGGAAGAAACTTTCACCTTTAAACTTGAGCATGGGAACACAGTTTTCCAAGCAGAAATTGCTGCGATCCATTTCTCTATAAATTGGGCATCTAATAGAAACATTAAAATTAATATCTTTACAGACAGTCAATCGTCAATCTCGGCCTTTAACTCCATCAAAAACAAATCTTTTTACTTATCCAAAATTAAAACTAATGCTAATCTTAATAAACATTTAATTAATTTATGTTGGGTTAAAGCCCACTCCGACATCTCGGGTAACGAGGTCGCAGACAAAAATGCAAAACTAGCTACTACCTCTGGCTCTCCAACTTCTTTACCTTTCCCTTATTCACTTCTCAAAAAACATTACAAACTTGATATCCTTAGTAATTGGCAATCCTTTTTAAATGACTATGTCTCCCCCCGAACTCACGATCCCGCCAGAATTTTAAATTTCCTTCCAAAAGTTAACTTTAATACACATATTACTAATAAATATTTAATCTACTTTATTACGGGCCACGGCCCATTCCCCGATTATTTGTTCTCTTTCAAATGTAAATCTACTTCCTGCTGCTCCTGCGGCGCTTTCGGCGACGCCGATCACTACGTTTTTTCTTGCCCCCTTACCAAAGCTTTTCACCTTTATAAACCTTCACCCCATAATACGGCGACCTGGTTCTCGAGTGTCTGCTCTAACCCTTCTTCAATCAATAAAATAAAAAACTGTGTTCTCATAGCGAGAGAAATCTCTAATAAAATTTCATAATCAGCCTGGGGATCTCTGCTTTTAATTTTTTCGGACTCCTCTTCTTGACTCCTCTTTTTTGACTCCTCTTCTTGTTGTTTTTTTGTTTGTTTTTTATGTTGTTTTTTATGTTGTTTTTTTATATGTTGTTTTTCTCGGTGGTGTCGTCTGCTTTTGTTGTGTTGTCTTTAGTTGTTGCACCCCATTTTATAATATATAGTCAACTTCAAAATGTTTTCAACTACTATCATAATACTTATATTATCTCAGATCATTATGTCATTTGTAAATATACTATCAAGTCTTCAATAATGTAAATAAGTCAACAAAATGTATTCAAGTCTACAAGAGTATAAATGTAATCAAGTCTTCAGATATATTTTCATATTAGCAAAACTATGTTATTAGCTTATATCCTTGTAACCACTCCTGTAAAAATTTTTTAAAGATTCAATAAATTTAGTGTTGGTTGTTGTGGACACCCGGACATCGGCCGGACGCCTGCCAACTCCTCTCCCGGCCGTCCAAATAGATGCTCAAGTCCTCAGGACGAGTCGGACGGTCTGGGTCTTCAACACCTTTCTGGTAGGTCGGACGGTCTGGGTCTCAACAACAAAACCGACGCCACAATATGTAATATTATGCAACATCATTCATGTGAATGTAGATCATTCCATTTACGAGAGAAGATACTTTTTGACAGTTTTGTATTTTGACGACCAAGAATTTGTCAATAGATATTTATTTTATGCAATTTATATTAATTTCATTTTAATGGCAATTTGATGTGGATGGATTTCGCACGTGAATATGGGTAGATCATTCGTTTGGATTAGTAATTTGTCTAAAAGCGCCTAAATTCAATAGACGCAACGTAGTGTTAATTTAATGCCAAAGGCATTGTTCTGTGGATCATGTTCACCATTATTTCGCTGTGGAAGAAGTGAAGCCATTGCATTATGTAGGGTATGTCATGTTTTGCTCACATCAGATTTTTTAATCCATTCTGTATCAGCAGAAAATGAATTTTCACGAGTGATCCATGCAGTCTGTTAAACTTTGGTTTTTGGAATCCTATGAAACCAAACATTATAAATTTCCTCATTATTACGTCAATTAGAAATTACAGCACGGCATCACATCTCATAAATACAACGATTTTGCTGAAATTATAGAAAAACAACAAGTTTAAATATGATTTACAATTATTGGTCTCAGAAGATCCGCCGCAAAAGAAGGAAAATCGCCACTCTGATGTTGTAACCTTCCTCCTCTTTCGATGGACTGATCCCATCTGCTTGGATGGACCGACGTAGGGCTCCTAAATACTATATATAGGATCCTTAGGACAACCTATTGTATTAATAAACCTGTAGTCGAAACTATCTACGAAAACACTTCCAACAGGCGGTATACCAGCATAGTATTTTTCAACATTAGCAAGGCGTTTAATAAAACGTATATTCCTGGGCTTATTTCCAAGCTAGTGCGACTTGGCATTTCGGCACAACTTTTGGCGATCATCAATTCATATCTCACTAACCTTTATTTCCGCGTACGAGTTGATAAACTGTCTGTTTTATTCGACCAATCAGGGCCAGGGTGATTGCACGAAGCTGTTCACCACACAACGATGTCAATACACTACAAAGTTACATAAAACGTAGCCTTGAACACTGGCTCGTGACCTGGAGAATCAAAATTAACGCTTGCAAGAGTGCAGTGTGTATATTTAAACCCAACTACCGAGAACTTAGTCATAACTTCATCTTAAATATTTTTAACGAACCCGTCCTATTCTGCCACTCTGTAAAGTATATGGGCGTCACTCTCGACACCCATATGCTATTTTCAGAGCATATTACCGATAAACTGAAAAACGTAAATAAATCATATTCCGCCCTTGTCCCACTTCTCGGTAGAAAATCCTACCTCTCCACCCATAATAAGCGTATTGTTTACAACTAAATCATTGCACCGGCGTTTCTGTATGCCTGTCCTGCCTGAGAATCGGCTGCAAAAACGCACATTGAGAAAATGCAAGTATTCCAAAGCAAAGAATTACGGTGTATTGTGAATGCTCTTCGATTTGTACAAAACGAAGTCATTCACCATGACTTCAAAGTCTCTAGCGTTGAAGAGCAGATTCGTCGTTACACTCGAAATTTTTACAAGAAGAATTCAAGCAAACCATGTTTGAGAGAAGCGGATCAAAGCTACGACAACACTTCCCTTAGTTATCTAAGGAAGCGTCGCTCCTGCAATCTTTTAGTCGGCCCTTTAAAAGTCCCCTGGAAAAGGGAGATATGCGTCTCCCCAACCCAGTGTCAACTGAGCTGAATTCGATCTAACGGCGATAGATGGCGCCACAGTTGCGCCTGTTCGTCATTAGATCAATACCCACTGACATGACATGATTGCTTATTAGCTAGCTGATATTGATTCCAGCCAGCTTGTAATTCACTTTTAATTTCTCCTTAATTTTTAACTTTAATTGTATTCTTATGCT
Organism: Amaurobius ferox; assembly: GCA_951213105.1. Classification (NCBI taxonomy): domain Eukaryota; kingdom Metazoa; phylum Arthropoda; class Arachnida; order Araneae; family Amaurobiidae; genus Amaurobius; species Amaurobius ferox. Next base: position 48,717,522 of record OX578144.1, on the reverse strand, counting down.
TTCCCGTCGTCTTGTAATTCCTATATTTAAATTTGGACTAATAGTATATTTTACCTAGTCAAAGCTTTCCCTTTTTTACCTCCTCTAGGCAGTCAGCCAATACCAAGAGAAGATCACCACCCAGCAACATCGGATAAAACCATTCTAATCACATTCTGCACAGGAATGACGAAAATACCTTCAGCTATGTGAACATTAAAAATTTAGATATATAACTATTTTCGATGTGGGGATAAGTGCTGACGCACAGGCGAACCGAAATATATCGTCTTGGCTCTTGACTTAATAAATCTTGGGTTCAAGAATGGAGAGCTGAGCATTTTTTACTTATATGAAATGACCTGTTATAGAGCAGAAATCGTTTCATCGTCATGGATGTCTTGTTGTTGTTGTTGTTACCCAGACCGTCCGACCTACCAGAAAGGTGTAAGGTAACTGTTTGGACGGCCGGGAAGTGCCACCCAATTTAGACCGGAACCCAGTGGGGGAGGCATCCACAGGGACCGTACCCTCCTTCCCCTACCACCAACCTCTCGGAAGGACTTACGGACCCACATGTTTAACGTGTTCGTACTCCGCGTGAACACGGCGGCAGTTTTGGCAGTGGCTGGAATCGAACCCGGCCTACCGAGTGCAACTCCAGCGCGCTAACCAATGGGCTACCGCGCCCCAGGACAAATTAATGTAATAAATGTAGTTGGTATTATGATTAAATGGTAAAATGGTTAACAACTATGTTCAGTAAAATACAAGTACAGCATATACAGAGATGTACAACCAATATGTACAACTAATATGTACAAAAACAAGCAGCGGGAAACCCAGGGAGCATTAAACCTCACTGATCGAGAAGTTGAAAGCAGAGGGGTGCTCACGGGCAGGTTAAGTAATTTTATTAGAGATTTCTCTCGCAATGAGAACACAGTTTTTTAATTTATTTAAAAGAATGGGGTTTTTGCTAACACCGGAGAACCAGGTCGCACAATGAGCAGGAGAAGGTTTGACCAGATGAAAAGAGGAGGTGTGTGGACACGAAAAGACATAGTGGTCCACATCACCATAAGCACCACAAGTACAGCATGACGTTCTTTTATGTTTAAAATGGTGGAGGTAATCTAGGAATGGACCATGACCAGTAAGAAAATAAATGAGATATTTGTTATAAATTTGGATGTTTAAGTTAACTTTGGGGAGAAAGGTTAGGATCCTAGCAGGGTCATGGGTCCGGGGAGAAATATAATTGTTTAAGAGGGATTGCCAAATATTAAGAAGGTAATTTTTACAAAGGTTTTTCAAAAAGGAATAAGGGAAGGGAACTGCAATAGGGGAACCAGTAGAAGTGGCTAATTTAGCGTTAACATCGGCGACCTCGTTACCCCGGATGTTAGCGTGGGCCTTGACCCACGAAAGGTTAAAAAGGGATTTAAAGGGTAAAATTTTTGATTTAATATCGTTTAGGTATCTTGATTTAATATTGGGGGAATTAAGAGCCAGAATGGCTGAAAGGCTGTCAGAATAGATATTGACATTGATATTTTTAGAAATGGCCCAGGAAAAGGCCGCACTCAGAGCAGCCAGTTCAGCCTGAAAGACTGTGTTCTCATCGTTTAATTTGTATAAAAGCGTCTCGACCAACGAGTCCCCCTCAAAAACGCAAACCGCAGAACCAACTTTATCCTCGAGCTTAGAGCCGTCAGTATAAATGTTAAAGTTGGAGAAAATATTGGGTTGACAGGGAGGAAAATTTATGGAGCGGAGATAAGGGGGAAGGCCGGAGAGAGCAATATTAGAGTCGAAAAGTGCAGGGGCGGGAAAAGAAGGATCGGGAAAAAGGTTGTTTTTATGCTTCCAGAAATGATATTTAAAATATTGAGTTTTAATGACACAATGTAGGGGAGGAATTCCAGTGATTGAAAAAAGAGAAATGTTTGAAGATGTTCTAAATCCGGAAGAAATTTTAAGTAGAAAGATTCTTTGTAACGAAGTAAGTTTAGACATTTGATCCCCAGTAAGGTTCCCACCCCAGATACCCGAGCCATAAGTAATTATTTTTTCGATGACAGATTGATACCAAATTTTAAGAAAAGCTTTGTTTACACCCCAGTTATTGCCCGAAATCTTTCCAAAGGTAGAAAAGAGCTTGAAACATCTCTCTTTTAAATACAGTATATGAGGGCTCCATTTAAGATTATCATCAATGATGATACCTAAAAATTTAAGGGACCTTGAGATTTTGAGGGTTTTATTGAGGAATTTAATAGGGGGGTAATATTTACGTTTTTTAAGAGATCTTTTAAATAAAATGCATGAGGATTTTTCTACAGAGGCCGAAAGGTTTAAGGAAGCAAGGGAGGTTTCAATAAGGGAAAGGACAGTATTAGTGTTTTTGACAACAGTGTGGATGTCGTTGCCAGAGGAGACCACGGCCAAATCATCAGCAAAAGCCTGGAGATAATAAAGGTCATTGTTTAAATTTAAAATGTTGTTGAAGTAAATATTCCAGAGGATGGGTGAAATTACAGAGCCCTGTGGGGCTCCTTTAGAAATTGATTTAGTAAGTGTTAAATTATTACATGAAAATGAGATAGTTCTGAATTGTAAATAGGAGTAGATAAAGGATTTAAATTGGGGGGGGAAGATTAATTCTATCAAGGGTAGAGGGTAGAACATTCCAATTAAGATTGTCAAAGGCCCCGCTGATGTCGACCGTGGCCAGGGAAACGAGACTCGAAGGCCGAAGCGATTTAATACGAGTGACCAGCGCGTGAGCAGCGTCTTCGCAGCTGTGTAACTCTCTAAAACCGAACTGTAGCGGATGAAGAGAACCGTTTGTCCTTAACCAAAGGTTTAGTTTGTTTATGAATAGTTTTTCAATTATCTTGCCAAAGGTAGGTAAAAGGCAGATAGGTCTATAAGAACTACAGGCTGAAGGGTCTTTACCAGGTTTTAAAATAAATAGAACTTTGGCATTTTTTAGGGAATTTGGGAATTTACAGAATTTAAAGATGAGGTTAATTATTTTTGTGAAGAGGGCGGGATAGGTCTTGAATAAATTTTTCCATATAGTGTAGTCTAAATTATCTTGTCCAGGGGCTTTGCCAGGTTTTAGATGGTTAAAGACAAGGCAGAGCTCGTCATCCGAGACCGACCCCAAACCCTCAGGAGGAATGTCGTGAATAGGAAAAGTGGTGAAGGAAGAGTCTTCCGAAAAGCAATGGTCCAAAAGACGCTGAATTTTTTCGGATGTTTTTCATGGATGTCTTGTGTTTGGCCCGAACATTTTTGTATATATCAAGTCAAACTGGGATAAATATTGGCACACTTTTTTCATCAGATCACAGAATAAATTATACTGTCTCATTTCATATCACGAAACTGTAATACATCGTATGCAAAATAACAGCAATTTTCTAATAGCCAATTCTACCAGTTCAAAATTGCCAGTTCTGCTTTTTGGCGGCAAAAAGTCGTTTGTGAAGGAGTCAGTAAATAGGAAGTAGCGCCATCACACCAAGAAGACATATTTCTAATGTTTTTAGGTATTAGTTGCTGCATATATAGTATTACGTAACCCGAACATCGATAGAGGGTGCAGCGACTAGCTGTGTCCACAGGGCAAACATCAGAGATTGAGGAGATTGAATTGTAATTGTGTTGCCATGTAAGACGGGCCTTCCTTCGCTCTACAATATTATGTAAATAAAAGTTTGTTAATAATAGTTATAAAAGTTTTGAGAATTGAGTCTATACAGTCCACTCATACATTTGACCAAAAGTGCTCGCCTGGAGTTCGTGGGTATCATACAGCTAGGTTTGGCATTAGCAATACATCTAGGTTTGTTCTAAACGCTGTGACGATTTGTATCGAAATGATCTAATATTTGGAATCAAAAACAACAAATGATTTTATTAATCTCCCGAAAACTTACAAATTTTGACATGCGACCTATTGTAGTATCACCGATGATATGTAATATCGTAAATTTGGATTGTAACATTCGTTGAAAAATGATCTTTAGATATATATAAGTCGCAATTTATAGATGCAGTTATGAATCCCAATACCGGAATTAATTCTAAAGCTATTGTAATCTCTTAAAGCATATCTTACCTGGCAGAAACTTGGCGTTGGGCTTGGGCTGTAACCCTCTCGCCCTGATGACTTCAACCTCTAGGCAGCTCTTGCGCTCGCAGATCCCCAGTTGCACTTCACCTAAGGCAGGGGAGGCAAGTGCCTGTCGCCCCACCAGCTGCCCTGGGCCTAGGCCTTCCACGAAACTCGGAGCCTCGCCGACCTCCGGGGGAAGTCGACACCATCTGTGCGAGGAAATTAATATCGAGAAAAAGTCAGTCACTCAAGTCAAACAGAGAAAATTGTATGTTTTCTAAAGTTTACCCAATGACTTTTGGAATGGCACTATTATTTTTTTTTATAGATTAACGCAATTTTTTTTTATTAGAGAGATTTCACGGGTTAATAATTGTGCAAATCCGGATTTAAGCAAATTACTTAAAAAGTCTTTTGTGAATTCTCTAATTATTTCGCGATTTTCTCGGTATAAAAAAAATGCACAAAAAGTAAGTTTCTGTTGAAATTTTTAGAATAGCGGGTTTGTTATTCAAGACGTGGATTATGCAAACTTTAGAAGATATTTTATATTACTCTTAAAGATTTTATATTACTCTTATTTTTTGTTATAGCTAAGACTTTTGAGCATTTACTTCAGGATACAATTTATAAAGTGATAATTTGTGAGATTAAATATATAATTCAGTTATTTCAAATTGAGATATCTAGATGAAACTGAAAATTTTTAATGAAGTTCTTGTAGGGCCATTTTAAGCAATACCCGAGCCCCTAGGTAAAACCGATCCAGGGCCATTTCCATTCCTTGCACCCTATTTGAAGGATTTAAAGAAATTTTCCACGCTGACCAAGCGACACGATACGAACTTCCGTTTTTTTTTTTTTTTTAGAATACTTTTATATTGATCGCATATGCTCATACAAATAATGCATGTACCTATTTCTTATGGAAACTCTCTATAAAGTATCAAAAAGTTATCCTAATAATAGCTTTATCGCCCTTGCTTTAAACCTAGCTCTAACCGTTAGATTTACTACTAAAAAACACCTGAACAATCGACAATTTGTGAGATACTGATTTATTCGCACCATTGTGGTTCACCTATAGCCAAAAGGCAAGTACTATCTATAGCCAATCCTATAGCCAAAAGACAATATATATATATATAGTCAAAAGACAAAAGAAATAGAAATATTTGTCTTTATCATCATAGAATCGCATTAAACGCAGGAACTTTTTCTTTCGTCATGATATTTTGTAATGAAAATAGGTCCTCTGTGGACTATTAAAAATTTCCTTATTTTGCTTATAGTATCTCGTCTTGTGAGTTCTCGGACGTTCTGTTAGCACATGTGTCTTATTTTATTTTGGTTTCTTAATAGTCATTTATACGATCCATGACACCTGCTGAAAGTTCCAGTACAAATATGAGATATAATGAGAGCGAATTAATAGAATATTCTACATTCTTAACTTTTTGCATGTGTCAATTTTATTTTTAACTTTCGTACTTATTGTATTGTGATGTCCAACCTGTATTTTGGTTTTGAAGTTTTTAAGAACAGGACGTAAAAGTTCCTTGAAAGGGGAAAATTGACAAGGGATATGTACCGTAAAGAGTATTTTCCAAGAGTCACTCCCAAATATTTTTAATTATGAAATTAATCTTTACACAATCGCTCAAAATAGCTATTGCATCAAAATCTTTAATATTCGATGGCTGTTTGTTCATATGTTTCATGTTTTTTAGAAGTTTTTTAAATGTTTGTATAAATGTGCAGTAGATTTAAATATATTTCTCCTCCAACCTCGTGTTTCAATGTCTTCTCGATTTTGATGATCCTCGTAGAAAATTGTCTGTGTAATCAATCAGTCAGTGTGTTATCACTGGAAGGTTTCGCCGGGTCAATAGTTTAACGAAACCCTTAAAAACAGTGCCGTCGTTTCCGTTTATCGTTATATGTGTTACAATAGTTCAAAATAACTATCGCATCAAAAATGTTCACATTCTTCAATGCTCCAGTGTTTTTCGCCTTTGATGTTCCCCTTAGAGAAATGTCTGCATGCCATTGGGTAAACTCAGCAATATATTCAATGGGAAACAAAGTACATAGGGGAATGGATCAGGAAAGATATCCACCAAAAGAAACAGGTTTTACTCAACGGCGGTTCGACACATCGAGGCAGTCGGAATGAAGGGGGTAGGCATGCTTGAGAAAAGAAAAACAGAGAAGGAGGAAGGCTCCGCACACCCAAGGCACGTGCAAGGAGAGACACAAAATAACAATCGATAGTCAATCGCGCCACCACGAAAGCAGGACGACGTCAGCGGGATGTTTTGATCTGGGCATAAACTTGAGTCAAAATGCAGCAAATGAGACAATTTTTATTATTTGTTTTCAGTTTTTGCTAAAAGCAGCACACACACACACATACATATATACTTTCTTTTTTTTTTTCCTTTTATGAATCATTTTCAAACAATCGGGATACATGGGATATCTTACAAATATGTGGTTAAAATGGTAGAACAAGCCTCTCTGATTATTTTCAAGAATTTTCATCATGACTTGATCGTTTTTTTAAAATTTTTCAGGAATTTGATAAATCAGATTAAATATTCTGTTCTGTTTACACTTAATGAAAAACTTCCACTCAGGGCATTAATTATTTTCGAAGAAGCCATTCAAATAAGTATATTTGACTTTATAGACATGAAGAAATAATTAAAAGCAACTGCCTCTTTTCATTTATAGATATGATTTTATTTCAATGTTAGTGATAAATCAGATTAGAAAACATTGCAGGTTTTAATTCTAAATCGGTCAGAAACTGTATCAACTTCCAAAATTTAATCTCTCAATATTCACTTCTACTATTCAAATGGTTCGAGATAGAAGATATGAAACATCAAAGCACACAAGTAGAAGTAGGATACATTAAATATTATTTTCATTTCTGATGCTATGGATATAGAATGAAACTATGTTTCGTGGATTGGCTCACATTGCTGCTGCTTCAAGTTTATGCCCAGTGCCACAGGAGGTGTCAATAGAGGCGTGCTTGTGTTTGCATCACGTTTTGCGTGGGATTTGTTTGTGCCATGATGTACTTACGATCTCCCTCTGCTCCTGGCCGTGCCCGTTGAAGAGGGTGTTGATCCGGAGGCCTCCTCGCCGCCTGCAAGAGAGCAAAGAGGCTGGATCAGCCTTGATACAAACCCCCTTCACTTTTCACCACACAGCCCCGGGCCGAATCCGCCCTGTTTTCCAAAGCCTTGCATGGAATACAGCAGAAATTAACTGACCCCCCCCCCCCTCAAAGTGCAGAAATAGAATGTTTTCAGTTGTTATAATGGAATTTTCGCATTGTAATAGGCAAATCCTATACATGTATAATTTCTTCACAACAAATCTTAACACATGGATGAAAATTTAAAATTTAATACAAATTAAATTTTTTTTTTTAAATGGAGTAAAGGATGCGAGCCTAGTCCTATATACATTCAAGGCAAAACAATTTTGATTTATCGCATATGTTTCTTCCCCAAATACCACATCAAGGATTTATGCATCCGGTATACATGTATATATTGTGAACAACTTCATAGGACTGCAAAAACGAAAATTCTATTGAAAAAATACCGTATCATACATTAAAAATTAAATTGAAAATTAATTCCGCATAATAAAAAGACATCTTACAAAAGTATTTTATAGTAAAAGAAAACATTATTTTTATAGTTTGTCTTATAACTACATACATTTTACTTTCATAATAGTAAATTGCATTATTATTAGTATTTGTTTTTAAAAATGTAGTGTGCCAATTGTCTTTTATATTGTGCACAAGGTATTAATTGAATTTTTGATACAAATATAAAGAAATTGTACAAAGTCTTTCAAAGACATTTTAGACCTTGTATGCACATATTTTTGCATACAATGAATTGTGATTATATATGTCTGTGCATATTCAATTGTCCTTAATTTCTGCTTTTCTGCAAGGCTGTGGTAACTATGCCGTCTCCATTGTTGAACCTAGCTGCGATAAAAATGTTAATTACTATTTCATAATATTCAAAATGGGGATTTATACCAATAGCCAGTTTCCCTCCATGGACAATTTAGATTACTTCTACGGGTGTTCTTTCTTTAACTAAATACTTGTTAGAAAACATATTTTATAATATATTAACTTGCTTAATGTACAGACTAATTAATGTACCTGACTAACAGAAGTTAAACTGAAAATGCTTATTATTGAGTAAATATGTTTTTAAGCTGTTATAGTTTATAGAATATTTATAAGACGATGTATATAGTTTTGAGAAAAAAAAAAGAAGTTCGCTAAAGAGTTATTAATTTAAAAATGCAAACTACATTCAATATATTTTTAATATAGTGATGGAAAAATTGGAAGCATAGTTAAATATTTTCCTTTAATTTATTTTTCTGGAGAACAAAATACATCTTAAATTTTTGATAAAAAGTTATGTTTCTGCCATAATACTTTAAGAGAAGAATGATATTCATAACATGATGAAATAAACATTTTTTGCATTTTTTATGTATCTGACCCGTATTTAAATTAGTTGCCTCTTATATTCAACTTGAAGCCAATTTCCTAAATATAAAAGTATTGTTCTATACTAAGGTACACTTCTAAAAGGATAATGCTGTGCAAACTACATTAGAAACGAAGAACTGTCAACTACTCACGAAAATGTTTCAATAGGAAATGTGAGCTACTACTAATCACACTAAATGTGGTGAAGAACATATAATTAGACCTGAACTATATATTCAACACAAAACATCAACCGGCCTTTGCCGATTGAAACGCGTAATAAGCAACTTTCAGTGTTTTGTATTTTCCATAATTATTAACATTTTATATAGACAATCTTAAATAGTCAAGTACTATATTGTGTATAGATAATGCTTTTCACACATTTTACGTCTTCGGGAAGTTAACAAAATAAGAAAAAAATCAAAGAGTTAAAATAAAAAAGTCCAAGCTTTAATCATGCCATGCCTCCCCCCCCCCCTTTTTTTTTCAAGCCACTGGGGTATTTTTTTTTCTGATTATGATCAATCAATGAATGAAAATATTCGTCAAATACCTGCAAATCTAGCAATTTAATTTGACAACTAAATCTATTTTTTATGAGACGAGAATTTATTCTAACAGAATTTTAACGCAGGATGCAATTTAAATAAGAGGATTTCCTCACGAGTCTTTATGCACCATTTTAACTTTCGATTAAAGTGCTGCAGTGCTTCAAAAGTAAGTTAAAGAAGTTAAAACTTCTATCTCGATAAGTAAGATAGGCAAAAATTGTTAATTGCAAAGCTGTAGAACTTTCTCTATTTAGTAAAAAAAAAAAAATGCGGTTTGTCCATAACATGTACACAAAGGACAAAATATGCTGTCAAAGAAAGATATAATTATTGTGCTGCATCATTTCTTTCTTATTTTTATATAACATTTATTTTTTTTTACTACAAAATCGATAATTCTAAATAAATTGAAATTAGGTTATTACACGGATTATTATTTTTCCATGCGTAATTCTTGCCATTTCCTTCAGAAATACTCAAAAATATAACTAGACATTTGCATAAATATTGTTTTTCATTGACCTCATTTTTTATCGTCTGTGATCATACTATGTGCAAACCACACGACGTATTTCCATACTAAATAATAATAATAAAAAAAACCGCTCTATAACCTTGTAATTCAAATTTTTCGTCTATATTGGTTTGTTTTCAAGATAAGAATTCCAACTACTTCAATTTGTCGCTAAAAGATCTGTAAACTCTCTCAATTACTAGCGCAGAGGCGCTTCTTATTAATAAATCCTGCTTCTGCAGTTTTAAACACCCTAATCGAAAGTTATAGAGATGCATATGACGGATACCCTGTACGTTCCCTATTGTTTGTCGTGTAATTTATTTCTAGCATAGCTAACGTTTAACTATCAGCTATCAGCATATAGATTATTATATAACATATAGATTGTGCACTCTTTCCTAAGTCGGAGGATGGACAGTGCAATTGCTATGCAATTTAATTTTTAGGACAACGTTTTAGATTTAGCTAAGCACGCCAAGTTGGTTTCGGAAAATAACTTATGCACCCATAGAGTGAAATTCATAACCTAATACAAGAAAGAAGGAATTTGAAAAATAGCTTTATGTTTTCTTACACCTATAAAGGTGGATTACTCTCGGGATCAGTTTAATTTATTTAATTTATTTTAATTTTATTCGATTAATTTGTTTCCAACCAACTTCTTTAATCCTTCCAAAAACCCAATACTTCTTTAATACATATTAGCATGCCTACAACTATAAGCGTAGATAGGATTTTTAGTTTGACGGCCTCATGGATTTTCAGTTTGGACGTGTTGAAGCTCAAAAGAGTTTCAGTTTGGGAATGCTTCAGCTCGAAGTTCTTTAGTACCAAGCACAACAGTTGTATTGCAGAATATCAGTATATAAATTTGAAAAGTTTTCAGGATGCTAATATATGTATATAATTTGGGGGTTTAGTCTTCCACAGTCATCTTTAGCTTCCTACAAGAAAGTATTCTTCGAAAACATAACAATAATTTTTTTTATTATCAATTTGCCAATACAAAAATTGTAGACCTGCTCATCATGGCATACATACATTACCAAAGAAAATTATTATATGAAAATCTCAAATAATTTTTTAATTTTGAAAAAAAAAATGTAATACTTTGTTAGCGGTGCACTTATAACTTTTTTTTTTGGCTGATGCAATATGGCTGACTAACGATATAACAAAACGTTACTAATTTATAGAATTTTTATTTTGCATATGTAAGATTGATAGTTTGGTGACATTGCTTTCAGGTATGTCAATGACATTATGGGGTGTTACATGTTTCATAGAATTTGCACATGTTTTATAATTTGTGTAGAATATATGGCATTGGCATTTTAAGGATTTTTAAGATAAGAATATATGGCAGATGAAGTTAATAGCGATTTACAATAGTGATGTTTGATAATGATTTCAGAAATAAAGACTCTATCGTGGAGAGCAGTCATGCCAGCATCATCTGCATGCTCACAATTTCTTTAGTACATTGAAACTCTGTGGAATATGGAAGATCATGAGATAACCAACTGTGTTAAGACATTTTTATGTAGGTCATTTTACTAAAGTATCCCCAGTTTTGTACGCCTTTTTCTCTTCAACGAGGTTCAACAGTGGAGATGGGAAAAGAGAGGGACGGTCTCGGGGCACTTACGTCATACTGTCTCCGCTGACGCTGCCGTCGGACGAGATGCTGCTTCCGGCTCGCAAGTCCGGCAGAATCTCTTCACTCCGCTGCACCACGAACGAAGACGACGAGCCATTCCGGCGTCGGAAGAGAAGCCTCTTCTTGTGCCCTTGGCGAGAAAAATGGGGCTCGAGTCACGCGCAAGAAAGGTGTGAAGTATTTATTATTTTTAATTTAAATAACCTGATTTCATTATTTATCACCTTTTCTATCTTATCTATTTATTCAAGTACCTGTAGGATGTATTGCTTCAGTGGCGGATTTCAGGAGGGGCGATCGAAGCGATCGCCCCCCCAAACGCCTGACAAATGTCGACGTTTTATCAAATAAATTATAAAATTAAAAAATAAATGTATAATTAGGGAGATACTTTGGTTAGTTTGGATACTTTATTTAGTTAATATTCAGTATTAATCTTCTCACATGGAAATCCCTTACTTGTGTATAATTTTGTGTATACTTAATACAGAATATAATTTCGGTTACCTTACACCTTTCTGGTAGGTCGGACGGTCTGGGTCTCAACAACAACAGAATATAATTTAGTTTCCTGTTTCGACTTCAATAATAAGTTTGTTTCCTTATATAGTCACTTAATTTTTTTCCCTCCAATCTTCATTGTTTTGCTTTGGTCTTAAAAAAATGATAGGCCGTATTTTATAAGCTGCAAAGAACTTACTATAAACTTCCGAATTTGTTCTAGTTATTTCAAAAATGTCAAATACCTGTATATAGGAAGCCGTTAAGAAAATCCTAAGTGAACAAACCTCCGAGAACATTTCGATCTACTGATCGCCCCCCCCCCCCCCCCAAACAAGAGGCCAAAATCCGCCACTGTGCTCGATGGAATGTGATGTCATTTGTGCATAATGGGTTTTAGCTTATATTAGGAAAGGGCATTTCATTGACCAACAGGGGTATATGCAAACTATTTGGATAAGCAAAGATTTCCATATCTAGGCTGCACTGGCTTTTATTGGGATACCTAGTGTTGAAGACCCAGACCGTCCGACTCATCCTGAGGACTTGATCAACTAATTGGACGGCCAGGGGATACCTAGTGAGTAGCAGTTTAGAGAAACTTTTGCGAAGGGTTTGATCCAGCCACCTAGTAAAGGGGTTAAATTATGCGATGAATTTCCCGAGTATTTTGAGAAATATTCTTTCTGGGTATTTATTAATTATTTCAGTACAAAGAAAATTTGGTTAGAGGTTACTAACTTCTATAAATGCTAAATAAATTGCGCTTTTATTTCTCTATTTCTTTCTTTAACTTTTCATATAACTTAAGGTTGAAAAAGTTTCACTGGTACAATCGAATTTAGGCGATTCAAATGGCTGTTTATTGCAAATTTGAGAACTTTGAATATAGCATAAATATCAGGTTAGATCAAATTAATTAAGGAAATCTCAAATTTTAATTAGTCAGCCGCCCAGTCGCGATATATTTTCTCAAGTAAATCAACAGAAATACACTGGAATCACTCCGTTAATCTAAAGATAGTATGTATAACAACATTTTAAACTTATATAGCACATTTCTCTCATTTAAGTCAATTCAAAATATTTAGAATATATCAAATTTTAATTTCATAATTTCATTAATGTTAAAACTTTACATAAAACATTTTTGTAAATATTGTTACAAACGAGGGTGAAAAAATACAAGATTATTATTTACTAGCCGCCTTCGGCCACCAGCTCGATCGATTAACTCTTAATTTACAGTATCTTTTTTACAGTACTTTTTGACAGCATAGCCGACAGCATAGTCGTTATAATACGTCCTAAATAAGCACCTAAGCACACCTTCACATTTGCCCGCTACGCCCGAAATAAAAGACTGCGCATGCCTTCGTAAACTGGGCGTGGCTTTAGTAGAAATGAAATAAAGCCAGAACTAGAGATCAAATATCCTTAGTGGTTAGAAGGCGAGCAGGATCAATTAAAAATATAAATAAAAGGATGCTGACTGCTGATTATGCTAGTGAAAATTGCACTAAAAATTGCAAGTTCATAGAATTAACAGGAGCTGTGGTAGATGAAAACGTTGTTTACGAGAATAGCTTGAATTATCGAAGCCCGGGGGATAAATTGCTAATGTTTTATTTTTACGGGGTTGGGATATAGAAAAGTCAATTCCAACTCACTTGAATCAATATGTTCTGAAATAATCTAGCTTCTAAGAGTTAGCAACACTGAAAGTTACATATTTATTATACGAATCCAGAATTTTTGCTTATTCTAGCGCGTAAGTACAGTCATTTATATAGTAATGCCATACGACTTCCAGTTGTAATGTCATGCTAGGTAAATGACCGAAGAATTAAACGTGGAAATATGAAGAGTAAGTTTTCACATTTCTACTTAATGCATTAAAAATTTACACAAATAACGTAATAGAAACATATATTCGAATAGGAAGATGTCACTTGGTATTCACGAAAAAAAAAAGAAATAGAATCGTGCCGATCTTCAATTCGTGAATGAACGAGTTTAAAAATATACTGGCTTCCAAAAGTCAAGTACGGACAGTGAAATCAACAAAAATGGAAAAGTAAAGCTTTGATTAACTCAAAATTGTACACGAAGGTAGAAAATGTGTTTATGCATTAAAGAAAGCAAGAATTATGTACAAAGATGAAAAATATATTTACTTTTCGTAAGTTATATGATGACGTCACATTTGGATCATTAATAAAACGATGTTTAAAGACAAACAAACTAAACAAAATTACATTAATATGGTATGTGACCACTCCGGACCTTCACACAAACTTTAAAACAATTTTCCATGTTTTCAATGAGGTGATCAAACATCACAGATGCGAGCAATGGCCATTTCTTCAGTCTCGCAATGGGGTCTAGGACTTCATCCCGATACTGCGCAGTCGTCAGAGAACCGCCTTTAAAGATGTACAGCTCTGTGCGATATCCCATTTATTCGGAGTCCAGACTCCGAGCTACGAGGTTGTGATTTTGTGAAGCTGCTGCTTTTTGATTGTGGCGACTTTCCTTGCTTAAGTTTGGGCGTGTTATATCTAGTTACGATAGAGCACGTCGGGCTAAGCAATTACAGCTTTGTTGTGTACGGATTTCTCACCATTTTGGATTCGTGCTTTTTCAACTTTGGAGTGCCACGTGTGTTTTTCCCACGTGGTGATGCTATTGCTTGGATCGTTTCTACGCTGACGACATGGATTTAGATGCATTCGACACGGAAGCTACTTGCGGACTTGCTGGTGAGCTAGACGAAGATGGACTGCGGCCTCTCAGGGATGCCATGATTGAATATTGTGATACTCTGCCCAAGGATGGATTGATGCCATCTTGGAAGGAAGAAGTCAAAAACGCCGTGAACTTCTGTGCACTGGCAATCTACACTCTGACGCTACACATCAGGGAGTTACTGACGAATGGACTACTCGGACGGGACGAGGACCAAGTCTCCAGGATTCTGGGTTCGTTTCTTTCTGTAAATTCTTTTTTGTTAGTCCAGAATTTGGCTAGGTTTTATGCTAGTAATTTAAGTGAGATTTATAACTGTGAAGGAAGTAATTCTAGTGATGTAATTAAATGCAAAATGATAGAACTAGGCTTAATTAAGGAAATTAAAGATGAAGATAAACTTAAAACTGTTGAAAATCCAAATAAAAAGAGGAAGATTGAGGGGCAATCCACTATGGATGCTCCTACTAAAAACCAGAATGGAGAATTTAACTTAAAATCTAATGACCAGGATAACATGGATTGTAGTGAAAAAATTGATAATTATGTAAATGATAATGTTAAAACTAAGAGTTATGCTGAAATTGTCGCGCAACCTGTAGTGTTCAAAAGTGCACCAAAACCAAAAACGGTTCAAAATAGTGACAGGCAAAATAGTATAGAGGTTGAGAAAAAAGACCCAAAAGCGGAATGTTTTTTCATCAAGTTTAATGACAATTACCAGGCTCTCCTTAAAAAATTAAATGAAATCTCAGGTAATAAAGTATCTGGCAAGCTCACAGGAGACATGCTAAAATTGATTCCAAATGACGCTGACGCCTATAGGGTTGTACAACGCCATTTATCTAGTGAGAAAATCCCCTTCCACAGTTTAAACTTAAAGACGGAAAGGCCCAAAAAGGTAGTTTTGAAGGGGCTACCAACAAACTATAACATTGAGGAAATAAAAATCACTCTAACATCCGAAGGATTAGATGTAGTCCAGGTTTCTCAACTGAGAAACACAAAAACGAGATTGTCCCTGCCGATCTTCTTAGTCAGCATTAGGCCTACGGAAGACTGGCAGAGGGTATACAGACTGACAAAATTAGGATACTTGGCTGTGAAGGTAGAGGCCTTCAGAGCACGGGGCTTCAAAATCTGCTACCGGTGCCAGCAGTTCAATCATTCCTCTGAGAATTGCAGCATACCACCAAAGTGCCTTAAGTGTGCTGAAGAACACTTCACACGGGACTGCCAAAGACCAAGGACGGAGAAGGCAACGTGTGCTAACTGCAATGGAGACCACCCGGCAAACGTCAGGCAATGCCCGAAGAACCTCTGGAACAGAGGAAAGGCACCGGGGTATGCCCCCTTCCCCCAAAAAATCATATACCCCCTTGGAGGCAAAAGATCCTCGGTCTAAACC
Source organism: Amaurobius ferox (assembly GCA_951213105.1). Lineage (NCBI taxonomy): Eukaryota > Metazoa > Arthropoda > Arachnida > Araneae > Amaurobiidae > Amaurobius > Amaurobius ferox. Next base: position 48,701,477 of record OX578144.1, on the reverse strand, counting down.
CTCAGGCACCCCATCAAGGCTCCTCGCACTCTGTGCCACAGGTTAAAAGAACTCAAACTTCAGCACCTACCAGATCGGTGCAAGAGCAGGCCCCTAAACCGTCGACCCCCAGAGAAATGACTGTGGAGGAAGTGAGAGAGAATAGCTCATGAAGAAATAAAACAGAGGACAACAATTGATAAAGTCGCCAAAGAGGCAAGAGAAGCAAAACTAAGATTATAAAAATAGGTTCAGGAATGGCAGAAAACTAAACGCGCCCGAGAAGAAGAGCTCGCGCAAACACAGCAGTTAGATAAATCGGCTGAAAAAAAAACCAAAAGACTACCGAGGTCCAAAAGGATACTCACAAAACAGATCAAACCGCGGTTGAGGCTGAGGAAATTGTAGCTGAGACTGAGGAAATGGAAGCTGAAACTGAACCTGCTGGTAAATCCAATGATGAAAAGATGGGTGAAATCCTCAACCTCGTCAGAGGATTTATCAGTATGTTCAACCTAGACGATATAAAACATCTGTTGATGCAGCTTGCTGAGTTAATTAAAAAAAAAGAGCGATCCAATGCAAATGGTCTTTGAGGCTTTTAAAATAATCGCGGAATTTGATAAAAACAGTGAGAAACAAACCCGCCATGAATAGGTCCTAAAAAGAAAGTTTTAAAATAATATTTTGGAATGCGAACGGCATATCTCCAAGAATAAATGAACTTAGGAACTACGTAAATGAAAATGATGTAGATGGCCTGCTAATCCAGGAAACTAAAGTTAGAGAAAACAAAAAACTAAATATAGCAAACTATAATAGCTTTCATACTCTTAGCTCAAATATAACTGCTAGAAATCCCCACGGAGGAACAGCAATATATATTAAAAGTAATATTCCCCACGAGGAAATAAACAACATAAATCTTCAAGGTATAGAAAATACTAGTATAAAAATTAAAATAAATAATGCAAACCCATTTATCCTAACTTCAATATATGTCAAAAACATGAGTGGTATAAATGTAGCTGCGCAGCTGGAACTGCTTTTCTTGCGATATCCAAACACAATACTCGCGGGCGACTTCAATGCACACCACCGAGCGTGGGGCAGCAGGAGAGCCAACATACGCGGTACACAGATACATAGATTGCTGAACACAACAAACACTAACATCATTACACAGTCGAGACCAACCTGCTTCTCAGGTGCCAATGGCTCATTCATAAACTTTGTCCTAACGCGAAACATAGAATACGCTCACACAATTGATACCCTGGATGAATTCGACTCGGTTCATCTACCGGTATTGGTGACATTCGATTTGAACACTCCTCTTCCAGCCTCTCTGGGACAAGAGAGGGTGAACTGGAACGTATTCAAAAGAGCACTTTTCGAGCCGCACTTAGCAGTACCCAACATTATGAGCACGACGGATATTGACTCTGCCGCGCACACACTCACAACAGAAATCAGGAGAGCTATTGCCTTGCCAACACATCGTGAGTCACCAAAAATGCCAACACTTTCCCACCATGTCAAACAGTTAGTTAAACAGAGAAATAGAATGCGTAAGACATGGCAGGCTAACAGAGACCCTACCCTTAAAAGGGAGCTTAATAGACTCACGTGTAAAGTCAGTGAAAAAATTGTCGCAGAAAGCAGCAACAGTATAAAGAATTAATCGAATCCCTTAGCCAGGAAGCCGTATCGCTCTGGCAATTCGCTAAAAGACTCAGAAAAACCTCAAGTTAAAATCCCGCCACTAATAGATGGCGCTAATATCGCGTACTCAGACGAAGAAAAGGCAGAGGCGCTTGCTAGGCATTACGAAAAGCAATTTGAACCAAACCACGATCTAATGTGTCAGGACACCCTAAGAATGGTTAGGCAAACTCTAAACAATTTCAGGAACTCCCCGGTCACGGCTGAGACTAACCCAGCCACCCCGCAAGAGATAGTAGAGATTATCAAAAACCTTAAAAACCGTAAAAGCCAGGGCACGACAAAATCAGGAATTTTGCGGTAAAAAACCTACCCTTAAATATAATATTTTACTTGACCATCTTAATAAATAAAATACTAGAACTAAATTATTTCCCCAAAGAATGGAAGGAAGCGATAATTATAGCGATCCATAAACCTGGTGAGGATGCCTCAATTCTAGTCAACTACAGACCAATCAGTTTGTTAGCGACACTTAGTAAAATTACTGAGAAAATAATTCTTAAGAGACTGAACACGCACCTTAGTGAGAATGACATTATCATTCCGGAGCAACTTGGATTTCGACCAAAACACTCCACCACTCATCAATTGCTGAGAGTGGTAGAGTACATTTCTTCTGGTTTTAATTATAAGACAACCACAGCTGCGATTTTTCTTGACATCCAAAAAGTCTTTGATAAAGTGTGACACTGTGGATTAGCTTACAAATTGATCACTCTAAAAGTCCCTGACGCACTTGTCAAACTTTTAATTTCATACCTAAATAACAGACACTTTCAAGTCAGAGTAAAAAATAACTTATCTACACCCAAGCTCATTAAGGGCCAACGGCCGTACCGTGCTGAAAACACCGGTTCTCGTTAGATCACCGAAGTGAAGCAGCATCGGGCGCGGTTAGTACTTGGTGGGTGACCACCTCGGAACGCCGCGTGCTGTTGGCCATCTCGGGTGCGGTATCCCCGTGGTTTGCGCGCTAGATTTGCACGCTGCCACAAAATGCCGCCGTGTTCATGCGGAGTACGATCACGTTAAACATGTGGGTCCGTAAGTCCTTCCGAGAGGTTGGTGGTAGGGGAAGGAGGGTACGGTCCCTGTGGATGCCACCCCCACTGGGTTCCGGTCTAAATTGGGTGGCACTTCCCGGCCGTCCATACAGTTACCTTACACCTTTCTGGTAGGTCGGACGGTCTGGGTCTCAACAACAACAACCCAAGCTCATTAAAAGTAGTGTACCGCAAGGATCCATCCTGGGCCCGACACTCTTTAACATATATCTAAATGACATTCCCAGGACCCCAGACACGGAGCTGGCACTCTATGCAGACGACAGCGCGATACTTGCAAAACACCCTTACGTCTCAGTAATGCACAGACAGCTGCAACAACACTTAGACATACTCCAAACATGGCTGGAAAAATGGCGAATAAAATTAAACCCCAATAAATGTCATTGGATTTATTTCTCTAGAAAACGTAAACTTCCGCCTCCTCTGTACATAAACAACCATGCCCTAAAAGCGGAAAAATCTACTAAATACCTAGGTGTAACGATAGACTCCCTAACTTGGAAACTGCACGTAACGAACATAATCAAAAAAGCGTATATAATCATAGGAGCCTTATACCCAATGATAGGAAACGGAATTCTAAGTTATCAAAATAAACTCCTAATTTATAAATCGGTCATCCGCCCGGGAATGCTGTATGCAGCACCCGTATAGGGATATGCCTGTAAAACTACCATAGACTTATTAGAGACAAGACAAAACAAAACCCTAAGGATTATATAAGGAAAGCCCCTAGATATTTAAGAAACTCGGTAATTAGGAAAGACTTCAAAATAAAAATTGTTAGAGCCCAAATTAAAAAGCTAGCGCTTAAATTCTACAAAAATCTGCCATCTGTCCCAAATGAACTATTATTTAATCTGCATGACTATGATCATCGCAAGGCTAAATCTCGCAAGAGACCCCGTTCTTAACTTTGATATTCGGTACTAGAAACGTCCCACCTTAATCAGTTGATATTAAATAAAACTCGCGATCTTTGCTTTTCTACAAAATGTCTTAAATTCTAAACTGCTAGGTAACCCTCAGATCTGCATCAACCCCCCAAACTGCCTAAACTCTAAATGTGCAACAAACTGCCACACTAGGAGCTAGGTCAAATAATAAAAACATTAAATCAAAACCCTCGAACCTCCAACTATGGACCAATGAAATAATGTCACAGTATGAAGATAAGAACCACACCTAGAGATTGGAGATTAAAGGCGCTTCGCGCCTGGTGCTCTGTTCTGGACGAAACTCTATGTAGGATATCCCATTGAAATTCCAGCCCACACCATGACTCTGCCACATCTGAATGCGTGATGTTCTTGGCTTCATTGTATGTGCCTTGTTCTCTCCGACTCTTACACGCTTATCATCTGATTCCAGGGTAAATCTGAACTCGTCCGCAAACAAGACGTTGCATCATTTGAGACAGTCCAATTGACAGGTTGACGACATCACTTTATAATTTGAGACAGTCCAATTGACAGGTTGACGACATCACTTTAAGCTTGCCCCTCTGGCTTGGACGGTTAGTGGAACACAAAAACGTGGTATTCGAGCGTACAGTCCTTTCACGTTGAGCCTGCGGCGCACAGTACTGGCACATATTGTCTTACCAAGTGTCGCTGCAGCCATGGAGGTAACAGTTGTGGAGGTCGCTCGTCGATTCCGCGTGGCTGCTATAGCAATATGCCGATCATTAGAGGGGGTGGTAACCCTTGGACGACCGGGCACAGGTTTCCGGAAAACTGTTTGACTTGTTTGGAAATATTTCCATAATCGAGAAATCACAGAATGGTCAACGCCAAAGAAAATAGCGACATCTTTGATTGACTGTCCTGCTTTAATGCGTCCAACAGCACGGCAGCGTTCACTATCTGTCATTCGTCTTTTTTCAGCCGTAGAAATACGAATATCATTAAAAATAATCCTTCAACAGTTATAAACATTACGTATCAGCATTTAAATACACCTCCTCAAACCCTTCAGAATTCTGGCGTCTTCAACGTCTGCCTAATTAACGTATATCCGGACAGTCAATCGTGATTGGCTGTAACATACGATATCTTCATACTACCATCCGCAGCGATGTTCAGCCACTCAAATTCAAATACGCTTTCGAAAAATGAAAATTTGCATTGCGTGCTTAACTTTTGGAAGTCAGTGTAAATTTGGTTGTATGTAAATGCTTTAAAAACGTGTTTGTTTAGGTTTTTTCAAAAATTATTTTAAAGATAAAGTTAATATTTTATGGATTCAGTTCAAAGTTCGTTAGAAAGAGGTGTTTTTAGAACTTTCCGTTGGTGTTAAGAAGGGAATTCTAAAATAATGTATTCGATCACTAAGAAACAGATTTGTGTGAAATTCATTCAAAATTCGGCTACAATATTAAGCAACTCAAAAGCAAATTCAAATTAAAAACAAATATCTTCGAAGTACAATGCCGCAAGACCTGAAGTGCCCTTTTACCCAATTTCTTGGCTGTCTGTAACTTGGATTTTCAGTTACGCCGCTAACGAATTCACAGAAAGAAGAATTCATACTTTTGATATAATCAATGGAAAGGCCCTTTTACTCTAGTTGGATTGATTAATAAGTCGTAGATATTAGTTCATGATACCCTTTCTTGCATAAATCGCAACGTATAGAAGAAACGTTTTGGAATGCTTTTGGAATATATAGTTTCTAATGCGAAACAACTAATATGCAGCATTTTCGTGGAATTTAGAATAACCCGAAAATTCGTATAACATGGTCAAAAACTGCTCCATTCCTCGAATAACAAGATACTTCAATTGCACGTTTTTTAAAGTTTCCTCTTTAACAATTCTAAGAATTATTTTTCGCATTTGACTAAAATTTTGCACAGTTAACAACATACAAATATTCAGCAAGGAATGTCCTTATTTATTGCTGTTATCAACTGTGACTTCGTTTGAATTCAGATTATCAGCAGGACCAAAGTCAAATTGATTTAGTGCAAGTTTAAGTGCAAATTTGTTTTAAATCACTGTGGGCGTATATTAAATTTGTACCCAGTTACATTATATACATAATATAAAAGTTTGTGAATATAGTTAGTTATAGAAAAGCGAGTTAGAAAATAAATACACACACACTTTTCCAGTGCCAATGATCTAACAATCAAAGTTTTCCAGTTATAAGAATTCTCTATCCATTCGAAGAAAGATAATTCGTCTTTTGGATGATGACAGTGATGAAGAATAATTAAAGAAACGTTATGTAATAAAAATTATGTTTTTCTTACAAAGTCGTTTTTTTTTTTACTTTTAAACTAAACACTTGAATCCGAATGTCCATTTATGTGTGTATCTGGAGTTTTGAATATAATACGATTATCAATAACACGGAACACAATCGTCACATTTGCATGAATTATAAGTCTCGTATCAGAAGGTTTTGAATAACACGGAACCAATTATCCGTGTCATTTTAGGGTTGCCTGTACATGCACTGAGTCCTATATACAGAGCATCGATCCTTGTCGGAGCTTTTGGAAATCGTTTAACATGAGATTTTAATATAGAATATATAGATTTTTAATTTGAACTAACCTGAAAGTTTCCTCATTTTAAAAATTTCTTACTTTTAATATTTCACCTATTTGCTGAAAAGACACTGAGCATGAATAACCTTAAATTATATTTATATTCTCAAAATATCAAGATTTTAATTTTAATTCACTATTTACTTTCTTATATGAATATATAATCTCGTTTGGAATATTTATTTTTATCGTTTATATTTAAGAAATGCAGCAAAGGTTTATTCTTCTATCTATCATTAAAGAGTAGATCCAAAAATCGTCTGGTTTTATTACTATAATTAATGTATAAAGCAAAGTTATTGGCAATGTTGATGTTTGTAACTACATTTTTAAAATAGAAGATAGAATTAGGAAATTGTGTTATAACCTTATTATATATGTAATATTTAGAATATGTTAGTTATTCTTTTCAAACTCGAAGAATGAAGTTTTGGAATATAACAACGCCATTCAACCACAGGTGTGTGTTTTTAAAATGAATTTTAATTTTTTATCTATATTTGGCTACATAGATTTAAATAAATATATGTTTTTGCATATTAAAATCAAGATATGCTTAATCTCAAAACAAACAGGTGTATATTTTAAGCTTACATAATATCTTTGATTCGAATTATTATATTAACTTAATTCAAAATGCATTTTATTTGTCTCAAAGGGGCTGAAACGTATAGCAGTATGCGTTGTCAGTTGACGCTTACAACGTTATTATTGTGAAAAAGAATCAAGCTTGATATTTAATCACACTTTCACTACAAAATAGAACTTTTAGTTGTGGTGTATGAATATGACTCATCTGCAGGTTTTCGCCCCCAATACTTAGGCGTTATTTGCACATCAAAAAGCATATTTTAAGGGCAACTGGCTGAAATTAGAGCGTTAAGAATTTCAGTCTGCTATATCTTCGAATCTAATAGATAAAATTGTAAATAATTTGTACTTGTTTTGTCGAAATAAGTACCATTTATGAATATACAAAAACAATTTCAATATTTTAATGCAGCGCCTTCGAACCCGCAATCTTAATGACAAATAAATTAAAAAAATTTCAGAGACACTGTCTAAAAACACTGGAGTAGGAAACACTGCCAGCAAAATTAGTAAATATACAGTTGTGGTAGTTGAAACCGAACATATACAGCATTGCAAAGGAGCCCCCAAATTTGCAGTTCCCACAGGTGACTTTTACTATTGTTCTTTTGTCCAAGAATATTAGTTTTTAAATATTTTCTTTCGATTTTTCCTCTCCCCACTTCTCAATAAAATTCAATAATAAAAATCGATTTAACTGAAAATATTGCCTGCAAAACTGTTTTTACAGAAATAATAGAGTTACTGCACTCACTGCAAGCAAACTGGAATTAGAAGTCGAAGATTATGCGGGTGGTCTTTATTTTAATTTTTGTTTCCAGAAAACTATTTTTCAGTAATTTTAGAACATCTTCGCACTAGGATGTTTTTGAATTAGTCCGTCAATAATAATAAAAAAATCAGTACAATAAATAAATAAATAAATAAAAATTATGTCAATGCGAAGCATCCTGTGTTGTGATAGACAAAATGTAATCAGAACATTTACAGTGTTGTACCAAATATATAAGAAAGTAAAACTGGAGATTATGACTTTGGCCTTTATCATAATATCTCAGTTCATAAACATAGGTTTCTAATATTTTTCAAGAACCACCACCTCTCAAATTAAAACAAGCAAACAAAAAACAAATTAATATAAATAAAAATTATTATGAAAAATATTATCTGTAAAACTAGTTCTACAGTGAAAAGAGTTGCGGCAGGCAAATTGTAATTGGACATTTTTTTAACCAGAAATTGTCGATAAAACTGGTTTCACATAGGTTTGCGTTAAGTAAATTGGAATTGAAACTTATGCAATTTTGTACCCGATGTAACGTGGGCGGCCTTTCGTATAATTCTTGTGTCCATAAAAATGGAAATTTTTGAGTACTTTTGAACCCTCAAATAATAAATAAATAAATATAAATTACGCCAATCAGATATAGTGCCTCTAAAAAGCTCTACAGTGTATGCAGTATTGTGGTAGGCGATCTAGAATCGAAAAATGTTGTACAGGAAATGTAAATCTGGAGTCTACGTGGGTAACCTGCATCCTCATTCCTGTAACCATGTAAATGCATTTTAACAATTTTAAAGAGTTATTCAGCCAACCCCAAATAAATACGATTTTCATCAATTGGAAACATTTCTTGTAAAACATATTCTACAGTGATCTTAGGTTTTAATAGGTAAATTGGAACCAGGAAATATGCGCTGTTGTACAGAATGTGTAAAACTGTAGTTTATGATGGTGACTTTTAGCATAATTGTGTTTATGAAAAAGGATTTTTAATAATTTAAAAGAGTCTTTGAACCAGTCTTAATAAAAATAAAATAAATATGGACTACGTCGATTGAAAATATTGCCTCTAAATCGGACCTACATATTCGAAATGTTGGAGTTTACAATGGTGACCTGTACCGTAATTCTTGTCTACATGAAAATGGACTTTTAATAATTTTAGATAGCCCTTAAATCAACTGCCAAAGTAAATTTTCTTTAAATAACGAACGAAGCAGCTATGGAATGCAGTATGGAGGGGGGGGGGGGGAGGGGGCTGTACTTGAGCTAGGGCAATGATGCACTTCGAAGTGCATTTTTAAAAATTCGAAATATTTTCTGAGTTATTTGATGTTAAAGCAGAATCTTGAGCGATTTTCACACAAATCGGAAAAATGTATCTTAGATAATAAAGTAGTTAATAAATTTTTAGATATAATGTATAACTATCTTTTGATATACTTTAAACTAGCTATGTTGCTATGCAAAGAAACTGATTGATGAATGGATACGTTAAAATCATATTTAATTTTTACCAATGACTTTGTGGATATGGTCAATAGCATTGATTTACATTTGGGAATTGAAAATTATTTGATTTCGAAGTATTTAAATAAAACATCTCGCTAAATGTATTTATAAAGATATTTCAAAATAGTTTCATGATTTCTATTTAAGACGAGGAGGTACGAATGAATATAATTAAAGATCCTTTGAAGCATTGATGAAAACGAACAAAATCAGAAATATCACGTGCTTTATACCGAATATGTGCTTATTACCTTTATACCGCAGATATAATTTAACATTCACGATTCAATTTCCATTTTAAATAAAATTCACAAAGATGCATAAACATGCTGCTTATTTTAAATAACTATAGAAAATTGAAACATGCGATTCTAAACATTGTATAAAAATGGGAAAGTTCTTAAAAACATGCAATGAAATAAATTGTAGTAGTAAAAGAAAATTTCTTAAATTAAGATTATTGCAATGCATATTGATGAGCAACACGCAACTCTGCCCTAAAATTAAATACCTGTAATCAATTTTTCTTATTCGTTTAGATGCGATTATGTGCATTGATTAATTAAAAATTAACCTCTTTATCTGTTTGTTATAAAAGAATAAATGTTCTCTCTAGCTAAATTTTTTATTTACTTTTAAAGGTTCAAAATCTGGGTTTTAGTATCTTTTTATAGTTAAAAATTACAAGATAATAACTTTAATATTAAAAGTCAAATGTCAAGGCTAGATTAAAATTTTAAAAGAGAACATAGGCAGTGTATATCAAAGCACATTTAAAAAATTCTTAAGGTGATTTATATTAATTCTTAATTTGATTATGAATAATTCGAAATGTGATTTTAAGAATTCCTAACTTTAATTGTTTTGAGTAATTTGATTCTTATGAAATGTTTTCTTCCTCTACATAATACGATGTATTTATTTTCATCCAAAGCTATTAAAGATAAGAATATATATTTTCTTTTAAGTGTCATAGAATACATTTTTCAAAAGGGAATAGACCAAGCATTTTATTCTTTTATTTAATATTTCTGTGGTTCCTTATTTTTCATAAAAGTTGTCAAAGAATTCTAGCAATGTTCATATGCTGTATATAACTTACAAACATTATAAATGTAATATCATGGAGTAAAATGTTACAGAGTTAATATTTAAGAAAGCGTAATTGCATCTTATGTTATAAATTGTTGCATAAATATTTAATTTAGAAATTAGGGCAAACGCCTTCCTTATATAAAAGACAACACGTATTCTCAACTCCTAACGAGTTGTTTTCTGTGTGTGATTGCAAAGTTGCATGCTCTAGATAGAATTTCAAGACGTCAGTCCCACTTTCGCGGCCAGAAATAAAGCGTTAAAGTATTTATTTCAGAGCTCACCTGTTACGCTGAGCTGCGATGTGCTGCTGCTCTTTTTGGAGAGGAAGGGGCTTCTCTTAGCGTAGGCGCTGCCGGGTCTAAGATCTGTCGGAGTGTTGCGTCGAAGCATGGCTTTGTCTTCAGTGACTAGTCCGACGGCTGTGTCTGAAAGGCTGCCATCCATCTCTCGGGATGACGGATGGACCGGTCCCCTGTACGCCGAAGAGCAACCCGTAAACTCCCTGCAAAGTTAAAGAAAGGGGATGATGCCTTGATTGTACAATTTGTCCTTTTGCTTACGGATGGGAAAGCGTCAATCCCAAACGAAGAACCTCTCAAAAAGATAGGTATATGACATGACATACCCTATTCAAAACAATTCGATCTCCCTTTGCAGGCCTGCAAAGGGGGATTGAACTGTTTAGGATAGGGTATATCAAATACCTGTCTTTTCGAGAGGTTCTTCGTTTGGGATTGACGCCGTTCCACCGGTAAGCAAAAGGTTAAAAATAAAGCATCGAAACATTTGGAGAAATTATCATGTCCAAAATATGGAGTATAAAATAACACAAAGCAACACAGGTCATTCAAATGCATCCCTTTCATCAAAGTGACTGTTACCAGCTGAAAAAATATTTTTAAACGAAAATGATTTAGAGAATTATTTCCAAATAAAAGCTTATAAAAAATACATTATTTTTTATTCTGATATAGATTAAAATAAAATCTCAAAAATATGAAATACGAATGCATAAAAAAGTTGAGTGGAGATTAGTAAGTCAGATATTATATATTCATGTACATGTCATGTACAAAAGCCAATATTTTATTCCCATATGCAAAATCATGTAAATTAATAATGAAAGGCCAGTTTTAATGCAATATTTTAATATTACTAATACAATCATAGGGTGCATGTGAGCGCAGCATTATTATTGGTATTGTCTATGATTCCCTAGAACACTTAATTTAACTCCCTCCTTAATTCCCTAGAACACTTAATTCAACAAATATTAAATAGAATGCATTCATTACTATATATTTTTACTAGTTTTAAAGTAATTCCTGAAAATAAGTGAAATTTTTAAATTATCTAAACATTAAAAGCAAATCACAAAGTTTGAATTATCATGGAAGGCACATTAGAATATAAAAAAAAATCAGATTACGAAGTTAAAATATGGTTGCTTACTAACCCTAGCGTGCGACTGTTCCTTTGGAAGGCACTGCTGAGGCTGAACTTGGAACTGGACTCTGAGTCGCTCCTTTCGGGACTGACCAGGGGACTGGACGCACCGACGCCTAGAGAGGCAGCCATTCGCGAACCGCCACCGCGGCGTAAACGGTCGTAATCACCGTATCCACTACCTACTTTAAAAGAAAGAGATTGAAATGTATAAGACATGTCGAAAAACATATAAGAAAAAAACTATATGATTTTTGAACGCTTAATAAGAACGTGAAATTATCTTTATAAATGTCAGCAGTGTGGCCATCTTCTCTTTTCTAATAAAATTTTATGTTATTTAAAATTGTAAAAATGCAAAACTTTCAAAAGGAGAGAAGGAATTTGTAAAAATATCTAAAAATACTTTTGTAAAAGTCAGGACTCGTCAGAAAAATTTAGACAGATGAAAGAAATATATAACAGATTTTGAAATAAATTCAATATAAATTCCCTATGTTACTATACCTGCTGTGCATTTTACAGCATTACATAGTTCAGAATAAATGATTTAAAACGGTATTCATGCTTTTTAAAAGATTTACATAACATTCTTTTCCAACTATACAATTTAATAAATATTTATTTCTCAACAACTGAGGGATCACTTGAAAATATGATAAGCATAAATTGTAAAAAGAAGTATTTCTTCTTAAATAAGTACTGTTTATCCTATTGCTGATAATTAACATCCATGGTCCGATTTCGCGCTTATTTTGTGCTCATTATCAGTATAGAACAGACGATATCTACAATGGCAGCAAGAAACTGTTATGTGCATATAATTTTGCGAATTTCTAAACCAATAAATCTACTCCCACTACATAAGAGGCATCAAGTAAAATTTGAAGTCGGTTATTTGGTAGATAGTACATTCCAGAATGTTATCGAAAGAAATATAGAACGATTGTGTCGTTGAAACTATGAACTACTTAAAGTTAATTATTCGTAAGTGTCCAATAATAGCCGATTGCTATTTCTCTATAACATTTAAAATACCGATAGCGCTCCCTGTGCGTCATTTCACTGCATCAGCACCCCAGAGCGTTACGGCGCACAGTTTGGAAATAGCTAATTTACACTATAGGAATAAAAATACAGGGTAAAGTTTGTTCCTTTAAATGCAACAAAGCTTGCGTTTAAATGACATTGATCAGTCACTGTGATGAGAAACGAATATTATTTTTCCTTTAGACACCTGCAGATGGCACTAACTCACATTATTTTTTATCTTTATTTTGCTAATGTGATAGCATTTATGTGACAAAAACTTGATATAGTTATATAATGTACAATTTACAATGCATAGAGGTAAAGATCTCTTTAACTCTATAGTACAATGTTTGTTTGACCCCAATTTAACCATTTTAAATGAAGAAAAAGTTAGTTTTTCATATGGCAACACTTTCATAATTGATTGTTCGAGCATTTTAATTTGATATATGGCTTCTGTTTTTTCGCCTTTTCATTAAGGGCTATGACACTCGAACTCTGTCTCCCGTCCATTTTGGGGACGCTGCGTGTTGGGGATAAAAGAACGCCTGGAACTTGTCAGAACGCAGACATTCTCGTGTGTCATAGCTCCAGCACGCAATGTCCCCAAAACGTACAGGAGACAACGCTCGTGTATCATAGCCCTTAGAAACATACACACTCTTTATTTAGAAAGTGTGTATGTTTCTCATAATAATTTGCACTTCTCATAATAATTTGCACTTCTCATAATAATTCAATATATTATCAAATGTACCTGTGGATACATTTGGGACAATCGAATTCCTCCCTTTTTGAATTCTATCCTCTAGGTCATTCCGGCTGGGGCCGGGTACCTGAGGCAGCTGGCGCTTTCGGAGCATATTGGGAGGGGGTATGAGGTGAACGTTTGTGAAGTGAGATGAAGGCTGGAAACGAGGCCTGAAAATTACAAAATAATAACATCAAATTATTTAGTTGAGGATAAAAATGAATGTACTTTCCACACTTTTATCTAATATTATCTAAGTATATAAATTACGTAAAATATTCAATAATACAAATAAGCAACATTGAGATTTAAAAAGATTAAAAGCTGTACTAATAGCTTTGCAGTTACCAAAAATCTATTTTATATTTTAATTTTATTGAGGCAAAATTGTTATTCTTTCAGTTAGAATACTTATTACTCTATTCTTAGGGCAAAGCTAACTTGAAAGTGATGTAAAATCAATGAGCAATGGCTGCTTTTGTACTTTGTTTTTATGCGCTCGTTAAGCATAAACTAGATCAGGAGTGTCCAACCAGTCGATAGCGATCTACCGGTCGATCGCAATGTGATTTTGAGTAGATCTTAAACTTTTCCTTCCATTCAATGTACTTAAAGCTTTTTATTACTAAATTCCAAAGAAAAATCATTGCAATATTTGATTCAAGTCAGGATAAATTAGATTTGAAAGCAATAAAGTTTCCAAATGTTCTATATTTGAAATCCAATGATAGCATTTGGAAATACACTAAAATTGTGTTACCCAATCCTGACAAATGCTGCACAAAAATTTATGTTTTGTTTTGACTCTACGTAATTGGCGAATCTAATATGAATGTTTTGAAATCAGAAAATTTTAAATATTCTTATTTCTTAATAAGGAATTTTTAAGGTGAGATCAATGTATATGATTATCTGTTTCATTGCATAATTCTGACTTTGAGAATCTCGCCAAATCTGGGTAATGCCAACGATATCATATTATTTTCTTTTATGTTAGTTTTTTATATTATTTTCTTTTATGATTATACTATCTACTTATTGCGCTAGTGCAGCATATAGATAAGATGAAATTTATAAGTAATAATGATGGATTAAAATATAATTATTGAAGGGAAATAGTAAAGCATCAATAATAAACAAAAGTATTCAAATACCAACCAGAAAAAAACTCACTCAAGAGAATGTCAGAAACCACCCAATATATTTAAAACAAAAATATTAAAGAAAATGGAATATCAATTAATAGAATGAAGGTGATGTAATGGCAAAATCTTTAGGGGGCGGCTACTATATATCAGCTTCAATTAGCACATTTCATATATTGACCTGTTACTGTGTACAAAATGTCAATAGTACCTATGTGCTAAAAATGGAAAAGTATTGAAAAGTTTGAAAAACTAAAAAGAATTGAATAAATTGAAAAACTAGGATTGACTTATATGTGTATGAAAAAGCAGCTAAACCATCTATCACCAGTTAAATAGACATTACTCTTTAGGATTGGCAACATCTTCTTTGCACATTATGTTGATATGGTTTAGCTGCTATAAATAACTTCTAAACATGTGTAAGTCAATTCTATTTTTTCAACTTATTCAATTCTTTCTAGTTTTTCAAATTTCTCAATCATTTTCCATTTTAGCACATAGGGACTAATATTGACCTTTTGTTCACAGTAGCAGGTCAATAAATGAAATGTGATAATTGAAGCTGCTGTATGGTAGTCGCCCCCCTGAAGATTTTACTATTAAATCACTTTCTTTCTATTATTTGATATTCCACATTCTTTAATATTTTGTTTTAAATATAATGGATGGTTTCTAACATTCTCTTGAATTTTTTCTGGTTGGTACTTGAATATTTTTGTTTGTTATGGATGCTTTACTATTTTTCTTCCATACTTATATTTTAATTCATCTTTATTACTTATATATATATATATATATATATATATATATATATATATATATATATATAAACTTCTCTCTGTTATATGTTATATCATTGGATTTTCATATTATATTTTTATTATATATATATATATATATAATATATATACTTACAATTCACAACTTCCTCCTCCTGCATATCCTGCTTATCATAATTTTGAATATTCCCATTTTGATCTTCATGGAATTGAAAATATTTCAATTTCTATTTTGGATATTGTAAAGAATCTCGTTCACAGATTATTTTTTTTAAAGTCTCTAATAAAACAACATAAAACAATTTTTCCATATGGATTAAATCAAATTTATAATAACAGGAATGTAGTGAAAACAACCTTTAAAAATTTGAATAATTATGATCCCTCTATTTTTAACATCTTAAACACAAAATCGCCTTGTGCCCCATCTAAAATATCCAAGAGAGGAAATTATAACAATAATAAGTGTCAAGTGTCATAATCTGAATATTAATGTCAAAATTACAGAGTTAGTAAAAAACTTTAAATAACATAAACACTAAAAATCTGGGTGTTCAACATCCAAAAACTTTTAAATCAAGTATATAATAGTTTTTTAAAGTCATTCAATCTTAATGAACATTTTCTCCACCTTTTTTATGATCTTTACACGAGCTTATTATTTAAACCGCCATCTGTCCATACAGCCCCTTTCTACCCTAATAATCATAAAAATTATAACACTTACTGTATAATTAAATACAAAAATTTACAATACAATAATATTAATTTCAATCCTCTTTCAGTAATTCCAACATTGTTTTCCTATTTCTAATACTAATATTTTCAAAATATTTAAGTACAACACTCCTTTGGGTAGGGGTAACCACCTGGGAACACCGCGTGCTGTTGGCACATTTCGGGCGCGGTAGCCCGGTGGTTTGCGCGCTGTATTTGCACGCTGCCACAACTGCCGCCGTGTTCATGCGGAGTACGTTCATGTTAAACATGTGGGTCCGTTAATCCTTCCGAGAGGTTGGTGGTAGGGGAAGGAGGGTACAGTCCCTGTGGATGCCTCCCCCACTGGGTTCCGGTCTAAATTGGGTGGCACTTCCCGGCCGTCCAAACAGTTACCTTACACCTTTCTAGTAGGTCGGGCGGTCTGGGTCTCAACAAGAACAACAACTCCTTTGGGTAGATACATTTTCAATTACAAGGATATTTCCAATTCTCTTTTTATTCAACATATTTCAATTTTTCCTACCATCCACATTATTCTAAATTAATTGATAGAAATCACAAGCGTGTAATTATTGATGATCTAAAAGTAGATCAAAATTCAGTACTCAAAAATCTAATGCTTTATGGCACTAAATTTCGGATTCAAAATACCTTTATGCATAGTCTTTTCATTAAACAAATAAATTTTGAATTGAAAAAATTCATATACAAAATGGCTTGTTGTAAAAAATATCCTGTTGATGCTTTTGAAATGTGGAAGGTGGACATTCTATTTGAGGTCACACTTCTCATTGGTAACATGCCTTAAATTAAACCTACTTTTAATTATTTAAAATTGAAACTGGCAATAAATGAACTGAAATCAAACTTTGTCGGATAAAACTGCAAATAATTATGCTATCATATGCAAACATTATTATGTGCAAATTTTAAATAACTTCCTTAATCATAATAAGATATTTAAATGCATTGATTCTTCAGCAAAAACTGTATCTAAGAAAATTATTGCATTTCATAAACTTTTAAAATTTCCTCACAACAATCTAAAATTCCCTTATGTAGTTATGATGCCAAAATTTCATAAAAATCCAATCTTATTCAGATCAGTATCTATTGGACATAAATCTTATGCAACTGCTGTTAGTAAATCCCTTTTGGCCATTTTAAATTAAATTACTACAAGTATAGTAGGTTCTTCATCTTCTTATATTATTAATAACAGCTATCATTAAATTCAAATATTAGATACTTTAAATATAATAGGATTTCAAACTTTTGATTTTAAGGACTTATTTAATAACATTGTTATTAAAGATTTATTTGATGTAATTTGGAATTTGATTAAGTCTTTTTATAATAATGAAACTTTGGTTTTTAACACTTTACAACATAGTTGAAAAGTGTTTATGACTTTGTCTGTCTGTCTGTCTGCCCGTTAGCACGATAACTGCCGTAAAAATGATTTTATCAAAATGAAATTTTAGTATGTTTTTCAGACGGTCTGTGGGACCTATGGAGATATAAATAAATAATATCACTTAATTAGTTTTGGATGGAACCCGGGTTGAAAAAATGAAATATATTGAACCCTCTGGGACCTAATTTTTCAAACATTTTTTAAGCGAATTTAAAATTCACGAATTGCTTCGAAAGTTTTAGAAACTATTCAAATTATCCCATAAAATATATAAAAAAAATTTCAGTAAAATATGTTAGGTAGTTTTTTAAATAAAAATTGTTTAATATAGGGAGAAAAGCAAATTCTATTAAATTCTGACTCTTGCTATATTCTCCAGAAAGAAAAAAGAGATATATTTTATAATAAATATATTTCCATGAGTTTAATTACTTTTTTTTTATCGTGCCCGAGAGTAAATTATTTTCAAAAGTCATAACCAAGTAGGTCATATAGTACAAAAGATAGAATCGATACTCTTATAAGTAGAAACTTTTTTCGAATTCGAAGATTCTAATCAGGCTGTTGTTGAGACCCAGACCGTACGACCTACCAGAAAGGTGTAAGGTAACTGTTTGGACGGTCGGGAAGTGCCACCCAATTTAGACCGGAACCCAGTGGGGGAGGCATCCACAGAGACCGTACCCTCCTTCCCCTACCACCAACCTCTCGGAAGGACTTACGGACCCACATGTTTAACGTGATCGTACTCCGCGTGAACACGGCGGCAGTTTTGGCAGCCGCTGGAATCGAACCCGGGCCTACCGAGTGCAACTCCAGCGCGCTAACCACTGGGCTACCGCGCCCTCTAATCAGACTGTGTAGAGTTAGTGAGTTTGTCACCAATGTTAATTTGACGCAAATGAGCGCTATTTTGTAAAAATGTTAAGATATTACATAAAATAGTTCTTCACTTCTGCTGGACTGTCAAATTATGGGTTGCAATCAGAAATAATTTTGCCATCCGCAAACCCAGCAAGCTTTTAATATAATGAGAAATTTATATATTTTAATTTTCTACAATTTCTGAATGAAATTCTAGCACAAATTAAAAATGTTTATGTTTAAGTGTGATTTTTGACAAGGAGAGGCGTGTTGGCATGCATTTAATTAGTATTCCTATTTTTCAAATGTTTGTAAAATGTATTTAAACTTTAAATGTTATTAAATTTATTTTCTAATCTACATTTTAAACGTGTTTCAATATTTATTAGCTGCGCAGGCTCTTTTTCAGCAACTACAGCAAATGATATTAGTTCACCGAGAGATAAAATTAAAAAAAAAATATTTCCTATTGAGAAACATGTTCACTTTTCATATGTAATACCATGCGATAAATTTGGCGACATCATTCTCGTAGATCTAGCTCGTTCCATTCATGAAAAAAGATACTTTGAGTAATACTTTTGTATTTGAACGCCAATAGTCATTTATCCGCTGTAAGAATAACTTACTTCTCCATCCATAACGCTTGGCGAGATTTTGGCGACGAATTTGGTGGAATTTCGCCAACTTAGCGACGTTTTTAAATGTTGCTAAATTAGCACTAAACTCGCCAAATGGATAAAAATGGAACTAAATCAATGAAAATGACGACTCATTGACGAAAATTCAATATCTTGGAAAGAGAATATAAATAACTACTATAAAAATAATCTATTTTTTTCTTACTGTAAAAGTAGTAAATTAATTGCATTATATAAGGAAAGTCATATGCTGCCCACATCAGATTTTTTTTACGTATTATCTGTTTATCTAAATTCTGAGCCAACGCAATTACGATATTTTTTATTTTAAATTATGAAATATTCATTGATTTTACATAAAGAGGCAGACGATTTATATTACAATCGCGTAATTTGAATAAAGTTTAGTGTAACTAGCATGCAGTTAGAAAGAAGGAGATAAAACTATTATGGAAGAAATGCTTAGAAATGCCATAATGTTTTGAGAATTATATGTAGGTGTCGCTAGTGCTAGTAAAGTGGCTGCTATTGCTAATTGACAACAGAAAGGCGTAGTATTTAGCATATGTATTTTTGTTTAGTTTTAAATTAAGAGTTAACAAATCATGAGTATAATTAATGAGTATTTTTTCATAGTAGTAGGACAGAACACAGAACCTATGGAGATAAAAATAAATTGATAGGTAAAATAATTTTGAATGAGTAGGCATATTCGTTATTGTTTCAGTTTTAACTTGCATTGCGTTAATTATTTATTTTTACAAAACTGCCATTGAAATTCATGCAATGCAGCTTATTCCAGCGTCGCCTAAATTATTGTCTTACACGATATTGACGTTTTCTTAATGTTAGTTTTAACTCCTTACTTTTATCTCCATGGTTACTGGCATTGTATTTTTTGATTATCTTTTTGAAGTTTTAAGTTTTCAAATATAATAAATTACTGTGATATTTAAAAAAAATATAAGCTCTGAATGTATCACTCCCAATTTAGAGACGCTTAAATAAAATTACATTTCCAGTTGGAAAGTGTTTTATAATCAATGCTTTATGCATGATTGAACTTTCATGTTAATCAATCCTATGTGTACCACCTTCTGAAATGTGTTATATTTAATAATTACTTATTGCAAGGTAATAAATTATATCTGCAAATTAAGAGTGTTCCTCAGGGTAGAACTGTCAGTTCTGCTCGTGCTAATCTTTTATCTAAATCATAAGTCCACATTTAAAAATTTTGAATATGCGTTTTACAGATATATTAATGACATCCTTCTGATTAAGACAGCTCATTCATCTAATGTAATTGATTTTAATCCCTTAAATTTATCTCTTTCTCCTATTGAAAGTGATATCTCATCTAGTGTTAACATCTTAGACTTCATTCTCAGTCTTGATAATGAATTTTCATTTTTGTAAGATATTTATGATAAAAGGGACTAGCTTCCTTTCTAAAATTCATAAAATTATCAACTTTAACTCTTGTATGAGTAATCAAGTACGAAATTACCTTCTGAGACGCTCGAGATGCTGAAGAAAGCATACGGAAACGATGCCATGAAAAAAACGGCTGTATACGAGTGGCATAAGCGTTTTCGTGAAGGTCGCACAAACATCGAAGATGACCTTCGGACTGGGCGGCCCTCTTCTTCCACCGCAGATGAGAATGTTAAGCGCGTTCGAGAAATCGTGCGTGCGGACAGACGAATAACCATTGATGCTATTGCCTCTGAACTTGGAATTTCACATGGGAATGTTCACAGCATTCTTCATGATAATTTGAACATGCATCGTGTTTGTTTGCACATGGTTCCAAAAATGTTATCACCTGAACAAAAAGAAGTGAGAGTGAACATGTCCAGGGATTTGATTGACATGGCTGATGAAAATGACAGCTTCTTGAAGAAAATCGTGACAGGTGATGAGATATGGTGCTTTCTTTACGACCCTCAGACAAAACGTCAGTCAAGTGAATGGAAAGCAAAAACATCACCAAGGAAGGAAAAATTTCGCTTGGACAAAAGTCGGGGGAAAGTGATGTTGGAGGTGTTTTTCGATTACAAGGGCGTCATTCACTACGAATTTATACCCCAAGGCCAAACTGTCAATAAAGAACTTTACCTGGAGATCCTTAAACGACTACGAGATGCAATTAGACGAAAACGATCTGAAAAATGGGCAACAAACGATTGGTTTCTTTTACACGACAATGCTTCACCACATCGCGTTGTGATTGCGAAAAAGTACCTTGCCAGAAACAGTGTTACCACTCTGGAACACCCTCTTATTCTCCCGACCTAGCACCAGCGGATTTTTACCTGTTTCCGCGGCTGAAAATGAAATTGAAGGGACACAGTTTTGTGGATTCAGATGAGGTGATCGAAAATGCGACGAAGCAACTGAAGGACCTCTCAAGAAATGGATTTCAGAAGTGGTTTGAACAGTTATACGAACGATGGAACAAGTATGTGGATGCAGGAGGACAATACTCTGAAGGTCAATAAGGTAAAATTATTGTTCTATTTTTTAATAATTTGTAATTGACCTATTCCGGGAACTTTTTGACCTTACCTCGTATATAAAAACATCTTAATTAATCAATTATAGGATTTCAATTAATCAATTATAATTAATCAATTATAAGACTTCGTGACGAATCACACGTTGATAGACATCTCACCGATTTATTACAAAATTGTAAGGCTGAATCTTTTCCTTCAAAAGTTATTAATTATCATATTAGAAATTTCAATTTGAAATAATTTTCATTTTTTTAGAACAGTATTTCTGCATAAATAGTTATCACTCTTTCTGTATTTGAGTGGTGGTCGTGAAGGGGTGTGATTGGTCTCATACATAATATTTATTCCTCAACTCTCATTATTTTATATATTTATATTTATTTTTTAATTTGTTGTCTATATGGATAAAATACTCACACGAGTATCCCATGTTTTGTTATCTTATATTTCTCTTTTTAGATGGCGTTTACCCCCATCGTTGTATCGTAATATGTCGTATCTATTTTTCTAAAGGCACCGTTTTCAATTCTTTACGTGATCAACGTGGTAAGGTACGTCAGCATTAATATGATTTATCACAATTTATTCTTTTCCTTTATATTTAATTTGGTTTAGTAATAATTTTGACATGGACTTTTATTATTTCTTTCCTGACATTTTTTTAATTATTATTATTAGGTTTTATAATATGTTGGATCTTTGCATAATGTTTCAACCACGTGTGTTACTTTATATTGCGAAATACATTATGAGAGTTTATCCATAGTGTAAAGATTCCTGAAGAGCAACATTTATGGAAACTCCATCCAATTCGATCTATTATTTACTTCTTTTAAACATTTTATTATTTTATTTTTTATTTTTCTCTTTGGGCGTCTTAAAATTTCATTATTTGATATGTGCGTTTAGATCTAATTATGTAATAGCCATTCCTTATTGTTCGTGTAATTTATTATTTAATTCTCTTCATACAGTTCCTAGCTTTCCTTTTCTTCTTAATATTAAGCTATTTAGTAATCAGTATTTATTCTTATCGTCTATCACAGTTGCAATATTGTTATGCCGAGATTTTTGGTTCAAAATTTAATTAATAGTTCAAAATTATGTAATAGCTTAAAATTCGTTATTTTTCCCCTTTCCCTTCAAAATTTATTTGTTGTTTCTGAATATTTCGGCGATTTATTTCCCCTTTTAACGTAATTTGTTATCTTTTTCCTTGTTTTCATTATTCAAAATTATACGCAATGCATCTTAAACGTTAAAATATCTTTTGTTAATATTTCGGCTTCTCGCTCTCGGGTTTTAACTGCACTTCATTCACGAGAGTGAGAAAAAAAGATGCATTTTTAGGAAAAATTTGGCCTTCACACGGCTTATCTGCTGGACACCTGCAAAAGGGGTGCCATTGCATCCGGTGGGGTTGCTGTGCGGCGGGTTGCCGCTTGGCGGAAGTGGTCCTTTTAATGGTTCTTGGCATAACAGCGTTTTTATTTCCGCAGTATATGCGTGAGCGCTCGGTGCAGGTTTTCACTCGCCAAATTTGGCAGCTTCTGGGAGGCAAGCGTGTTGCCGGAAAATTCGATTCCGGAGCGGCTTTTGGAAGAAGTGGTTTGCTTTGTTGCTGCGAAGATCCGTGGAACGGGGCCCCAATGCAAGGGCGCCCGTATCCCGCGGTCGCCGTAAGAATGCTATTTATTCGATTCCAAAGCAGCAGACGAATTGAGGATGATAAAATTTCTAAATTAGTAGTGAATATGCTTGCCTCAGAGTTCCAGCGCATTTGCAGGGATCCTCGTCAAAGTGACAATTCTGCTTCAATTGACTATCAACTAAAGATGGCGTTCTGTGATGTACAGCTAAAGATGGTGTTCGGTGATGTTCAGCTAAAGATGGTGTTCGGTGATGTTCAGCTAAAGATGGTATTTGATTTTCTGCAAGTGCGGGTGCTGTTTGCTCTAAAGTGAAATTCCGCCCTACTGCCGGCATTGATCTAAGAATGCTGAGCGCCCGGGCTCGCCTTCTCCCACCTAACCGTGATCTTCGTCAAACTGCCGGTTCTGTTTAAATTGCCGGTACTAGAGATGGTATTTGATTTTCTGCAACTGCGGGTTGCTCTAAAGTGAAAAGTCTTGTGTGTTTCCAATAAGTTTTAAGCAAGAAGTTTAGTAGTTAACATGTGACGTGAAAAAAAAGTCTTGCGCTTAATATTTACCAATAGTCGCCAATATTATGTGTCTCCTATGGTTAAATATTATGTTGCGTAATGTACTGAATTCATAGTTCTAAATATTTTTATTTAAATCTAACATTTTTTAGGGGTAGACAGCCAGCTCAGGCAGACCAAACTCTGGTCTTCAGACCAGAGTGGAATCTGTTTCCTGGGTTTTGTTTTTAAAATTATTGAGGAATATTTCAAACTGTTAATTGAGTTTTATTTTAATCGAAGTTAATTTTAATTATCCATTGTGCAATGTACTAACCACTAAAATAGCTGAGTAAGAATGTTATAAAATCTAACTTGTTTATGTTTGGAAGCACTTAAGTAATTGTTGTCAATAAAAGTTAATTTTTAATTTAACAAAATGAGTTGTGATTCTTCAGTTGTGGTTGGCTGTGCTATTTATTTATTTAAAGGTAAGTGGAATTTTTAGAAGTTATATGATGTTGAAGTGTTTTTAAAAGTGTAACATAGTTTAGCACAGACCAAGCTGTAGGTAAAAAATAAAGTAAACACAGAAACAAATAATAATTATAAAAGTAAACTTTATTGTTTAAAACTATACGATCACAGGCTACTGTAAAAATAATTAAATAAATATAATGATAAATCAGTAATTATAACAACGTAAACTAAATATAAAAACTAATATAAATATAATAACTTAGAAAAAAGAAATGTAATTAACACACATATAAATATAAATAATTAAATAAAATAATAGTTAAGGAGGATCCCTCCAGAACAATATTATAGATACTTTATAGTTTTAAATCTCCTTAGTCGATAATTTTTATTTGATAATAAACTTAGGATACAAGTTATTAGTGTATAGATCTATTAGCTTTCATTTATATTATTTTAGCCTGATATATATATATGTACACATACACACACACATATGTATATATATATATATATATATATATATATATATATATATATATATATATATAAATATATATATATATATATAAATTGAAATTTTTAATCGAAAACTATGCATAACCTACGGTAAGTACAAAAAACCCATCTCTAGCATATCTGTTACAAATAAGTAACTATAGACCAAGACTAAGGATAACAAGAAAGATCAATCATGCTTAAAGCATTGATTATGAAACACTTTCCAACTTCAATGCAATTTTATTTAAACATGTCTAAAATGCAATACATTCCTCGGTAATATTTTAAAACTTATCACAATACTGCATTAATTTATTATATTTGACACCTTAAACCTTCATCGAAAAAAATTAACTTCATTCAAATGACGGCATTAAAGTATAAATTGCCTGGTTTAAACATCTCTAAAATGTGATACATTCCTCGGTAATAATTTTAGAATTATCATAATACTACGATAATTTATTATATTTGAAAACATCATCGAAAACAACTGAAATTCATTCAAATGACGTTATAAAAAAATAACACGCCTGGCTATACTATAAAAGCAACATTTCATTCATAAATAATTCCCCCATTCATGTCATTCATCACAATACTATAATAATTTATTTTATTTAAAAATTAAGACCATTGAGCTACAAGTAAGTAAACTCAATGCGTAAAACTTCATCGAAAAATATCGTCCTTCTCTTTCTAAAATCAATGAATATTTCATTCATATCAGCTAAGCAGACTCCATGGACTAAATGATTTTGTGTTAAAGAGTTACATCGATTCTAATACAACTCATTCTACATATTTTGCTGTTTACATTTTACATAGGTGAAAAATAGGCTTAATAGTAGAAATAATGAAATTTGGAAGAGCATTTAAACTGAAATATATTGTCATTGCGTTGTTTCAGTATGTAGATGCACAGAATTTAGGCAAAAATAAAGTAGTTTTAGGACGGATACAACACTCAATATGAATTAAAAAGAACTTTAAAAATCACGATTTTGACACAAGATGGATGCCATATATCATTTTGAAGTGGGTCATGTGATCGTTTCATATCATGGACACGTGATCGCTTCATATAAGAGGTGTTATTATTATTTTAATTTTTATTTAAAAAACAACTGAATATATTTCGCTGAATTTTTTTTTATATATTTTATGGAACAATTTAAATATTGCCTAAAATTTTCGAAGTAATTTGTGAATTTTAAATCCGCTTAAAAAATGCTTGAAAAATTAGGTCCCATAGGGCTCAATGTATTTCTTTTTTTCAACCCGGGTTCAATCCAAAACTAATTGGGTGATATTATTCATTTATATTCCCATAGGTCCTATAGACCGTCTGAACAACATACTAAAATTTCATTTTGATTAAGTCATTTTTACGGCAGTTATCGTGCTAACGGACAAACAGACAGAATGAACAAAGTCATAAACACTTTTCAACTTTGTTGTAAAGTGTTAAAAATAGAAGGTAAACTTATCACTGTAATGGAAAGGGGGTGAGAGGAAGATGAGTATACAAAAATCATAATTAAAAAGGTATATATATATATAAATATATATAAAATAAAAAAGCAAACACGGCAAAAATGAGAAAAGGCAATAAGCTCAAGATTGAAAATCAAGACATGGAGAACAATCAACTGAAACTATACAAAAAACGGCTGTTAGTTCAAAATTGCATTCTCGTTAGGACAGCCATACAATTCGAATTAAAGCCGATAGAATAGTCAGCTTCTGACAACGGCGATAGTATTTACCTATGGACACCATTGGAACTGTCTACTGGCTAGTGAAAGGGCAAATAATAAAAACCAAGTGAATTATAAACCAGTAGGCAAGTTACCTAAAAAATGTTTGACATTTATCAGAATGCTGATCTTCCACATATCGAAAGCATCAATGGGATAGTTTTTACTACAAGCAATTTTGTATATGAAATATATACATATATATACATAAGGATTTTTGTCTCAATTTTTATGTCATTTTTAAAACATATTTATGATGTAAAATATTATATGTTATTTAAAAATTATTGGAATGTATAATCAAACATCCGGTTGATTTTTCAAAGATCCATACTAAACTGAAATCGGATGTTGATATAAGCTTAACCATGTGATTTTGGAAAGGAAGAAGGGAAGGGTGTATGCCGAGCATTATGAGGGGGGAGGGGATTAATTGAATGTTGAATTTCATTTTCCAATGTAGACCCTATGGAGAACTTGAGAAGATTATGGCGTTTATGTTCCATTAACCTTGAGTTATGATCTTTTTCCTTGCCTACGCCACCGGATGTGGGCAGTATATAACTTTACTTACATACTGCAATGAATTTACTTCTTTTATAACCTAATAACCACGTAAGTAATTTTTCTTTTGCCGTTGAATTAATGTCCCGTCAATTGAAAGATAGTGTTTTGTTGGTGGCGTCATGCAACACCATTAAAAAGCGGCTAAATTAATCAAATAATTGAATACATTTATATGCTCAATTCTCGATTTAGGAACATGACATAGATAAAATTAAGGACAAAACGTTTCAAAAAACGAAAGGTCTTTTATTTAACACATCCTAAAAGACGTACAAAATATATATTAAAAACTTCCAGAGCGCTTTCGGACGTATATACGCCCTTCACCAGTGGCTATATGAATAGTAAAAACATGGAATGTTTATATATAGAGAGACCAGTTTAAAGCAAATTTGCATAAAATATAAAATGATAAATGAATTTATTAAAAATAATACAAGAAATATACACGTAAATTACAAAATAAGTTTAAACGCTTACGAATTTTAAATTGTTACAAGTAAAGAACTAATAAAAATTTTAGAAAACGTCAAGCATGATATTCCTGAGAATGACGTCACAAATAACTTTTAAGAGGTTTGAATTGCATAGAGTCGAGAATGAGTTACCAAGCATAACTTAAAGTTTGAACAGGATCAAAATTACAATTGGATTCACGGTAAATATAAATAAACAGGGATTCATAAAGAAGAATACTACGTGGATTGTTACAACGAACTAAAAGGAAAGTTTTTTCAAAAACGGGAAGAAATTTATCATTAACCACATATTGAGCAAGAGCTGTAGAAAGTTTACCAGATTTGGCATTGCGAGCATGTTTTGCTAAACGGATGCCAACAGTACGTTTTGTTCCACCAATGTAAAATTTGTAGTCACCAGTAGGGGATAACAGGGGAACGACATTCATCCCAGCAAAGCTTTTAAAGTCATCAAAATTCCCAAATTTATCGGATCGAATACGATTAAATAAAGTGGTAATGTTAGAGTGAGCGGGTTTGAAACGAAATTCATGACAGAAATTAATAAAAGGACGGAAAATCTTAGGATGGTAAGGCACACTAGATTTATGGACTAAACGATCTTTAATAGCAACAAGTTTAATAATCATATTGAGTAAATTTAAGGCGAACGTGAGCGAAGAACTTATAAATAAATTCAAAAGAATAAGCAGCCTCATGGCCAAGTTTAAAAATAAAATGGATTTCATCAGTCAAAGCGAGGATAGAAGAGCAAACATTAAAAGCGCTATTAAAATACGCGTGAAAAGAAGCTTTTTTAGAGGATACAGGATGGAAAGAATTAGCGAGGATACAAGAGTTAGTAAAAGTGGATTTACGGAAAACGAAAGTATGAAAACCAAAATTAGAACGGGTGACCAGAACATCGAGGAAAGGCAAGGAACAGTTAGATTCATGCTCAACAGTAAAATTAATCGAAGGGTAAGAATCATTAACTTTATTCAAAAGGTGAAGGAGATCATTTAAATCATGATCCCGGATAATAAAAACATCATCCACGTAACGTCACTAAAGAATAGGTTTAATTGTCAAAGAAGGTAAAATCTCATTCTCGAGCTCCTGCAAAATGGCCTCGGCCAAAATATCAGATAAAGGGCTACCCATAGGGGCGCCAGAAGTTTGCAAGAAAACAGCGTCACGGGAAGCAAAGTAATTTGTCTCCAATAATATTCAAAGCAGAAGTGATTGCGTCGATAGTGGGGGTTTTAAATTGGTGACTATGAAGTTTTTTGGCAATAATATCAATAGTAATGTTAACGGGGATACTAGGGAAAGGGGAAACGACATTAAAACTATGGAGAGTACTATTAGGATTAAATTTAGTTTTAAAAAGTAAATTGATGAAATTTTCAGTAGAGCTGATGAAGGGCTGATGAAGGTAGCCACTGATGAAGGGCGTATATACGTCCAAAAGCGCTCTGGCAGTCTTTAATATATATTTTGTACGTCTTTTAGGATGTGTTAAATAAAAGACCTTTCGTTTTATAAAACGTTTTGTCCTTAATTTTAACTACTGAATGCAGCCGTGATACCAATCTTGATTACATGACATAGAATTAATATTACATTGATTGGTATTTGGGAATTTGGTTAAGTTGTTTGTTTCACTGTCAAATACTGCTATAAAAAGTACTATAACACGAAACGGCAGGTGCTAGTTTCCTGGACATTATCAAACTCATATAAAATATAAGTCAGCTGTATATGATATAAACCAGCACTTCTTACCTGAGTTCCGGTGGCGAGAGTGACCTGGAGATATAGTCTGGATCCCTCCGGGTAGAATTTTCGGCCATAGACCTTGATCTTCGCCTGTTCTCGAGCCCTGCCTCTCTCAGTCGCCCCCTGGTATAGTCTCCTGCTGCAGGAGAAGGAGGCGTCGCGAGAGACCGCGATCGCTCGACCATCGGCGATGGCATTGGAGAGGTTAGACTCGGGGGTAGGTTCTGCTGATGGCGACGGTCCTCCTCATAAAACGGAGGACTGTTGTCAACTGCCATAATTCTGCGTTCTGTAAACAAATAATGGGCTAGAATTTCAGCATGAGTCAATTATTTGTATATTTTCTCAAAAAGCTAAAAAAATTCGAAACGCGGAACTTGAGTACGTTTCGAAGATAAGACTTACCTGTGTGTGCTGAAAATTTCTCGTCAAAATCGGAGAGTTCTTCGTCTGATATCCTGCTGCCGGTCGGAGAGAGGGGCGTAATCTCAGGGGGGAAAGAAGTCGTCTTTTCCTCATCACGGTGACCAGACAATTGGTACCACTCCGAGGAATCGTCCAGTGGCTTCAAGCCCAATCCTATTACAGCCTGTAACAGAAGAAAAAAAATTAAGTGGAAAGTAGCTAACTTTCTCATAACAGAATCTATTTTTAGTAGCTTTATTCCCCAAATTTTACAAGAAAAATTTTGAAAAATCGGTATCATGGGTCCAAATGATTAAAATTACAGCGTGTTACCCTTCACTTTAAAGGGCTTAAAAATCTTTCGATTGATACTATACTTAACAATGTACCCCCGGGGAGGGGGGGTAACCTACCCTCCGAGAGGGGGAAATGACGTCACGAACAAAACTATTGTATCGCATCTATTTTTCACTACAATGATTGAAACTAAAGTCTCGTGATCATTGAGCTATAAATAAACCCTTTTATGCATGGGTATATCAGTTTCTTTTCCTATGCTACCATATTAAAAAAATACAAAATTTCAAATAAATTTCGAAGTTTTTGCTCGAATTTAAAAACATTCTATCTAGTTCTATATTTTTTGATAACAAAGCCATATATAAAGTTTCGTGAAAATCCATTACTATTTGCGGCAGTTATCGTGTGCACAATAAATTGACAGACAGACGGACATCACTCCAAAAATAGTCAAAAGTATTCAGGAGGTCTTAAAACATATATTAGCACCAAAATCTCGAATTCGAAAATGTTTGTAAAAACAATGCGTTCTCTATACTATATTCTATATTATGAAAAATTAATCAGGAATACGAAATTAAAAGTTTTGCGACTCAGTTCTATACTATTTATCTTCGTGTTCAGTTTACCTTTATTAAGATAAATGCCCAAGTTACTGCGGTTTTTCTATCGTGTTATGTGAATTAGGATGAGTTACTTCTCTTAAAGGGTTTTAGTATTTAATTTTTAGGAGATTTAATAGCACGTGAAATCTGTTTTAATTAAGTGAAAGAAACTACACTTCAAAGTAAAAATATATTAAAAGAACATTTTTTTTAAATACTAATAAAATACGGTGAAAATAGTAAAATATATTACTTTGAGATAAATAAAACTTAAAACAAAACATGTCTGAACAATTTTATAAAGTACTACTTTAAATGCAAGAGATATAAACCGAACATTTCTGTACTTTAGGGATCAAAATTCGACGAGAAACTTCTAAAATATGGTTCTCATTTTAAGGTTTAATTTATTTTTGTTTAATAAACTGAAGTTCCAGAGTCAAATTTAACCGTCATTATTTTAGGTTACTCAACAATTATTAGCAGAAACATCAGTCCTTTGAGGTGGTAATTTAAGTTAAATACTTGTAAGGATCCAAACATTTCATCCCAAACTACATGTTTTAAAAGTAATAGAAAGTTAATGACTATGATAGCTTTTAATATAATCTCGCATTATATACTTTTCAAACCTTTTGGATTATCATTTTAATGCTAGTTAAGAAAATCAAAAGTTTTATTAAAATGCTAAATAATCACACATTTCAGCTATTAAAAAGTTATATTTTAGTTTACTGGGTCATACAATAAAATTTAATATTATTCTACCACAGGCGCTGAGTTGTTTGAGTAAGTGAGATAAATAAATAATACCTTAACAGTGCCATAATTTGGAACATTCGTTTCTTGATACTTTTTAAAAATATGAATCATAATGGTGTTAGAAAGATTGATAATTATTTCATATAACATGTCATTTAGCATATTTCCTTTATGACATAAAATTTTTTAGCGACAGCACTAACCCTCATAAAGATCATCTTCAATACATTGCCAATGAAATGAAACTGTTTATACTTATTACTTTACTTATATACATAGTATAATGTATAGGGAAATTATTGTGACAGGGTTGAAAATTTACATTCGCATTTTCGACTAAAGAGTATGTTTCAAGCATCTCTAAACTCGAATCGATTGTTTTGAGATGATGTCTATTTGTGTGTATGCGTATGCGTGTATGTGTGTGTGGTGTCCGTCCGTGAGTCTGTGAAGACGATATCT
This sequence comes from Amaurobius ferox, assembly GCA_951213105.1. Taxonomy (NCBI): domain Eukaryota; kingdom Metazoa; phylum Arthropoda; class Arachnida; order Araneae; family Amaurobiidae; genus Amaurobius; species Amaurobius ferox. Next base: position 48,669,617 of record OX578144.1, on the reverse strand, counting down.
AATAAACGAATGCAGCGTTTGAAATTTGAAACAAAAATTACTTTCCATAAAGACTGGAAGTCTATTTATTTAAATCGCAATCGAATGTTCGGAAGACCCCCCAAATTTTCTAATTAAAATTTGAAAAAAATCATCTAAAAATTGAAACCTTCAATAATATTATGTTAATTTTTCATTAGAAAACGATTGACTCAAATTTTATAATGCTAGCATAAACCATCCTCGAGATACTGAACATTTTTTAAATAAATGTATAGAAAAATTACATAACATTAAAAAGAGTATTAACTATTATGAAATATGTTCACTTTTCATATGTAATATTATGCAATAAATTTGTTAACAATCTAGTTCGTTCCATTCACGAGAAAATGTATTTTGTATAAGGTTTTGTATTTTGACGGTTAACAAATCGTCAACAGTCATTTTTATACAAGTAATGTTCTTCTCTTTGTTTGTATGTAATGCTTAGCGATAAATTTAGAGGAAGTTTCCGACTCATTTATCGCAAGAAAATGTCGTTAAAATTGCAAAAATGAGGCTAAGTGAACGAGAATGACTCAACTGATGAATTAATTATTAAAATATTTTAATATACGGACTATATTGCTTATTGCGGGTGCTATCAGTATTAATAATTGTCAATTTAAAGTTGGGTGAAATACAAGGTAGGATCAAAAGTTCGGAGACTGTTCTGATATCTCCAACCCTGATTGGAGGAGAGGGGAACTATTTTACCGTAGCGTAGAGGTACATGCGACTCGAGATGTGAAAAGGAAGAAGCAAGTGGTTTTCCAGACACTGCGTGTCAGTGAACTGTAGTCATTTGCGTTCGTCGAAAATGGAAATGGTGTTTGAAGAACAACGTGCGAATATTAAATTCTGCCAGCGTTTGGGGAAATCGCTGACAGGAACATTGCACCTGTTGAGCAGGTGCAATGTTTCTGTCCGACCATATACCATTTCTATTTTCGAAGAACGCGAACGACTACATTTCACTGACACGCATTGCGTGAAGAAACCCTGCACTGCGGACCAGCTTCTTTCTTTTCAGATCTCGCGTCACATGTGCCTCTACGCCACGGTAAAATAGTTCCCCCTCTCCTCCAATCAGGGTTGGGGATATCAGCACAGTCTCCGAACTTTTTGATCCTACCTTGTATAAGTTAATTGGGAACTTCAAAATAGTTTTACATGTTGTCTTCCGGAAAAGCGCCAAATGTACAATTCAACATTAAAAACATTTTGTCGTAGATCTTATGCACCATTTTTTTCACTTTGAAAGGAGTAAATTCATTGAATTATATAGGGAATCTCATGTGCTGCCCACATCAGAGTTTTATTTAAAGTAATATTACTTATACGTATTATCCAAGCACTTATTTGTTTCATTAGCCATCTTAAGTCTATAGTTTGGTTAACAGATGGATACCCAATTACAAACATAGCTCTGTATTGTGCGACATGTCTCACTGCAAAATCCGTCACTTACTACACAGCTAATGTAAGGTCCAAGAAGAAGCGGTTATACTATTTCTTAGGTGTATGAAGCTACGCTAGGACAGCCAAACACTAGGGATGCACGAAACCAGAACAAGACAGCAGTACGGCAGAATAGTAGGGCACCAAAAGTCTTTTCACAATTGTGTAAAATAAAAAAGAAATATATATGATTATTCATATTGATGACTATCTAATAAGTAAATTATAAATTATTTGATGCTGTAATGATTGATACTATGATAATAATTGAAATTAGTTAATAATCTTATTTGCCAAAGGTATGAATCATAGTGATGGTCAAAATATGTATTCTTAAAACAAAAGCTAGCTTAACTTTCTTTATTTAAACATGAACATAAAACAGCTGTAGAGAATCCAAATAATCCAAAGCAATCTTCTTGTATTTTAGAATAATTTCTGGTTCTATCATATTTAAAATACACAATTAGTTTGTAGATCAAACCTATTCATTATGTCATATTAAAATTGATGCAAGATATATGCCAAAAGGTTATATTTCATATTTTAGAATCTATAATAATAAAAGGCAATGTCTGTGTGTCTGTCTTATACACTATTGGCTCAGCGATCGCGCGTTGCAGAGCTACAAAATTTGGCAATCGGAGACCCGGGGGCGTAGGGGAAGGTTACACGTGAAAACCGATTTTTTAAATTTGAATAATTTTTTTTTGTTGTTTAATGTTTTATGCGATTTCGACCGTTTTTTTCCTTTTTTCTCCACCATCCAGACGTCGTAGAAAAAGCAAATCACACGACCGGAAAGAGCAGACAATTGCGAGTAAAAATATATCAATTTCAAATCTCAGGGACAAATTCTAATATTTTTTAAAGATTTTAAAACAAAAGTCACTTTCGACTCAAATAAACGAACTTTCGTTTTTAAATCCTCGCGTCGAGAAAAGTATCGACAATTTTGACTAATAATTTACATTTTTAGAAAGCTCAGAGATCAGGCTTTCTTACAAGCTCAATATGGTCAAGAAATAATAAAAAGTAGCCGCCCGATCCGGATTTTAAGGAAGTAATGATTTTCAATTTCTCGGCCAAACCGCGAAAGACAAGATTTTTCACCCACATACGCGCACAGACTCACCGTGTTTCTATGGTGGAGGGAGGGTTCTGACGTCACGGTTCTGACTAAGGCTCCTCTATATACGAGCTGACTCATCAAGCATATGGAAGCCCACCCTAGCTGGAAGCGCAATCCATTATCATTAACTGTATTCTTATTTTCACTTTAGGAAGTATAATTAAGATAATTATGGGTAGTTGTTCTGCGCCGAACTGCTCTAATCATCCTAGAAAGGGTTCTAGGCTATTTTGCTTTCCTAGAAACGAAGAAAGAAGAAAACAATGGCTAACAAATAATTGGATACCTGGTACTGGAGCATACTTGTGCGAGGTGAATTCTACAATATTCTAATTGAAACTTCTTTTTTTATATAAAGTATTTATTTTAAACACTCATTTTACAATTTCTGTAACTGTAGTATGGAACCCTATGGGTTTCAATATGCTTGATAAGTCAGCCTGTAGTAGAGGAGCTCTAGTTCTGACAAGGTTGCGTACACAAAACTTCATTTTCTAAAAAGATAACTGCTAAAAGTGTTAATAAGAATGCTGTGAAAAAATTAATCTGTCATCAAGATTACTATATCTGTCTAACAAGGCGAAGACATAATAGAGTTGAACAATTTAAAATTGCAAGTAAAGACCATCGGATTTATACTGTTAAGCAAATTAAAATGGGATTAACCACTTATGATTATAAACGTCACATTTTAAATGACGGAATTAAGAGCTTAGCATATGGTCATTATAAAATTTAAATGATTGAATTATGGTGGATTGAATTGTGGTGATGTATTGTATACATCGGGTGGTGGTTGAGACCACAATTAAAAAAGTTAAACACTGAAGAAATAAAAAAGAAATAAAAAGAAAGTTATGGAGATTGTCGCGGAGCATTTATGCATCGGGTGGTGGTGGGGACAATCTTTAAAAAAAAAAAAACTTTTTTGCGCTGAGCAGCATCGTTAACGCAGCATCGTTATATCTTAAATACTAAATTCACATTCAACATCATCAGTCTCAAAAATACTTAATGTAATTTGCGATGCAATACTAAAAATGCAGACAAACGGATACAATTTCATTTATGTTAAACAAAAAAAAAGAGGAGCATACCGCTACAAAAAACATAGGAGCAGCTGATCCCGGCTGTCAGTACACATCAAAGGGATCCCTTTCCTAGGGTTACAGGTACAGAAATCCTCAGAGTCTCACAGTTCACAAACATTAGAATAAATTCACTTTACAAATCAATTTTCAAGAACCCCCCCCCCCCCCCAGAAAATTATTTTTCATCTTAAAATTTCATTATTATTTTTAACGTCATTAAACTAAAACAAACTTAACTCCACGGGGTTATGGCGCCAGCGAGTTTGCCACAGTCAGAATTTTCAAGGGTAGCGAACAGGCTGGTCGCCGAAGGCGGCTAGTTAAATAATAAGATTGATAAGTAGAAAATATATTTTAATTAAGGTTCCCTTAATCATATTACAAAAATTATATAATAATAATAATAATGATAATTATAAAAATAATAGTGATAATAATAATATTAATAATAATAATAATAATGATAATTATAAAAATAATAGTGATAATAATAATATTAATAATAATAATAATAATAAAAACAATAGAAATAATAATAATAATAATAATAGTAATAATAATAATAATAAATAAACTAAAATTAACTTAAAAAATCTATTGATGACTGTAGATACATTACATCAATATTTAAATTCAAAATTTTAATGTATTATTGTATCAGTAGTTTATGATAATTTTAAATATTTAGAGGAAAATGCATTTGCGCAACTTCTATGTGAACTATCACGATAGAGGTAAGCATATAATAATGTCGATCTGGCCGGTAAACTGACTGTTGTACCCAGTGCTTGATCAAGGATTTTGTGATCCCCAGACCAATAATACTTTAAGGACACCTAATAATACATTTTCGAATTTACAAGCTATGTCTAAAAACATAAAAAATATATCATTGATGAAACAAAAATTAGTTTTTTTAATTAATTTTCTAAATTTCTTTGGAAATAATAAAAATTCTAAAAAATAACATTGAAAAAAAAAATTACATTCAAACTTATAAAGCCAATTCTTCAGACATGATTATCAGTGTTTCTTTGTAATAAAATGATCTATTTATCTCATCAAAATTCATATTTCTTAATTAGATCCCTTTTAATGAATATAAGCGAGTTTTAAGCATTTTTGTACATACATGTGTTCTTACCGAGACTTTTTTATTACTAACTAGCAGCATACCCGTTCTTCGTACGGAGTATATAATATAAAGGAACTTAAAATTCACAATCATGTGCAAATTCCTATAGTATACTAAATGACATTTTTAATCAAAATATTCTGTTAAAATATTTAATTTAATGCTCCTAAAAAGAAGTTTAAGAATCTCTGGTCTCGCTATACAAAATTATCTTCACGAACAGATCTGAAGAATAAAATATCCTGGCTCCATTTTTTGAAAATTCACAAAAAATATGGAATTGAATCCATATCTGCAAAATAAAAGCATTAAAACTGTATGGGACCCGTACTACTTATATAGGCGAATATTAGAAGATATAACCAGTATTATCACCTGTATAAATTGCTTGTATAAATTGAAAATATCAATAAACCCGTAATCTTTAAACCTGAAGGCAGTAATTGATTCCAATGTATGCCAAAATGAAAGTGCTAAAATTGTATGGGAAGATATACCCGTACTACTGATAATGTCGTAGATTAGAAGATATGTCCGCGTGTTAGTAGAAGATTACCAGTATTGCAATATGAGTCTCAAAAATCTTTGCCTAAATAAAACAGATGACGTAATAAATTGAAAATATCAATAATTCCCTTAATCTTTATACCGTACTTGATTTCAATATATGCCAAATATGCCACAATATATGCCAATAAATCTGCACTATTTATATTCTCGTTGATTAGAAGATATACCCATGCATTTGCAGAAGATTACTCTTACAACGTACAATATATGAGTTTCAACAATTTTCGCCGCAATAATACAATGGCATAATAATTTGTAAATATCGATAATCTCTGAATCAATAATCCCCGAAAATATCAATAATAATAATGTTTAAACATGAAGACCGTAATTGATATTAGCCAGATAAAAATGCAATGGCAGTGAAATTTATTTTATATACATATCTTCATTATTCATATCGGAAAAGATTTAATAAAAATCGTCTGCCGCATAAAAAGATTGGATTTAAATCCATTGCTAAACGGCATGCTATTATTTCCTTTAAATAAATTGGTGGAAAATATATCGTCTAAATAATGCTATCTCTATGGAAGGTTTGGCGACATTTAAAAAACCGTTAAATTTATCACCAAGTGGGACTGTTGATCTAGCAGTCCCACTTGGCGACAAATTGACGAATCATCATCATAATACTATCCTCTAACAAAACACAATTCATTTAATTTATTTAGCGCAATTTTATCAATTTCAAGATATTTTTATGGATTTACAAACATTTTCATTAATTTGGTGACATTTTAAAAATTCGCTAAATGTGTTACTAAGTAGGACGATTGGACTGACAGACAAATGCTAACGAAACATCATTCCAATACTCTCTTCTAACAAAACAAAATAAATTTCATTGATTGAGTCGTTTTTAATAATGGCGACATTTCCGTCAATTCGGCAAAATATAAAAGTTGGCAAGTTAGCGATATCCCGCCACATTCGTAGTGCAGATCTGAACAGAACATCCAAATCCCGTTTGTATATATTAAATGAAAACACTACAATTGTATTAGAAGATATACCCGTTCTACTCTTTTTCTCTTTTAATAATCGGCTAAATGAATTTATTGGCAAAACATAATATATGAGTTTAGCAGCTAAACATAACATAAAAACTTGAAAACTCTTTGCCAAAATAAATGAAAGTGATGTACGCAGTCCGCAATTAATGTAATTAAAAGAAAAATCAAACCATTCATTTATAAAATATATTTTTATATCCATTTATTTATTATTCAAATCGAAAAAATAATAATAAACATTAACAAACACATTTAATTTAATTGCGTTGCCGAGCAACATGATATATCCTCATAAAATGATAAAATTAATTAACCATTTTGATTTCTTAATACTTTTCATCGTTGATTAAAAGCTTGTGAGAAATAAACCACGGTGAAAGATTTCCCAATTAAATTCATATTTTCAAACAATTCATGATTTCAGAGAGTGACTATTTAGCACAAAAATCTGCCACCAATTTCAGAGATATAATTTTAATTCACTTTGACGTTTCAAACAAACGATTTTCAATCTTTCCGTTTGGAGGAACCAGGGAGTTAGAGAGTAGAACTCCTAGGAAAAAGTTTCGTTTTTCACTAGTATCTCGACAACCCTTGATCTTAGAAACTCGAAACTTGGATCAAGTTTAAGGGGGACTATTTCAAGGCTATTCACAAAATTTCATTAAATTCGATTCAACCGTTCTTCCATGATGATGATACAAACGAAAGTTTCGTTTTTCACTAATATCTCGAGAACCATTAGTCTTAGAAACTCGAAACTTAGGCTGAATTTTGAGTGGGGCTATTTCAAGGATACCCACTAAATTTCATCAAATTCGGCTGTGATGATGGGACAAACAAACAGGCAGATAGACAGACAGACAGACAGAGTTTCAACTTTATTTATATAGATTTGTGGTTTGAGAATGGAATTTTAACTGTAGTGACTGATACTATAATCTATTTATTCCAATTTTTAACTGGGACACATTACACTGAAGCTTCCCAAGGCCCTGTCCCAACTTAGCTCGTTTAGGTAACCCGGTGTGCGTGGATTATTTTATTTTATTGTAGGCATTTCTGTATCAAACTATTTAAGCAATATAGCCTCGGAACTTTTTGGACTTTACTACGTATAGCGTCATATTCAAGCTAAAAAAAGATACTGAGTTAAAAATTTTTATAATTTCGAAATAGAAAGTGAGTGCATTTACCTCTCCCAGGAAATCACTGAATTCTCTATGTCTGTCGTAATCCCAGACGCTAATCTGCAAAGAGCTTTTTCTTAATTCACTCTGTCGAAAATTGTAATAGCTAAAACTTTGATTCCATATAGGATCGTTCGTCTTTCCGATCGTCTTTGAACGCCGCTTGCTTTTCTCACTGAAAAACAAAATAGATTCTTACACTGAATGGATGACACACACATAAGCTAGATAATTCCATATGCAGAAATATATATGAATTAATTTAAGAAGAAGCATACAATTGTCTTTAACTTGTGTGCACATTGATTATGAAACACTTTCCAACTTCAATGCAATTTATTATAAACATCTCTAAAATGCGATACATTCTTGGGTAATATTTTAAAAATTATCACAATAATACATTAATTTATTAAATTTGAAAACTTTAAACTTCATCGAAAAAAATGAATTTCAATCAAATGACGGCATTGAAATATAAATTGCCTGGTTTAAACATCTCTAAAATGCGATACATTCCTCGGTAATATTTTTAAAATTATCACAATACTACCTTAATTTATTATATTTGAAACTTCATCGAAAACAAATGAACTTTATTCAAATGACGTCATCGAAATATAAATCGCCTCTATATAAAAGCAGCATTTCATTCATAAACATTTTTCTATTCTTTTCATTCATCACAATAGTATAATAATTTATTTTATTTGAAAACTTAAAACCATGGAGGTACAAGTAATTTAACTCTATGCTTAAAGCTTCATCGAAAAAATCGTCAGACTCTTTGTGTAAAATCAATGAATGTTTCATTCATATCAGCTATATTGCAGACTCCATGAGCTAAATAATTTTGCGTTAAAGAAATGCAGCAATCTTTATACAACTCATTCTGCATCTTTGGTATTTACATTCTCCATAAGTGAAAATTAGGCTTCGTTGTGGAAATAGTCAAAGTTGGATGATTATTTAAACTCAAATATATTGCAGTTGCGTTGTTTCAGTATGTAGATGCACAGAATTTAAGCAAAAATAAAGCCGTTTTAGGACAGATACAACACTAAATATGAATTAAAATGAACTTTAAAAATCATGATTTTGACACAAGATGGATGCCAGATATTTCGAAAGGAAGAAGTGCGCAATTTAAGTATTCCAATATTTTTCTCTTTAGGGGATTCTGCACATCAAAATATTCGATTTGCCGAATAAATGTGAAACGCAAATTATTTAAAAATTTGCATTATTCAGGGCTCGCTTATTGCGAGGCTGTTGATTTTTAACGGGTATTTGGCTAATGTTGATCAAAATGTGCATGAGGTCGAAAGATGTTTGTAAATATTAAACCGCCCTTTGATAGAATGATGAAGGGTTTATACATCACATTTTGTAATACCGGAATAGTGCTAGATTAGATAATTGGACAAGAAAATGATTAAAAAAACTAATGGACCGTAATAACAATATTTACATCAAAACTCATATGTCTATAAAACTATATGTCTAAAAAAATCTAATGGACCGTGATAACAATATTTACATCAAAACTCATATGTCTATAAAACTATATGTCTAAAATAATTAATGGACCGTAAGAACAATATTTACATCATATCTCATATATCTATAAAACTGCCAATTTTAACAAAACCTTGAAATTTTGTTGTCAGAAAACTGAAATAAAAGATAATACTCTAACGCAGTTATTACTTATGCAATATCTTTTATCCAATAAACTTATTTACATTTCAATACAAAGTCATCACATTTTTCTTACTTTTAATATTCGAAATTTATTTTGAGACATCTATATGTCATCAAGAAAGGTAAAGAAACAACAATAATAATAACAAGAAAGATGAATCATGCATAAAGCATTGATTATGAAACACTTTCCAAGTTCAATGCAATTTTATTTAAACATCTCTATAATGCGATACATTCTTCGGTAATATTTTAAAAATTATCACAATACTACATTAATTTATTATATTTGAAAACTTCATCGAAACTTCATTTCATTTTGATAAAGTCATTTTTAAGGCAGTTATCGTGTGAACGGACAGACAGACAGACAGAAAGACAGAATGAACAAAAATTATCAGAGCCCGAACGCTTTCCTCTAGATATGCATTCAGTGTCCAACCACGAGCGCTCCAACATTTGACACACGTATTTGTACCGTCCCTTCGCTTTCAATACCTCACCTCTTCCTCCGTTAACTCATCTTATTGACGGTACGACAAATACCAGAACGCTCTATCCTCCAATTCCGAATGCATTCGATTCTGCGTTGGACCCGGGTTCCTTCCTCAAGTGTTAATAATCTTCGACTTTCTGAATCTAATTCAATCAAAGATATTCAATGGAATTAGTTTGTGTCGATTATAAGCCAATTGACGACGAATGATTTCAAATTTTCGCCATCGAATCTGTTGACTCCTATTAAGCCATTGCCTTCCACATCTCAATGTGTACGACTTCAATTTACTGTATTGAAATCCATCAACTAACTGCCAGTCATACCACGTTGATTTCAACTTAGACGACTCAAATTAACTTATTGATTCCAATATAATCAATTACCACCGATAGGTCTTATCCAGTTGTCTTCATCTTAAACGACTCCAATTTACTTATTGCTACCAATTAGTCAATTACCACCGATCAGTCATTTTCAGATGACGTAAACTTCAGCGATCCTAATTAACTTATTGTTTCCAATATAATCAATTGCCACCGACCAGTCATTTCTACTTGATTTCAACTTAAACGACTTCAGCCAATTTACTGCATCCAATATAACAAATTGCCGCCAGCCATCTCAAGTGAATTTCATTGGCTCAATCGAAACCAATTGATTCAGATGGACTAAATTTATCTCCATCGACATCAATGAATCTAACCGACTCAGATTATTTCTATTGTTAACTGTGACCAACTCGAATCCAGTCAGCCTTGACTACGCACGATTCGGGCTCCCAAAATATAATAAGACTTCCTTTGTTTTATTTCATTGTCAATAAGTTTAAATAAAAATCTGGTAATGAATTAATTTTTAATTTCTGTTTTACTTTACTCATATGTCAACAATGAGATTTTGCAACAAATGATATACATAAATTTTCAATGAGGTTCAACTGGACTTTCATAAGTAACGCTGTTAAATTTCTATAAACTACACGATCTTCATTGGCTCCTCTGTATGTGACGTTACCAAGGTTCTCTACGGACTTTGTTTGGTGTTGAGGTGAATTCTTCGTTTACTTCTGAGATAATTTATTTTAAAATGTTTTGGTTCAAATTTTAGTGAATTTCAAAAATCTTTAGTTTACTTTTCATTAATTTAAATAAAAATAAATCCGTATACAAGTTATGATTTTTCTACAAATGAACAACTTTATCTGGCTGAAAATAGGCTTATTGATACCCATAAAAAAATTGATGTATTCACTTTGTTCCTATCTACCCCATAGAGGTAAAAGAAAGAGTTAAAACTTTATATAGGAAAAACGCGCACAATTATTTGAAACAATATTTAAAGCTGGCGCTGGGGTAAGATATGTCCCATTACATTGTATATGTACACTCTCAGACGAAAAAATCGACGCAGCCCGCAAAATAATCCGATAGAAATGAAAATTTACATGCAAACACTTTCGACCGAATATACAAATGATCAAAAATTCGCAGTCAATGAATGAATAATCGGAACTACAAGCACATTGAAACTGAGCACCATGGTGGTGAATATAAGGAGCGAACCACGCTTTCAGGAACAAAACGTGCAGTGGATTTCGATTGCGTTTACATACCTTGATTGTAACAATGCCTCGCCGGCGAATTAGCGGCCACTACGAGCATATGAAGGAGTTTGAAAGAGGGCGTTCGGTCGGACTGCATGAGGCTGGATGGGCACACCGACGAATCGCTAATCATTTGGGTAGGAGCGATGCAGAAATTAGTCGATATTGGCAAGAGTGGATCCAGAATGGCAGATTTCAGCGGCAAGCGTGCAGCAGACGGCCTAGAACAACGACAGAACGAGAAGATAGAGCGATTGTCAGAGCAGCTGTGAGAGCACGAGATTCGTCGTTATCAACCATCCAACGTGTGACAAACACTGAAGTGATTACTCGGACCATTAATAGCAGACTATGGCAGTGGAATCTATACTCGCGGCGCCTATTACGCCGCCTGCCACTGACCAGTATGCACCGTCAACAGCGATTGCAAAGGCGTCGGGCCCGATCAATGTGAACTTGTTCTGATTGGGGACGAATAGTCTTCAGTGATGAGTCCCGTTTCGAAATGAGTCTCGACGACCAGCGCAAACGTGTCTGGAGACAGCGCGGATATCGCCAGGATCCTGCTCTTACTGTCACACGCCACACGGCCCGACAACAGGAAGCTATGGTCTGGGGGTGCCATATCTTTTGACAGTCGGACCCCTTTGATATTCCTCCGTGGCACCATCACACCACAGTGGTTCGTTGTCGACATTCTACGACCCGTTGTATTGCCATTCCTTTCCCGACATCCCGGGCTAACTTTTCTGCAAGATAATTTCACGCCTTTCTATTGATTGTCTACGTGCTTACGACACACTTCCTTAGCCAGCCAGATCCCCAGATCTATCGCCCATTGAACACATTTGGGGTGAGATGGGGTGTCGCCTGCGACCATTCCAGAATGTAGATAAATTAGCTCGTCATATTGGAGGCCATTTGGAACGACATCCCTCAGAACACCATCTGGCAACTTTATGCATCAATGCCTCGTCGGATAACAGCTTGTATGAAGGCCAGAACTGGGCCAACGCCATATTGGTGTGCCCATTTTGTGTAGATATTTCAATGCAATAAATCTTCCAATTGTTCTGAAATTCTAATCATTTCTTTTTCTATACATCCCCATTACACGTACCAAATTTTGTCTCATTTGGATAATTCTTTTTTTGTGGGTCGATTTTTTTTGTCTTAGAATGTACATTTTTTTTCAATATGAAACACCTAGCGGTCGAATGAAATGAGAATACAGCTCCAAAGTAACATACCTTCATTAAATGATTAAACAATAGATTTATTCTCAATAGGTATAAGGTCTATATAACCTTTTGGTTATAATATTTCCCTCATTTAAATCATGATCTAAATTATGATTTATTTTGCATTAACAACTTCTTACTGGTTCGGTTATGTAGACCAATCCAGAGCTGGATGACAAGTTTCTGCGATCCTGATAGTAGAACAAGTTTTATTTCGTGGTGAATAAGTATTCGTATTCGCGTGAGCCGCCATTATTCCCGGAGTGAAGCATTGAATCCACGGACTAGACGTGTGAACCACAGTCTAGCGATGAGTGTTGAGTATACAAGAGGAATACAACTGATGTTACTGTAGGATGGTGCAACTATAGATCATGCTGAGGCCTACCGCCATCATCTGATGAAAGTCGGTGAGATTTATCAGTCTGTATTGCTTAACTATGAGTGATACCAAAGTTCACATATATCGCCCTGTAATTTCTGTGTTCAAACTACTGAACGGGCTTGTGCAATAGTATGTCTATTTTTTGTATACAGACCTCTTTTGCTCCTACAGCCAGTCGTTGTATGACTTAGTTTCTCTCAATAAAGAAGGTAGATTTAAATCCTATATATCTGTTGTATTTGCTTTGGCCGTTAAGGTTTTGAGTTATCTCAGAAGTTCATAGTTGTGTCACTTTAAGAATCACGTTCTAAGACATGAGTTAGGGATTTTATACTGGTTAAGGCTTTCTTGCTAGAAACTTCATTCAAATCAAATCGGACTGCTCATGGTCATACTGTGACGTCCAATCTGGGAATACAAAATCTGGGAATACAAAAAAACGGTATTCCGACTTTCATCAATTTTTGATACTGATATTGATACGAAATTTCAGCTAGTTCGAAAATTTATATTTACTGAATTGATATATCGAAATCTTAATTATTATTGTTTACTGTTCTTTAACTTCTTAATTTTTTACAGCTTCTTAATAACAATACAGCACTTACTGTCACTTATTGTATCATTTTGTAAGTCAATGTATGTCTGAGAAACATTTCGATCCTATATGATTATTTGCCTCAAAAAGTAACTAAACAGTAATAAATTAAAAAAGCTGTAGTATTAAAAGTAGCATACAACATAAACAGTTTTTAAGCGTTTTCGCTATGTCACCTTTGACAATGAGTCCGGCTAGATCCGGATGAGAACCAAATTTAAGTTTAACGTGCAAATTCAATATTATTTAAAATACTTATGGTTGTTATTTTGAGCAGATAAACTCAAATTATTATGGAAGAAATAAAGAGAACGTGAATATGAGTCTGCAAGGAAAGACATGTGCTGCATACATACGAATTTTTAACAATATTACAACAATGATTTATAGACGTGAACGGGGATTATTTGCAGGCCATTTTGAAAAAAATGTAGGATCTATATTTAAGGATCCACCAAATTTTTGTAGAATAAAGTGTTCTACAAATTTAAGCTGTGTGCCAAATTTTAACTCTCTAGGACATAGGAAAGTGCATTAAAAACGCCATCATATAAGTATATCATGAAGAGTTATATAAAATTAAAAAAAAATTTGAAAAATTGTCATCTACCAAATTTATTTTAAAATGTGAAGCCTCTCTCATATACAAAATAATTAAACTCCTGGAAAGATATTTTTTATATAATATATGTCTTTTTTCTTTCTGGAGGATATAGAAAAAGTCAGAATTTAATTGAATTTGTTTTTCTCTCTATATTAAATAATTTTTAATTTAAAAACTACCTAACATATATTACTAAATTTTTTATATATTTTATGGAATAATGTGAATATTTCCTAAACATTTCGAAGCAATTTGTGAATTTTAAATTTGCTTAAAAAATGTTTGAAGAATTAGGTCCCATAGGGTTCAATGTATTTCATTTTTTCAACCCAGGTTCAATCCAAAACTAATTGGGTGATATTATTTATTTATATTCCCATAGGTCCCACAGACGGTCTGAAAAACATATTAAAATTTCATTTTGATAAAGTCATTTTTATTGCAGTTATCGTGCTAACAGACAGACAGATAGACAGACAGACAGAATGAACAAAGTCATAAACACTTTTCAACTATGTTGTAAAGTGTTAAAAAAGTGCATTCGAGCAATAGAAAACCGTAAAATTACGTACTATCGTCAGCTATATATTCAGCCGAATTAATCCTATAAAAGGAAAATCTAAGTAACCTGCAATAAACTCTTTTATTTGTAAAACCGGAACTATCTCCGAGTTTATACACATCGGAATTTATACATCTCGTTTAAACTCATGAATAGAATTTGAATACGATGTTTGGTAAATGGAAATTTAATATATTTATATAATATTTGTATAACGTCTGGGTCTTTCTAGTCCTTCTATCTAGATGCCCCTCGACTGAATCTTTAGACTCTTTTAATATTCAAAAGATTTTTTGCAGAAGATCTTTTGAATACTATAAGTGTTGTTGTTGAGACCCAGACCGTCCGACCTACCAGAAAGGTGTAAGGCAACCGTTTGAACGGCCGGGAAGTGCCATCCAATTTAGACTGGAACCCAGTGGGGGAGGCATCCATTGGGACCGTACCTTCCTTCTCCTACCACCAACCTCTCGGAAGGATTTTCGGACCCACATGTTTAATGTGATCGTACTCCGCATGAACACGGCGGCAGTGCCAACAGCACGTGGTGTTCCCGGGTGGTCACCCACCCAAGTACTAACCGCGTCCGATGCTGCTCGACTTCGGTGATCTAACGAGAACCGGTGTTTTCAGCACGGTAGGGCCGTTGGCTGAATACTATAAGTGTGTAAGGATTCAGCCTTCGGTAAAGATTCAGTCTTATTACCCGGCCACTCAAACAGCTGCTGTAAGCCCTCGGGCCAGTCGAGTGGTCTGTGTAGGCCCGGGTTCGATTCCAGCCACTGCCAAAACTGCCGTCGTGTTCATGCGGAGTACGATCACGTTAAACATGTGGGTCCGAAAGTCCTTCCGAGAGGTTGGTGGTAGAGGAAGGAGGGTACGGTCCCTGTGGATGCCTCCCCCACTGGGTTCCGGTCTAAATTGGGTGGCACTTCCCGACCGTCCAAACAGTTACCTTACACCTTTCTGGTAGGTCGGACGGTCTGGGTTTCAACAACAACAACACTTATAGTATTGACGACGGTTACGGGGACATATTTTCAATTCCCCGTCCCAGGGTAGGTTAAAATTGTCTTTCCAGGCCTTGCAAAAGATCTTTTGAATACCTAGAAGTCTGAAATTAACAACCATGGGACAGAATATAAAGTAGCCTTATTTTTGATTCTACACATCTTTCTTCCTCCCTCCTTCCCCCCCCCCCCCCCCCCATAGGCGGAGAAAATATTCAAACCATTCAGAAGCTCTCCCTGTACCTTAAAAGGCTGAATTTTTTTCTGGCTGAAAAGACTGATCTCATTTATAATATCGAGTATAGAGCAGAACGTAATCGAACAGGAATTGGATTTCTTACCCGAGACTGAAAAAAAATGTGCCTTTTCAGACACGATACCTCTCGGTTACCTGCGATTGCGAGGAACTCGCTGCTTTGTCGCGTTTGAGGGAACGTTTCCTGAAATTGTTTCTAAATTTGCCTTTCAGAAAAGAAGGCAAATTTCCGAAACTTTGAAAGAACGTTTCAGAACATTGCTTTCTTTAACCAGGCTCTACTATTAAGTGACATGCAATTTGGCATAACGTCGTCTTTTATACGAGTAGTACATTTCGATTTTTTGTATTCTGAACCTTACCGGTACAGCTCACCCTGGGCTTGCCATAGGAAGGGATACGTTTTGGAGAAACAACTCAAAAACTGAAGCAGCTAGATGGCTTTAATTAGACATATCGTTACTTTTCGTAGTATGTTTTATTTATATATTTATTTATTAATTTTATGGTCCAGCCTGTCCTGGGCTTTCAACAGAATAGTGCATGTTTTTTTTTCTTTCCCTAGAACTTAAGCACTTACTAGACATTTCTTGGTTTGTTTTCTTCAAAAACAGAAATTATCCGTTGTAGAAATGAAGCAATATTGAACATAGAAATGTACAAAATCTTTAAATCTGAAACATTATAAATACATATGTGAAATATTATAGAATATTTTTGAGCTATGGCTGAATATCTAATAATTGTCAATTTCCAAGTTACCCCAACTTTTTTAACTTTATAGTTTTTAGAAAATTTTGCTTAAAATAAGCTTTTGGGAATGTCTTTTCAGCTTTCTAAGTGATATTAAAGCATTTTAACGAGATTAATGGAATTTTAATGCATATTCATTATGTTCCTGTGATACGAATGAATGATATAGGGATTTGTTTTTGTTCTGCCCGGAAATCAAAACACAAAGTATACACTAAGCATAACTCGATTTTATGCACCAACAGGTAACACAGTATTTTTAAATTTTCATTCATCACGTAATAAATATACTCATCAAAAATGAGTAAGAAAATTGGGTGCTTTACTGTTACTGAACTATTAATAGCAAAGTTCCGAAACATCAGACTACGAGGAACAAAACTCTAAATTTCAGTCCAGGGTCAAATACATATCAGGAATTTTTCAAAATAACTTCATTAAACACTTTATAAATAAGAGTGTTTTTACAAGTGAAAATCAAATTTTCTTAAAATTAATTCATTTATTTCCATTACTATATTTTTACTGATGTGATTAGGAGATAAAAACTCATTTCATCACTGAGATATAGTGACAGAAATGACAAATTTACCTTTTTATGAAGTCAAATCTACATTTAATATCATTGAAAAATACCCTTTCATTGATATGTAGAAAATATTGCATTCTTAACAAATAACTGCAAAATATATGTATCTTATTTGTTACTAGAAAAAATTATCCGACATTGACCGGGTCGTAAATAAACTCTAGTGCTTAATTCACTAAGCACATGTTCAAAAAGATGCTGTCAGCCGTTTTCAAATACACGTTCACCGCAAAGCAGAAAATTAAAAAAAAATTCAAAGCCTCTCTTCAGAAATTTTCTACTGAATTCCAAGGATCCATTCATTACGCGCAATCTGCTTATCCCTTTTTGAAATGTATCTGATCCAGAGAGGGGGAACACGGAATTTGTTGAAGGGCAAGACAATCCTTTGCGAAAAGTGGATGCGATCACTTAAAAATTTACAAAAATTAAAATTATTTATGAAATCGATATTTTTTTTGTATAATGCTGAGATATATCGAGAAGTTTTAGCCAAATTAAAGGACTGTGCTAATCTTTGGATTTTGAATTTTTATATTAATATTAATATATATATATATTAATATATTATATATTATATATAAATAATTTATATATAACAATAATAATAAATATAATTTATAAATATAATTTATAATATAATTTATAAATATTATATATTATATATAATATTTATTATATATAAATATTATATATTATATTAATATATTATATATAATATAATATATATATTAATATATTTATATTAATATATATATATATATATATATATATATATATATATATATATATATATATATATATATATATATATATATATAATTCATATATATATAATAATAATTCATAACATTAATCAATTTCGTAATAATAATACGTCTACTAATTCTTATTGTGTAATCTCTTTCATGCATTCATTTATAATTCTATAAATTTTGGTCATCTATTTAACAAGTTCAAACATTTATTGCCTATCGAAGATTTGAGTGTTTCAAAGACTTTTAAATACAGCAAACCTTTTGGTAGATCGATATTTAATTATAATGAAATTTCACAATCTCTCTCTATAGATCATGATTCTATGTCAATTGTAGATAATCAATGTATTTGTAAAGTAAACAAATATGCTAAATTTCTAAATCCAGACTTAGAGCATATAGTTACAGGAGACTTAGGTATTGTTAAAGACAATACGTTAAGAACTTTTACGTCATTTGGCACTAAATTCAGGATACCATCTTGTAACAATTCTTTTAATGTTTTAAAATCAATTAATCTTGATAAATATATATATATAAATTAGCTTCTAAATATGCTCTGCCTTTAGAGGCATTTAATATGTGGAAACTTACTTTATTAGAATCTATTAAAAATGCTATTAGTAGTATTAAATTGTCAAGATCTATATATAATATTGATAATATTAAACACTCCATTAATGATTTGCAAAAATCTTTTGTTATCGCCTATGTTGATAAAGCCTCTAATAATTATGTTATTATCTGTAAAAAATTTTATATACAATTTCTGTTAGATTATTTAAAAAATAATCGTCTTTTTAAACTAGATTTGGATTCCATAATTAGTATCAAATTGAAAATTATCAATATGTATAGTGATTTAAATATTAAATATAAATTTCCTAAATTTCTATACATATAGTGCTTATTCCTAAATTTAATAAAAATCCTATTAAATTTAGAACGGTAACTAGTGCTCATAATACTTACTCTACTACTGCGAGTAAATTACTATTAAATTCTTTAAATCTAATGAATAATAGTTTACGTCAGTCTAGCAATAATTACCTTATTCTACATAATAGTAAAGAATTAAAGACTAAATTAACATCACTTAGAAAACTAATAGGATTTCAAACTTTTGATTTTAAAGATCTTTTTAATAATATTAAGATCTCAGATCTATATGATGTAATTTTAGCTCTATATAATGCCTATATTACTAATCTATCAACTCAAACAAATTTTATAAATTTTCCTAAACTTCTTCACTTTGTTATTTTCAATAATTAAATTTTTCAAGGAAATAAATTATACTTACAAGTCTCAGGAGTTCCACAGGGTGGCTGTTGTAGCAGTATGCTAGCTAGTTTATACCTTTATCATTATGAACAGTCTTTTATTTCAATAGATTATACATTTTACAGATATGTTGATGATCTGATTTGCTTAGTATATACTGAAAATTATGTCATAGATATAGATTTCTATCCAATAAATTTGGAATTAATTTCTGATGAAGCTACTATTAGTAGCAATATTAATTTTTTGGATTTAAAACTTTTTATTGAACCTTCTAAAAGAATTGTTACTAATTTATATGATAAAAAAGACTATTATAATTTTAACTTTAATAAATTCTTACCATTTAATTCCTGCAACTCGATTCAATTGTTTAGAAATAGTATACTTAATCAGTTTTTTAGAATTTATAGATTATCTGATAAAAAATTTCATGCTATGCATATAAATAATCTAAAAATTATCAGCAATTTATATAAGTATCCCTCTTTCTTAGTAAATGGTATAGTTCAAATGTTTAGATTAGCTGGATTTTCATGAATTCTATTCATAGTATCTTATATTAGCCAGACATCACCATTCTCTTGTATTAATAATACTTTTATTTTGACATCCACTTAAACATAAGCCCACTTTTCATGGGCCCCACTTATGGGCCCCACTTTTTTGTAGCTCTTATTGTATATTATTACTTTTTCTTGCCTTTTAGAATTACTGTTATATATTTCTTACAGTAGATAATTTCTTTTTCCTTTGCGAATGGCAACAGTAGATCATTTCTTTTTCCTTTGCGAATAGCAACACTGGTCTCTTTATTCTGGGTTCCAGGATTCGACTGGTTCGGGCATATGAAGTGTCTATTCCAGGTGTTCTTGTTTCCTTTATTTGTCCTTCTTTATGTATGTTGTCCAAGTAGAAATAGTTTATAGATATAATCTATCTATTTATTCAGAAACATACATATTTTGTGTTTGCTTCGACAAAATAATTGGACCCGATGAAGAGTTTTGGCGAAGTGAATAATTCCATTATTTAGGCCTAGCTCTTGTCCACGTGTATAGCATTAATGCTTCGATTTTATATGTTTATCTGTTATCAATTCCATACCATTGATTTTTGTTGATTATCTTTAACTTGATGACTCGAAATTTGTATTTTTTCCATTTGATTGAAGATTTGCTGTTTTATACTTTTATTTTGTAGGTTTGTTATAAAGTTAGGTTTTTTGAGTTGCAGCTTTTCACTTTTCTATCATTGGATTATCAAACTGTTATTATATATATATATATATATATAATCAGAATACGTAAAAAAGTGCAAATTTTGATGTATTTAAAAAAATAAGCATGAAAGAATTGTAACATGGACTCAGTTTAAATATTGTTGTTAAAAAGGTTTTTTGATCTTTCCTATGGTGTCAAAATAGAAACTGTGATAATATTAAGTTTCTAAGAAATGTATTTGTGTATGGGTCGAAAATATAAAATAACTAACAAACTAATTCGAGATTAACAGAGATGCACCTTTCAGGGTTCTCAAGTACCGGTATACCAAATTTCATGGCCGTATGACGTTTAAGTTTCCTGCCACACACACACACACACACACACACACACACAGAGAGAGAGAGAGAGAGAATCTTCATTTATGTAAAAAGATTATTTTTTAGAACTCGGGTAAAAAAAGTACAATTAGCAAATAAGAATAAAGTGCAAATTTTGATGTATTTAAAAAATAAGCATGAAAGAATTGTAACATGGACTCAGTTTAAATATTGTTGTTAAAAAGGTTTTTTGATCTTTCCTATGGTGTCAAAATAGAAACTGTGATAATATTAAGTTTCTAAGAAATGTATTTGTGTATGGGTCGAAAATATAAAATAACTAACAAACTAATTCGAGATTAACAGAGATGCACCTTTCAGGGTTCTCAAGTACCGGTATACCAAATTTCATGGCCGTATGACGTTTAAATTTCCTGCCACACACACACACACACACACACACACAGAGAGAGAGAGAGAGAATCTTCATTTATGTAAAAAGATTATTTTTTAGAACTCGGGTAAAAAAAGTACAATTAGCAAATAATCCGCATTATGATACTTATGCAATAATTATAAAACTGCATCAAAGTTTTCGCAAATAAGTATATCTCTGATTGATTTTTTGAAACATTTAAATATAAAATATCATACCTAGCATCTGGTAAAAGTAATATTTTAAAATAAGGATTCCTGGGAGTTCGGTCCAGTCTTGGAGGAAGTTCTTTCGCACATATAACAGTAACAGTGAACTGGAGATTTTTGGCATTGTACCATAACCGAACCTGCAAATATCAAAGACATAATTTAAATTAATATAGTCTTTTGAAGTTTCAAATATAAAATTAGCCGAATTTTTATATTGTGGTTCTTTTACAAATGATCATGAACAGTAAATACATCACTGGTTAATGGAAAAACTTCGCAATTTAAAAAAATACATTTCTAAAAATTTTGTTACGAATTTTGCACAAATTAAAATATTACATTAGACTGTATAGCACAATTTATATTATCATAGCATTTAGAAACAATGTATATATAATACTTTCACTATAATAATTGTTGAATGTAGTTAGAAAGAAATAAAAATAGGTTTGTGAAATAAAACATTTTCAACTTAACACCCAAGTATTACATTATGGTGTAATAAGTCGATTAAGAAATATGGAAAGTAACTGTTTATGATTAATTTTTAAAAATGTTACATAAACTTATTTGTGCAATAGTCAGAAAAAAAAGTATGTAGTTTTGTCGATATTTTTGATAGCTCCAACATACTTTGTATTAATACTTTTCTATAAAATACACCAAGTTGGAAAAATATACTGTAATTTTAGATACACACAAAAAAGTACATATTTTATTTAGAAAACAAATATAAAATCAGACTAGTTGAAGCTAAAATTAGACAAAATAAATGTTGTGTATTTTAAATATACCGATGGTTAAAGTAGTATATTAGTATTTTTCATCTGCTACTGTTTTTAGTCTAATACACCGAAAAATTAGTCTAAAGATAAGTTGAAGCTATTTGTTTGTGGGAATATCTTACCTGAACACGCCCTCCAACTGAACTTCTATCTGGGGATCTCGGTGGAAGATGGCTTGTTCTTCGATTCGAGTATCTGAGATAACGTGGATCTGTTCGATAGAAAAATCGATTATTATAATTAGTTCAATGTGACAACATTTAAAATAGATTACAAATGTATTTGTATCAATTATTTTTCGACAGAATAAATATTATTTTTTCTGAAAATATCATAATTTCTATTTCCCTTCTTCCAATTTTAGTTTTACTACTTTGATTATATTTAATTATAATATTCTTTTAATTTTATTTCTCTTTTGTTCTTTCTTTTTGCCAAGAATTTAACTAACTTTGTTTACAGAAATGGTTCATTCCTTGTTTTAATACTTTTCCCTTTTTCCTTTCCAATGAGGGGTTATTGTTTTTGTTTCCAAAACCGATAGTATCCTATATTTTGATTGATGAAGTTAACTCATTCAGCTTGCGAAACCGTTTTCTCGTTTTTTAACTACATTTTACATTTTCAGTCTTATTCATCAGTATATTTTTGTATAAATGTTGAGATTGATTGATTAAGGTTGCTCCTTCAACTTACGAAACCTTTTATTTACTTTAATTTTTAATTAAAAGTCTTAGTATTTTATTCACTAGCATTTTAAAAGTAGTTTGTTAGAATGTTATTTGTATTTAGTTAATAACGTTAGCTTATATAACTTCCGAAACCAGTTACTTTCTCCCCCCCCCCCGTCCCGTATTTATTCTTTTAAATCCACAGTCGTATTTGTTTAAGTAACTTAGTCGACTGTTATTTACATTAGTGGATGAATCAGCACATGTAGCATCCGAAACCATTTACTTCCTTTTTTTGCTATATTCTTATTTTCGTAATTTTTCTTCATTAGTATTTTCATTGCTGTAAACGTATATCACTTGAATTTAATAAGTGACGTTAACTCATATAACTTATGAAACCGGTTACTTTCTGAATATTTTGTGTTCTATTCTTCTTAACTCCTCAGTCCTTTATTCATTGTATTTTTTAATTAGTTTAATCAAAGATTATATGAATTTAGTTGATGGATTAGCGCATGTAGCTAAACCCGGTTGGTTTCCCTATTTTCCAATACTTTCCAATCCCCCAAGAAGTAAATGTTCCAATTCTAATTTATCTGTTACAAACGTATCTTCACAGTAGAACCACTTTTACAGACACTGTTTCAAATTTCATAATATTTAATATTTCTATATTTGTACCTAAAGTAAAAGTAAACGAATTCAGTAATTAAAGACACCTTAACAAGATCATACAATAAATGTAATGCGCAGAATAATAATAGCAACGCGAACCATATAACATTATACTGTCTGAATTTCTAACCAAAATAGTTCACAGAAATTGTTCCGATTTTGCTTTGCCCGCTGCAAGTGTATCTTCACCGTACAACTACTTTTACAGGCACTGTTTCACATTTCATAATATTTAATATTTCTATATTTCTACCCAAAGTAAAAGTAAGTGAATTCAATAATTAAAAACACTTTAACAAAATCATACAATAAATGTAATGCGCAGAATACTAATAGCAACGCCAACCATATAACATTATATTGTCTGCATTTCTAACCAAAGCAGTTTCACATAAATTGCTCCGAATTTGCTTTACTTGCTGAAAGTGTATCTTCACAGTAGAACCACTTTTCACAGGCATTGTTTCAAATTTCACAATATTTAATATTTCTATATTTCTACCCAGAGTAAAAGTTAACAAATTCAATTACACTTTAGCAAAATCATACAATAAATGCAATGCGCAGAATAATAATGGCAAAGCTAACTATATAGCATTATATTGTCTGCATATCTAACCAAAGCAATTTCACAGAAATTGCTCCGATTTTGCTTTGCCTGCTGCAAGTGTATATGCACCGTAGATCCACTTTTACAGGCACTGTTTCAAATTTCATAATTTTTAATATTTTTATATTTCTATCCAGAGTAAAAGTAAACGAATTCAATAATTAAAGACACTTTAACATGATCATACAATAAATGTAATGCACAAAATAATAATGGCAACGCCAACCATATAATATTATATTGTCTGCATTTCTAACCAATTTCTAACCTATTTTGCTTTGCCTGTTGCAAATGTAACTTCACTGTAAAACCACTTTTACAGGTAATGTTTCAAATAACATAATTTTTAATATTTCAACAACTTGAAATGGTAAACGGATTCACCATTTAAAAATGTTTTAAGGTTATTAAACAATTCATTGAATGACCAAAAAATTATAATAGCGCCCCCCTCTCCCTACATATAACATTAAGCTATCTACATTCCTAATAAAGCAGTTTCATAGTAAATGTTGCGATTCCGTTTTGCTTGCTACAAGTATGTATATACTGTAGAACCACTTTTAAAAGCGATGTATCTAGCGCCATACATTGTTAAATGAAAATAAAAAATGTTGTAAATTAATTTTTACTAGTGTTATTCTTTGACAAGCTTAAATGTAGTTAATAAGGCTATTTTAAATGTTCCCATTTGCATAATTTTTATTTTCCCTTAGTAGCAAAGAACGTACTATGGAATTATTAAAAAGAAGGTCAAATTGAACTGTTAAATTTTGGGGGATTTGAACAATTCTAAATACCAATATAAGCTATTTTTACGATGATGTCTATATATCTGTTTATCTTTGCCCTTTTAGGTACAATTTCTCTTAAATAAATTGAGGAAATCTAATTACATTACGTCAATTGATGAACGGCAGAGGCCTCTTATTTTTAGAATGAACAAATAGGGGTAATCTCTCAAGTTTTTAAACATATTTTTCGAAAATAAGAAGCATACTAGAAAACATAATTACGTTAACAAATGTTACTAAACATGCAATATTCCGTTTTAACATTTTACAACAAAATTGAAAAGTGTTTATGACTTTGTTCATTCTGTCTGTCTGTCTGTCTGTCTGTCCGTTAGCACGATAACTGCCGTAAAAATGACTGCCGTAAAAATGACATATCAAAATAAAATTTTAGTATGTTGTTCAGACGGTCTGTAGGACTTATGGGAATATAAATGAATAATATCACCCATTTAGTTTTGGATTGAACCCGGGTTGAAAAAATGAAATAAATGGAACCCTATGGGACCTAATTATTCCAACATTTTTTAAGCGGATGTAAAATTCACAAATTGCTTCGAAAATTTTAGGAATATTCACATTATTCCATAAAATATATAAAAAAAATTTCAGCAAAATATATTCAGTAGTTTTTTAAATAAAAATTAAAATAACAATTACATCTCTTATATGAAGCGATCACGTGATCATGATATGAAAAGATCACATGACCTATTTCAAAATGAAATATGGTATCCATCTTGTCTCAAAATTGTGATTTTTAAAGTTCGTTTTAATTCATATTGAGCGTTGTATCCGTCCAAAAACCGCTTTATTTTTGCTTAAATTCTGTGCATCTACATACTAAAACAACGCAATTATAATATATTTAAGTTTAAATGATCATTTCTACTTATTTCTGTTTGATTATTTCTACAACGAAGCCTATTTTTCACTTATGTAAAATGCAAACAGTAAAATATGTAGAATTAGTTGTATAAGAATTGCTGTATTTCTCTAACGCAAAGTTATTTAGCTCATGGAGTCTGCATAGCTGATATGAATGAAATATTCATAGATTTTACAGAGATAAAGACGATGAAGTTTTAAGCATAGAGTTTAATTACTTGTAGCTCCATGGTCTTGCTCCATGGTCTTAAGTTTTTAAATAAAATAAATTATTTTAGTACTGTGATGAATGAAATGAATAGGAAAATGTTATGAATGAAATGCTGCTTTTATAGAGAGAGCCAGGTGTGTTATTTTTTCTATGACGTCATTTGAATGAATGTCAGTTGTTTTCGATGAAGTTTTCAAATATAATAAATTATTGTAGTATTATGATAATTTTTAAAATATTACCGAGGAATGTATCGAATTTTAGAGATGTTTAAACCAAGCAATTTATATTTCAATGCCGTCATTTGAATGAAGTTCATTTTTTTCGATGAAGTTTTACGTTTTCAAATATAATATATTAATGTAGTATTGTGATAAGTTTTAAAATATTACCGAGGAATGTACTGCATTTTAGAGATGTTTAAATAAAATTGCATTGAAGTTGGAAAGTGTTTCATAATCAATGCTTTAAGCATGATTGATCTTTCTTGTTATATAATATATGATAGTTTTTACTTATGAGAAAATGATATTATTTATAGGGTTTAAACATGTGCTGTTTTCGAGATTTTTTACGTTTTATGTCTAAAATAGAAAAAAATAATAAAATATTAAATATAATAACGATAATGAAATTTGTATGCATTATGTATGTACTTTTAATCACAAATGACTGGACATCATCATTTAACAGTTATATAAAGCTATTCCCGATATTGAAAATGATAATTTTCCACATAGGATACTAAATTTCGAAAATAAATTAATCAAAACAAATACAATTTGGTACAATTATTCCAATTAAAAACGGAAAAGAGCTGATGATTTTGGAAGAGCTCAAACTAGAAAAAATTTCTTTCATTTTTT
This sequence comes from Amaurobius ferox, assembly GCA_951213105.1. Classification (NCBI taxonomy): domain Eukaryota; kingdom Metazoa; phylum Arthropoda; class Arachnida; order Araneae; family Amaurobiidae; genus Amaurobius; species Amaurobius ferox. The sequence continues at coordinate 48,642,461 of OX578144.1, read as the reverse complement.
AAAATATCTAAAAAATTGCAAAAAATATGTTACATTTTTTGCAAACTCTATTTCCATAGCTTGTATTTTTTACAAGTTCTCAATTTTCCTTTTATCCCCTCTTTGTTGGTCATTTTGCTAACTTACCTCTTTTGCCTCTTCCACGCTTTATATATTTTTATATTTTTCTGATCTTTATTTTTTGATGATTTTTGAATATTTTTATACTTATTTTTTATTCTGATGTCTTTTTGGATTGTATACACTTATTCTAATGTTAACCAATCCACCACCCTTTTCAACACTTTACAACAAAGTTGAAAAGTGTTTATGACTTTGTTCATTCTGTCTGTCTGTCTGTCTGTCCGTTAGCACGATAACTGCCGTAAAAATGACATAATCAAAATGAAATTTTAGTATGTTGTTCAGACGGTCTGTAGGACATACGGGAATATAAATGAATAATATCACCCAATTAGTTTTGGATTGAACCCGGGTTGAAAAAATGAAATACATTGAACCCAATGGGACCTAATTTTTTAAACATTTAAGTGGATTTAAAATTCACAAATTGCTTCGAAAATTTTAGGTAATATTTAATTTATTCCATAAAATATATAAAAATAATTTCAGGAAAATATATTCAGTAGTTTTTTAAATAAAAATTAAAATAATAATTACACCTCTTACATGAAGCGATCACGTGATCTCGATATGAAAAGATCACGTGACCCACTTCAAAATAAAATATGGCATCCATCTTGTCTCAAGATCGTGATTTTTAAAGTTCTTTTTAATTCATATTGAGTGTTGTATTCGCCCTAAAACCGCTTTTATTTTGCTTAAATTCTGTGCATCTACATACTGAAACAACGAATGACAATATATTTGAGTTTAAATGATCATCCAAATTTGATTATTTGTACAACGAAACCTATTTTTCACTTATGTAAAGTGTAAACAGCAGAATATGTAGAATGAGTTGTATAAGAATTGCTGTATTTTTTAACGCAAAAGTATTTAGCTCATGGAGTCTGCATAGCTGATATGAATGAAATATTCATTGATTTTACACAGAGGACGATTTTTTTTCGATAAATGTTTTAAGTATAGAGTTTAATTACTTGTAGCTCCATGGTCTTAACTTTTTAAATAAAATAAATTATTTTAGTACTGTGATGAATGAAATGATTGGGAAAATGTTATGAATGAAATGCTGCTTTTATAGAGAGAGCCAGGCGTGTTATTTTCTCTATGACGTCATTTGAATGAGTGTCAGTTGTTTTCGATGAAGTTTTCCAATATAATAAATTATTGTAGTATTATGATGATTTTAAAAATATTACCGAGGAATGTATCGCATTTTAAAGATGTTTAAACCAGGCAATTTATATTTCAATGCCGTCATTTGAATGAAGTTCATTTTTTTCGATGAAGTTTTAAGTTTTAAAATATAATAGATTAATGTAGTATTGTGATAAGTTTTAAAATATTACTTAGGAATGTATTGCATTTTAGAGATGTTTAAGCAAAATTGCATTGAAGTTGGAAAGTGTTTCATAATCAATGCTTTAAGCATGATTGATCTTTCTTGTTCCTCTTTGTAGATAAGTTACCAACTTATAATTTCCATTTTGTTTGTTACCTAGGTTGAAACTTTATCTTAACATCTGTGCTAGAGTTGGGTTGTTAGTCATTACGGTTGTTAATGCAGAGTTTTCGTTTTTATTAACACTTTACAACAAAGTTGAAAAGTATTTATGACTTTGTTCATTCTGTCTGTTTGTCCATTAGCACGATAATTGCCGTAAAAATGACTTAATCAAAATGAAATTTTAGTATGTTGTTCTGACGGTCTGTGGAACCTATGGGAATATAAAGGAATGATATCACCCAATTAGTTTTGGATTGAACCCGGGTTGAAAAAATGAAATACATTGAACCCTATGGGACCTAATTTTTCAAACATTTTTTAAGCGGATTTAAAATTCACAAATTGCTTCGAAAATTGTAGGTAATATTAAAATTATCCTATAAAATATATAAAAAAAAATTCAGCAAAATATATTTAATAGTTTTTTAAATAAAAATTAAAATAATAATTTCACCTCCTTTATGAAGCGATCACGTGATCATTAAATGAAGAGATCACGTGACCCACTTCAAAATGAAATATGGCATCCATCTTGACTCAAAATCGTGATTTTTAAAGTTCGTTTTAATTCATAGTGAGTGTTGTGTCTGTCCTAAAACCTCCTTATGTTTACTTAAATTCTGTGCATCTACATACTGAAACAACGCAATTACAATATATTTGAGTTTAAATGATCATCCAAATTTGATTATTTCTGCAACGAAGCCTATTTTTCACTTATGTAAAATGTAAACAGCAAAATATGTCGAATGAGTTGTTTAAGAATTACTGCATGTCTGTAACGCAAAATTATTTAGCTCATGGAGTCTGCATAGCTGATATGATTGAAATGTTCATTGATTTTATAGAGAGAAGGACGATTTTTTTCGATGAAGTTTTAAGCATAGAGTTTAATTACTTTTTCCTCCATGGTCTTAAGCTTTTAAATAAAATAATTTATTATAGTATTGTGATGAATGGAATGAATGGGAAAATGTTTATGAATGAAATGCTGCTTTTATAGAGAGAGCCAGGCGTGTTATATTTCGATGGCGTCATTTGAATAAATTTCTGTTCTTTTTGATGAATTTTTCAAATATAATAAATTATTGTAGTATTATGATAATGTTAAAAATATTACCGAGGAGCCAGGCGATTTATATTTAATTGACGTCATTTGAATGAAGTTCATTTGTTTTCGATGAACTTTTAAGTTTTCAAATATAATAAATTAATGTAGTATTGCGATAATTTTTAAAATATTACCGAGGAATGTATCGCATTTTAGAGATTTTTAAATGAAATTGCATTAAAGTTGCAAAGTGTTTCATAATCAATGCTTTATGCATGATTGATCTTTCTTGTTAAATATTTTTATACAATATATGTACAATTACAATGAAGTGTCCAGATCATTAAACTCTGATAATCTTCCATCATGTGTATGCAGTGATAAAAATGTTTCGCCTTATAATATTTTGTCTCTTATCATGGACACATTATTAGTGGGGATCTTAATATAATTCAGGATGATATTCTCAGGGGTATTATGAATAAAGGGTCCAAATTTTGCATTCCATTCTGCAATCATCCTGAACTTCTTCAATCTTTATCTTTTAATTTTGATATATTTATATACCAACAAGCTTGTTTTCATTCCATTCCTATTGAAGTATTCCATCTATGGAAGTATACTATCTTATATCTTCTTAAAAATATAATATAACCATTAAATTTACGAAGCCTAGTATCCTTTTAAAAAACTCCTTTCTGCTATTAAAGAACTACAACAATATTTTGTCATAACTTATGTAGATAAAGGATCTAATAATTATGCCATTATTTGTAAAAAAAATAGTATGCTTCTCTGTTGCAGAATTAGTTAGACAATAATAATATTTTTAAATCCATTAATAATCAGTCTATCAAAATCAAAACTAAAACGCGAAATTTATATACACAATTAAATATTAATTGTAAATTTTATAAATTTCTATATGTTACTTTGGTTCCTAAATTCCATAAATTACCTCTTAGTTTTAGAACGGTCACTTGTGGACATAATACCGTTACCATTACTGCTAGTGAGTACTTGATAAATTGTTTAAATAGAATTGACTCTCTCAAATTTAAAGCTTCAAGATATTTCATTTTGAACAATAGTTTTGATTTAGTTAATCACCTTAGCAAGCTTCTACATATTTTTGGTTTCCATTCCTTTGATTTTAAAGACATATTTAATAACATAGATATTAAAGATTTATATAAAATTTATCTCTCTTTATAATAATTATATCTCTTCCAATCATGTTCCATTTAAATTTAATAACTTTCCTATGCTACTGCACTTTGTGTTATATAACAATTATATTATCCAAGGTGATAACATATATTTACAAACATCTGGTGTACCTCAAAGAGGCTGCAGTAGCAGTATTCCTGCCAACTTATATCTTTATTATTATGAACGTCATTTTTTCTCTAATTCGTATATTATATATCGTTATGCAGACGACTTAATTTGTATTATCACTGATGATTCCTATCCAATTAATATTGATTTTTACCTCTCTAACCTATAATTAATCACTAATGAGCATAATCTTAGTCAAACTCTAAATTATTTAGATTTAAATTTAGATACACTCCATAATCATGTTACTACCAATCTATTTGATAAAAAAGATTTTTATAACTTTACCATCATTAAGCTGCTATTATATCGTTTTTGTAATTCTATTCAATTGTTTAGAAACATCATTTTAAACCATCTTTTTCGAATACATAGATTTCAGATCCTCAGTATCATTCTATCTACATCAATAATCTTAAACGCATTCGTCAAAATTACCACTATCCGGAATTTTTTGTTAATAATATTATTAATAATTTCATCACGTAGTATCATAAATACATCACGTAGTAATTTTACAACTGCATTATTTATCTTGCTTGGATAACTCATTTTTATGAATTTCACCCATTCTTTTAACCCGACTTTCCACTTGTTCTGAGTCCTATACTGATTCCTATTTTTGAAGGTTTAATGTTAAAACTTTTCCATTCACGTTCACCCAACTGATCATTCCTGTTTCCATTCATTTTGATCGGAGATGTGGTGTAATATTGCTGTATGTTCTGTTGTCAAGCACTACCACACGTCTTGCAATTTCATAGCAAGAAATAATATAAACACCATTAATGTAAAAGTAAGTTGTCTGCGTTTTTAATCAAATAATTTCCTCCTGTAAATGTCCCGATCCTCTTTTCCTGCTACAAATATGTCTTCACTACAGAACCATTCATATAGGTAAATGCATTATTTTTAATATTTCTATCGCGAGCAATTGTAAGAGGACTCATTGTTTAAGGACATTTTAAGATTGTTATACAATCAATTTCATAGTAAAAATATAATGTTACCACCATCAGCGTATCATTTATTTATATGCATTTCTAATCAGATAATTTAACAGTAAATTTTCCGATTCTGCTTTGCCTGCTACAAGTGTGTCGTTGCTGTAGAACCACTTTTACAGGTACCATTTCAAATAACTTCACTTTTAATATTCCTATAACGGACAATTGGTAAATGAATTCACTATTTAAAAACGTTTTAAGATTATTATACAATCAATTTCATGGCAAAAAGCCATAGTAACGCCAACAGTGTAATATTAGGTTATCTGCATTTATCATTTAAACAACAAATGTTCCGCTTCTGCTTTGTTTGTAACAAGTGTGTCTTCACTGTAGAACTATATTTACAGGCAAAATTTCGAATAACTTAATTTTTAATATTCCTGCAACGGACAATCGGTAAACAGATTCACTATTTAAAAACAATTAATTTGATTATTATACAATTAATTTAATGACAAAAATTAATAATAATGCCGTTAATGTAATATTAAGTTGTATGCATTTCTAATCCAATCATTTGCACAGTAAATGTTCCTATTCCCCTTTCCTGCAATAAATATGTCTTAACTACAGAGCCATTCATACACATAAGTAAGTAATTTTTTATATTTCAATCGAAGGTAGTGGTAGGCGGATTTACCATTTAAGGACTGCCCACCGTCAGAGGATTTGTCTCATAAGTTAGGAGGCCTCGAGATCTTAATTGGTGGATTTATGGATAAGCAACACATAATCTGTGGAGACTTTAACGCAAAGTCAGATGTATGGAGTCCAAGACCCAATTATTCAAGAGGAATTGAGTTATTAGAATTTATAGAATAACTGAATATTAAAGTAGAAAATAACCCAAACAGTTACCCTACATTAACTAATATCAGAGGTTCGAGTTGGATAGATCTTTGTATGACTAAAAACATGCAAGATGGAGTGATAGATTGGATCATTCTGGATCGTATAACAATTAGTGACCATAATCTAATGATGTTCGGTATTGGTATAGAAGTTAATGAAAGTAAAGGTCATGAAAAATGGAGAATTGAAGACCTTAATTGGTTAAGAGTAAAAGAAGAAATTTATAACTTAGTGGATGAAGTACGAAAAGTGGAGATAAATAACAATAACATAAATGAATATGTTGAAGATACCGAAGCCCGCTTGGTATCGATATGTAATAATAATGTTAAAAAGAGGGAGACTAATAGGGTTAACGCAGCTTGGTGGACAGACGAGCTGACGATAATAAGAAGTAGAGTGCGGGCTTTGAGGAGGATGTTTCAAAGGGAAACAGAAGAAGAAAATAGGATAAGGAAAAAGATTAAATATAAAATGGAATATACCATTTATAAGAAGAAGATTATACAGGTTAAAATAGAAAGTTTTAAGAAATATTTTAAAGTTGTCGTAAATAATTCTTTCGGGGCTCATTGTAGGTTAATTAAAAACCTAAAGAAAAGAATATGGTAAATCACTGTATCTTTAATAGTGATGGAGTACAAACCAAGAACATAGCTGACTCTATAGAGGAAATTTTAAGATACCATTTTTCTAAAATTAATACGGAAATGATACCTAGTGAAACTTATAGCGATGTGGGTACGGAGTTGTTCACTTCGTATGAGATTAGTAAATTGATACAAGAATTCGATGATAACAAGGCACCCGGGATTAATGGTCTAACAATGGATATCATAAAAGAGATGTATTATATTGATAGGAAGTGGTTTTTAAGTATTATGAATGTTTGTCTTTTAAATGGAGTTTTTTCTAAACATTGGAAAAAAGCGAGAGTAGTTTTAATACCGAAAGACGGAAAAGACTTAAATACAGCTGAAGCATATCGTCCAATATGTTTACTTCCTATATGGGGAAAGGTTTTGGACAAATTAATGACTAAAAGATTGACATAATATTTAGAAGGGAAGTTGAATGAAAACCAATATGGGTTTAGGAGAAACCATAGTACCATTGATGCAGTTAAGATATTAATGAACCAAATTAATGAAAATAGAGCAGAACAGTTGATTACATGTATGATTTCTATGGATATTTCTAATGCATTTAACTCGGTCAAATGGAAGGATGTAATTCAACAATTGATCGATTTCAAAATACCGAAGATGATTTTAAATCTGATTAAAAATTTTTTAAGTGAAAGATATGTTAATGGGGAAGAAAAGGGAGTTTATCTGAGTTATAATATGGGGATCTCACAGGGGTCCAGCATAGCTCCTATTTTGTGGCTTGTAATAGCAGATAGAGTATTAAATGTCAACTTCAATCACAATGATATTACCACACAGGCTTTTGAGGATGACATTATTGTTCTTATAAAAGCAAAAGCATCATATTTGTTCGCCAGTTTGGGGACTGATGCTGTAGACAAGATTATGGAGTGGACCGATAAATATGGACTTATCCTAAATAAGGATAAAACCCATTTCACTATGATTGGTTATAAGAAGAAAATTACACATATACCTGGAATAAAACTAAGAGGACAGAGGATTAGCTACAATAAAGAGCTAAAGTATTTGGGCTTAGTTATAGATGAAAAGCTAACTTGGATGGCCCATTTGAGGGAAGTGAGGAATAAGGTATATAATTTTCACCATAAATTAACAAGATTGTCGAGGGCAACTTGGGGGTCTTAACCCCAAAGTCATAAAGGAAATTTATATGAAGGCTACGGAAAGAATGATAATGTATGGGGCTGAAATCTGGTATCAGGACCATAGGAGGAAAAATGATAAATTAAACCAAATACAAAGAATGGCTTTGTTGTCCATAACAAAATGTTATAGGACAGTTGCAAATGATTCATTACAAGTTTTAGCAGGATGTATACCTTTGGACATCAGGATAAGGAACGAAATAAAGTTATATAAATTTTTCGCTGGAAACAAGAAATCTGTATTGGCAACCAACATTTGGAACCTAATGAAGTTGAATTACCTTTTATAAATTACAATATACCTTGGGAGGAAAAGAGTTTAAAGTGGAGTGTGGGAAGAAGAGAGGCATATGAATTGGAAATATACACTGATGGATCCAAAATGAATGAAAAGGTTGGGAGTGCCTTTGTTATGTATAACAAAGGAACTATAACCAAAACTTGGCAAGAAAGAATAGATGATAACAATACAGTTTTCAATGCGGAATTGCATGCACTATGGAATGCAGTGGAATACATAATTGAAAATGAAATTCAAAATGTTAACGTGTTTACAGACTCAAGATCAGTTTTAATGGCCTTGAGTTCCTTTAATATTAGGAACAAGTGGATCCATAAACTTAAAGAAAAGATTATGAACAATAATTGTGGTATTAAAATATACTGGGTTAAAGCACATATCGGATTGCAAGGGAATGAAGAAGCGGATAAATTAGCAAAGGAAGCTCTTAAACTTCCGGAGAAGAAATTATTTGGCACAACCAAAATTCAACATAAGAATATGACAAAAAACAGTTGTCTTATGGAGTGGCAAGAAAGATGGGATAATAGTACAAAAGGTAGACGACTGTTTGAACAAATTCCAAAGGTTTCAATTAAAGTCGTTTATGGGAATTTTTATATTAATCAAGTCCTTACGACGCATGGAGCCTTTAGAACGTATCAACATAGATTCTTCAATGAATGCAGTCTATGTTTTTGTGGAAAAGATGAAGGTACTGTAGACCACAGTATATACAGGTTCAAACTTTGGGATAGTGTAAGAACTAAGTTCTTTCCCTTAAATTACAAACAAGTACCGATTATAAATTTATGCAGAGGGGACAAGAGCAAAGAAGGCACTTGTTGTATTACCAAGAGTTTGCTCAACATGGAATTGGATGGTTAAAAGAAGGAAACAGAGTGTAAATATTATTAATATGTTTCCATCACCAGGAAAAGTGGTTACCTTTGTGGCTAGAATATGATGGATAATAGTAATGGAAAGAAAGGAACATGAATATTTTGTATTCCTTGAAATCATTGGATTTTAAGATTGTTAAAATTGTTTAATATATATAAAGATTGGATTGTACATTTATAGATATGGAATGAAGTCTGTTTTAAGACGGTATTATGTGTTGGCTTTAAATTAATATTTGAATTTGTATGTATTATGGCAAGTTGGTTCCTCTTATAGTATGTAATGTTTTGAAATGGCAAGTACTGTCTTATTTAAGAAGTGTTGAATAAATTTGTTGTGTGTTGGTTTTAATTTAATATTTGAATTGTATGTAATTTGGCAAGTTAGTTCCTTTTATGGTATGTAATGTCTTTGAAATGGCAAGTATTGCTTTTATTCAAGACGTGTAGAATAAATTTGTTGATGTATGAGGAATGTTCCTCCTTTGAATGCATACCTTTGTACTTATTGTTGGGTGCATTTGTATTGCATGTAAGACATATACAGATTAAAGTTTCTTGATTGTTGTCCTTATTTTAACACTTGTCTTTGAACACATTGAGCATGTTTATTATTTATGTAAACTGAGCTTAGTTAACTTTGTTGTCCTTTTTTCGATGACTAATTGTTGCTATCTGTTGTATTTATTGTGTTGTTGGTTCCAGTGGAGGATGACACTCAATAGATGGCAGAGGGGTGGCTGTTTTGCGCTTGTTCGGTGCCTTTTGGTGTTTTGGCTGGAGGCGGGGGTCGGACCTTGGCGAGTGGCTTCGGCCGCCGGTCATTGGGTCTGGCGCTGTGCCGGGTGCTCGGCTACTGTCGGGACGATGGATCGCGTTGTTTTCCGTATACCTACGGGTGGAGCGGGAGTCTTTATGATTACCATTTAAGGACATTTTAAGATCGATCGTTCCGTAAAAATTTGAAATTCGGCCTAAAATTAAATTTTCTTCCCAATTTCAAATCTACGTATTCTTAAAAATCACTTCTCAAAATTCTAGATTTCTTTCTTAAAAGTTCTCTTTAGAAATGATTTTTAAAATCTTACCAGTTGAATCTAAAGAAGCTATTGCAAATACAATTTAGATTTAGGGGGAGCAGTTTGCAAAAATTCGAAATTTCGCGTCAAAACTGCATTTTTTCTCTTTTTAATTTCAAATCTACATATTCTTAAAACTTTACAAAATTTCTAGATTTCACGCTTAAACCAAAGTGCTTATTAAAAATGATTTTATAAAGTGCTATTTCATAATCCTCTTAATAAAATAAAACTTTATTTGCCTTTTCTGAGAATTCAAATTTTACATTTATTATTTTATTGGAATTACTAAGGCTTTTTTCAATTAGCAATAATCATAAATATTTTGTGGTATATTTATAATGTTAAAAGCATGTACTATAAAAGTATGCATGTTTTTAAAATCAGAATATGATAATTTTGAAAAATATTAATATATTTAAAATATACGTATTTTTCGACAAAATTACTATGTGATAAATATATATTTATTGTAAATTTTTTGGAGAACAATCTCAAAAATAGGAATGCATATATTCATAGTCCAATATGTAACGATGCCCAAAACACATAAAGTAAATTTGTATCATAATTAATTTTGAAGTTTTAGCATTTAAAATCATAGAATTTTGACGATCAAATTTTTTAATTTTTCGAAACTACATACTATGTCTATCCATTTCGAAATTACATGTCTTTATTTTCTAAAATGTATCTCACAGCAAGGTCATTTGTAAATAGCAAGACTAATATTTTATCTGTATAGTAACTTATAAAAACATAATTTGGTATAACGACCTTTCTTAAGATTATCATACAATCAAATTTTTAGTAAAAAAAATAATGTTAATGGCATCAGTGTAACATTTATTTGGCTACATTTCTAATCAGATAACTTTCACAGTAAATGTTCCGATTCCGCTTTGCCTGCTACAAGTGTGTCATTGCTGTAGAATCACTTTTACAGGCAACATTTCAAATAACTTCATTTAATATTCCTACAAAGGACAATTGGTAAATGGATTCGCTATTTAAAAACATTTTAAGATTATTATGCAGTCAATTTCATGGCAAAAAGTAGTAGTAACGCCAACAGTGTAATATTAGGTTGTCGGCATTTCTAATCAAATCATTTTAACATTTCATGTCATCATTTAACATTTCATGTCAACTAATAAAATAATTTTAACTCTTCTGCTTTGTTTGTAACAAGTGCGTCTTCACTGTAGAACTACTTTTACATGCAACATTTCAAATAACTATTATTTTTAATATTTCTACAATGGAAAATTGGTAAACGAATTCACAATATAGAAGCGTTTAAAATTTTTTTACAATCAATTTCTTGGCAAAAAGTAATAGTTACGTCAGCAGCGTAAAGTTCTCTGCATTTGCAATCAAATCATTTTCAGAGTAAATGTTCCTATTTCCTGCTACAAATGTGTTTTATTCATCACACAAAAGCACAAAATCTCTTATTCATATTTTAAGGGTGTATTCTATTTATACATTGAATTCAATTTTATTAAATTTCTAATGCCTTAATTATAAGATGCATGGGGGTTACAAAAAGCAAAACAAACACCATATAATTTGACAAGTTTATCCTCTTTATTAATAAATTACTAACCATATCACAATGCGTAGATGTAACTTCGTGAGTCATTCGGACGGTCTGCTGGATTGAACAATTGGTTAATTAGTAGTTTATTAGGCCAGATTACTTTTATAGCATACTTTTTGTGAGCATGAAATTTCCACGGGCATTCATATTGAGATTCTATAACTAACTCTTAAGTATGTTTTTAGCTTAACATAGGTTGTTTCTTCGCTAATGGATAAGTATGCTATTTTGACTATAATAAATTACAAGAACAGCCTGTATACAGTTTTCTATTATGAACTCTATAATTTTCCGAGGAAGCTACTTTACAACAGTATACACGGAAAAATATTATTTTATCTTTATATATTGGTTACATGTAAGTATTTTAAGTCAAGATTATGGTATAATTACATCGCTAGACCTTAACTGTGATTCATTGGTCTATTTTTCTTGCACGTGACTGCATTTTTAGTAGATGCTAAGGGATCCTGCTCACAACGCTTCGCCAAGTTCCTTCGGGAGGCTTTGCCTCTAACTCGCTACGCTCGCTTCATACCTATCTCTCCAAAAATTTTTACTTTCTAAAATTTATTTTTCTATCCCTACCTATTTTCCGCAAGAGGTAAAAGTAAGGATTTTTCTTAGCAGAGGGAATCCAGAAATTGAATTCCTTGATCATGAGCTCGCTTCGCGAGCTATTTCATGCCAAACTAAAGTTTAAATCTATAAACTGTTTATTTCATCGTGTTACCCTATTATTTCTCTATAAATATACCAATTTCCATATTTTTATATGATATGGTTTTTGTGGTACGAGACAGAGAAATCACTAGACGTGTCGATACGAAAATAAAAATTTCACTTCAGAAGTGCATGAAAAGTAAAATATCTCAAACACTACACCTAAATTAAAAATAGGGGATTCGTCCTGCAAAAACTAGGTACCTACCTGCAAAAATTTGTGGTCTTGCTATTGTTAGTCTATTCAGGATGCAAACCCCCAGCTCAAATATTTTGAATTTGACTTTGATTTTGACATTAAATATTTCTTAAACTGCAGTATATATTAAAGAACGATTTATACCAGCGTATTACCCAAAGTTTTTTTTATAAATGTACCAAATTTTACATTTTTTTTTATATGCGATAGTTTTTGCGGTACGAAGCAAAGAATCTCGAAAAACCAGAAATCTGTCAAACAGCGACGGCGGCAGCTACTTTTTTAACACCTTGCAACATGGTTGAAAAGTGTTTATGACTTTGTTCTTTCTGTCTGTTTGTCTATCTGTCCGTTCGCACGATAACTGTCGTAAAAATGACATTATCAAAATGAATTATTAGTATGTTGTTGAGACGGTTTGTGAAACATATGAGAATGCTATTGAATAATACAACCCAATTAGTTTAGGATTGAACCCGGATTGATAACATGAAATACATTGAACCCTATGGCACCTAATTTTCCAAACATTTTTCAAGCGAATTTAAAATTCATGAATTGCTTCGAAAATTTTAGGAAATATTCAAATTATCCCATAAAATATATAAAAGAATTTCGCAAAATATGTTCAGTAGTTTTTTAAATAAAAATTAAAATAATAATTACACCCATATTATATGAAAAGATCACGTGACCCACTTCACAATAAAATATGGCATCCATCTTGTGTCAAAATCGTGACTTCTTTTTAATTTATATTTAGTGTTGTATACGTTCTAAAACTGCCTTATTTTTTATTTTTTCTGTGCATCTATATACTGCGCCAACGTAATTACAATATTTTGGAGTTTAAATGATCATCAAACTTTGATAATTTCTACAACGAAGCCTAACTTTCACGTATGGAGAATGTAAACACATCAAACTGTAAGATGAGTTGTATAAGAATTACTGAATTTCTTTAACGCCATTTTTAAATATCAATGAATCATTAATTTTTAAACCTGAAGGCAATAATTGATTCCAATATATGCCAAAATGAAAGGACTGAAATTATATGAGAAGATATCCCCGTACTACTTATATTGTCGCAGATTAGAAAATATGCCAGTGTGTTAGAAGATTACCCATTACAATATGAGTCACAAAAATCTTTGCCAAAATAAAACAGATGACGTAATAAATTGAAAATATCAATAATCCCCGTAATGTTTACACCAGAAGGTCGTAATTAATTCCAATATATGCCAATATATATCAAAACATATGTCAATATATCTGTACTACTTATATTCTCGTAGATTAGAAGATATACCTGAGCATTTGTAGAAGATTACTCGTACAACGTACAATATATGAGTTTAAACAATTTTTGTCATAATGAAACAATGGCATAATAACTTGAAAATATCGATAATCCTTGAATCAATAATTCCCGAAAATATCAATAATAATAACGTTTCAATCAATAATAAGGATGTTTAAACCTGAAGACCGTAATTGATATTATCCAGTCAAAAATGCAATGTCAATGAAATTCATTTTATATACATATCTTTATTATTCAAATCTGAAAAGATTTAATAAAAATCGTATGCCGCATAACACACTGAATTTACATCCGTTGCTAAACAACATGATATCATTTGCTTCAAATAAATTGATGGAAATCATATCGTCTGAATAATGCGACCTCCATGGAAGGTTTGGCGATATTTTCGTCAATTTAGAGATAATTTAAAAAATCACCAAATTTATCGCCAAGTGGGACTGTAGAACTCATAGTCCAATTTTGCGATAAACTGACGAAACATCATCACAATACTACCCCCTAACAAAACACAATTAATTTCATTTATTAAGCTCAATTTTATCAATTTCATAATATTTTTATGGATTTACAAATATTTTTATCAATTTGGTGATATTTTAAAAATTCGCTAAATGTGTTACTAAGTAGGATGGATGCCGATGTGGTGGCCGAGCTGTCAAAGAGGCAGACGTTTCCTCGTGATGGCTTGGCTGCCAGTTTGCGTGTTTGAGTCCCTCCTGCGGGCATGGATGTTGTGATGTCTTATTGGGACAGAAGTCAGACTCCTACCTTCGGGTGCTCCGGGTCTTTGACTAAACAAAATCAGTGCACACTTTCTTCCTTAATAAAAATATGTTAGGGACACGACACCAACCAACCAAGTAGGATGGATGGACTGACTGACAAATGCTACCGAAACATCATTTCAGTACTCTCTTCTAAAAAAACAAATTTAATTTCATTGATTTGCGTCGTTTTTATCAATTTGGCAACATTTCGATCAATTTAGTAAAGTTTAAGATAAGTTGCCAAGTTTGCGATATTCCGCCAAATTCGTAGCTCTGAATTTGCAGATATGAAGAATAGAACATCCTGATCCCGTCCCGTATATAATAAATGAAAACTCTAAAATTGTATTAGAAGATATACCCGTTATACTATTTTTCTGTTTCGACAATCGGATAAATGAATTTATTGGGTAAGCACAATATATGAGTTTATTAGCTAAACTCAATATAAAAACTTAAAAACTCTTTGCCAAAATAAATGGAAGTGATGTACGCAGTCTGTAATTCATATAATTAAAATAAAAATCAAACCGTTCTTTTCTAAAATATATTTATATATCCATGTATTTATTATTCAAATCGAAAAAATAATAATTAAAATTAACAGACAGATTTAATTTAATTGCATTTCTGAGCAGCATGATATAAGATAGAATCTTCCTCATGAACTGCGAAATTAAATAACCATTTTGATTTCTTTATACTTTTTATTGTTGAGTAAAAGCTTGTGAAAAATAAACCATAGAGATAGATTTTCCATTTAAATTCATGTTTTCAGAAAGTGACTAATTAGCGCAAAAAATTTCCCACCAAACTCAGAGATAAAGTTTTAATTCAGTTTCAAACGATTTTCAGTCTCTTCGTTTGGATAAACCACGGAGTTAGAGAGCAGAACTCTTAGGGAAAAAGTTTCGTTTTTCATTAATATCTCGACAACCCCTGGTTTTAGAAACTTGAAATTTGGGCTAAATTTATGGGGAACTATTTTAAGGCTAGTCACAAAATTTCATTAAATTCAGTTCAGCCGTTCTCCCGTGATGATGAGACAAACAAAAGTTTCGTTTTTTACTAATATCTCGAGAATCACTGGTCATAGAGACTCCAAACGTAGACTAAATTTTAAGTGCGGCTTTTTCCAGGCTTCCCACAAAATTTCATCACATTCGGTTCAGCCTTTCTCCCGTGATGATGAGACAAACAGACAGACAGACAGACAGATTTTCAATTTTATTTATATAGATATTCCAGATTCCAGAGTTAAATAATATTGCGTGAAAATATTCAGCAATTCCTATACATCTCATTTTACAATTAATTTGTTTACATTCTGCATCCATTAAAAATAAGCTTCGTTATAGATATAATCAAAGTTTGATGATCATTTAAACAAAAAAATATTGTAATTGCGTAGGCACGGATTTTGGATACACAGATATTACGCCAAAATAAAGCGGTTTTAGGATGGATGCAACATTAAATATAAATTAAAAAGAGCTTTAAAAATCACGATTTTGACCCAAGATTGATGCTATATTTAATTTTAAAGTGAGTCACGTGACCTTTTTATATTATATGGGTGTCATTATTATTTTAATTTTTATTTTAAAAACTACCTAATATATTTTGCTGAAATTTTTTTTATAATTTTCAACGGATAATTTGAATATTTTCTAAAACTTTCGAAGCAATTTGTGAATTTTAACTTTACTTAAAAAATGCTGGAAAAATTAGGTCCCATAGGGTTCAATGTATTTCATTTATTCAATCTATGTTCAGTCCGAAAGTAAGTGGGTGATATTATTTATTTACATTTCCGTATGTCCCACAGACCGTCTCAACAACATACTAAAATTTCATTTTGAAAAACTAATTTTTACGGCAGTTATCGTGCGAACGGACAGACTGTATGACCAAAGTCATAAACACTTTTCAACTATGTTGGAAAGTGTTAAAAACTGCAAGACAATTTAATTGTCAATTTAGAAATTAAATAAAAAAAAATCATCGCTGTAAAAAATCCTTTATTGCAGGTGTTCTTAAAACGTATCAGCTGAGTATATTTCATGAATATACTGGGTTGTTTGAAACGACGATAAACAGTTAATTCAAGAATACATTTAAATTCCTATAATTTGAATTTAATTGTGTTCTAGATATGGGCAAAATTTGGTCAAATCTGCAGGTTAGTTAAAAAAATACTGTTTAAAAAATTATGAGTATCCACCAAGTAGATTCAGAGAACTCTTTCAGAGCAAAATGTCATCGAATATTATTTAACATAATAAATTACCTCTCTGCAGGGCTTCAGGATGGACTTCTAGATGATGTGGTGGCATTCTTCTCAGATCGATTGGGTCCAAGGGTGGTGGAATACTCCTACAAAGAATAAATTAAAAGAAATCCTTATTTGAAGCAGTTTTAAACCACGCGGTTAGTAGCTCTGATATATGCGAAAATGATACCAGAAAAGGGCACCTGCCAATAACAATTTTCATAACCAGAAATATTATAATAAAAGTTAACCATTTAAAGTATCTGCCTTTAACGCCATCTCTATAACATTGCGTTGTGCACTTTTCTACTTAAATCAGTTCCACTGTAAATTTTTCGACTTCAGTTCGCCTTCTACAAGTGCGTCTTTGCCGTATAACTACTTATACAGGCAATGTTTCCAATTGTATAATTTTTACTTTCCCTAACAGAAAATTATATTGGTATAGGGAAAGCGTACTCTAGATTTTTAGAAGTATAGTTTGAAAATATCTGTTTTTGAAAATAAATAAAAGGTTAGAAAATTATGTTAAAATATGTCACGAAAGTTGCTATTTTATATATAATTACTTTCCTTATATACATAATGTATAAGGAAAGTATTGTGACGGAGTCGAAAATTCGAATTCGAGTTTTCGACGGGAGAGCACGTTTCAAGCATCCATGATCACGAATCAAGCATTTTTGAAGTGATGTGTGTGTGTGTGTGTGTGTGTGTGTGTGTGTGTGAGTCTGTGGAGACGATAACTGACGAACGAATGGACCGATTCGAACGAAATTTGGTACAAAAATCACAATCCGTAAACACTGGAAGCCTATTGTTTTTATACGCAATCGAATGTTCAGAACCCCCCCTAAATTGTCGAATGAAATGTTGAAAAAATCGTCAAAAAATCAAAACCGCTAATAAAGTTACGCAAATAGACATTTCTTATGTAATTTTTCATTAGAAAATGATTGACATAAATTTCAGAACGCTAACATGAACCGTTCTCGAGATATTCTACATTTTTAAATAAAATTATCAAAAAATCATATAAAATTAAAAAATATATATATCCTATTGAGAAACATGTTCACTTTTCATATGTAATACCATGCTATAAATTGGGGGATATCATTCTCGTGGATCTAGCTTGTTCCATTTATGAAAAAATATACTTTGAGTAATACTTTTGTATTTGAACGCCAATAGTCATTTATCTGCTGTAAGAATAACTTATTTTTTAGTGCATAACGCTTGACGAGATTTTGGCGACAAATTTGGCGGAATGCCGCCAACTTGGCGACATTTTAAAATGTTGCCAAATTAACGAAAATCTCGCCAAATGGATTTAAATGACGCTAAATCAATGAAAATGACGACTAATTGTCGAAAATTCAATATCTTGGAAAGAATATTAGTATCTACTATAAGAAAAACGTATTTCTTTACTGTAAAAGTAGTAAATTCATTACATTATATAAGGAAAGTCATGTGTTGCCCACATCAGACTTTTTTTTATTTGAAAGCAAATGGCATCATAGGACATTAACATATATACCATTCTTAAGATAATGGGCGTTTTTATAAATCTGAAATGGGAAAATCATGAAAATTTAAATATAGTCACTGTTAACAAGTGAATGGATACTTAGTGAATTTATTAAATCAGAAATGAAATGAAACTATTTTAGGAGTTATCAATAGACTTTTCATGATATTATAAATTTCATTTTTCCCACAGAGGGTGTGACTTCTCTCAAAATAATCAAACAATTTCTGTGAAATTGGGTATATTTATTTTAATCGTTAAGAGAAATAATTGTGTTGATTTTAGCGAAGACGTATCATAGAAAAGCTCTAATTTTTTTTTGTTGACCCAGAATGCTGAAACTTTTAGAAAGTTATGAGTTTGGATATAATATTATCTAATCATGATCCCAAGGAAATACTTACTACTTTATTATTCATTTTATTTTGATTTAGTAAATAAAAATGTTCGTTTTATACTTTTAAAATGTTGATGTGCATATGGTGCTAAAAAACTGCATCACCCGAAAAATTCAGTATTTTCAAAATAAATGTTTAATATAGCATGAAAAACTCGAATGTTGCATCTTGATTTTAGTGTATTGATCTTTATATGAAAATTTGAAGTGCAATCCCACTCTAGCCATTATTATGGGACAGTAGACATTACTCCACGTGGTCTCGAAAAGTTTGCAAAATATATTTTTTTCTTATAACTAGTTTTATTAAATACTATCAGCATACCCGTTCTTCGTACGGAGTATATAACATAAAGAAACTTATAATTCACAATCATATGCAAATTCTGTTAAAATGTTAAAATTATTGTTCCTAAAGAGAAGTTTAAGAATATCTGTTCTCATTATGTAAAATTATCTTCACGGGCAGATCTGAAGAATAAAACATCTTGGTTCCTTTTGAAAGTAAATATACAAAAAATATGAAATTGAATCAATATATACAAAATAAAAGTGCTAAAATTGTATGAGACCCGTACTACTTATATACTCGAATATTAGAAGATATAACCTGTAATAGTAGATTACATGTATAAATTGAAAATATTAATAAACCCGTAATTGAATCCAATATATGCCAGAATGAAAGCACTAAAATAATATGGGATTATATATATATCCCCGTACTACTTATAATGTCGCAGATTAGAAAATATGCCTGCGCGTTAGTAGAAGATTAACCGTATTACAATATGAGTCTCAAAAATCTTTGCCAAAATAAAACAGATGACGTTTTAAATTGAAAATATCAATAATCCCCGTAATATTTTTACCAGAAGGTCGTAATTAATTCCAATATATGCTAATATATATCAAAACATATGCCAATATACCTGTACTACTTATATTCTCGTAGATTAGAAGATATACCCGTGTATTTGTAGAAGATTACTCGTACAACGTACAATATATGAGTTTAAACATTTTTT
The DNA here is from genome assembly GCA_951213105.1 of Amaurobius ferox. NCBI lineage: Eukaryota > Metazoa > Arthropoda > Arachnida > Araneae > Amaurobiidae > Amaurobius > Amaurobius ferox. Next base: position 48,622,638 of record OX578144.1, on the reverse strand, counting down.
GTCATAATAAAATAATTGCATAATAACTTCAAAATATCAATAATCCCTGAATCAACAGTCCCCGAAAATATCAATAATAATAATGTTTAAACCTGAAGACCGTAATTGATATTACCCAGTCAAAAATACAATGCCAATGAAACTTATTTTATATACATATTTTTATTATTCACATCGAAAGAGATTGAATAAAAATCGTATGACGCATAAACACATTGGATTTGCATCCGTTGCTAAACGACATGATATTATTTACTTTAAATGAATTGATGGAAATCATATCGTCTGAATAATTCTATCTCCATGGAAGGTTTGGCGACATTTTCGTCAATTTAGCGACAATTTAAATAATCGCCAAATTTATCGCCAAGTGGGACTGTAGAACTAACCGTCCCATTTAACAACAAATTGACGAAACATCATCACAATACTATCACCTAACAAAACACAATTAATTTCATTTATTAAAGGCAATTTTATCACATTCATGATATTTTTATGGATTTACAAGCATTTTTATCAATTTCGTGACATTTTACAAATTCGCTAAATGTGTTACTAAGTAAGACGGATGGACTGACAGACAAATGCTACCTAAACATCGTTTAAGTACTCTCTTCTAAAAAAACAAATTTAATTTCATTGATTTGCGTCGTTTTCACCAGTTTGGCGACATTTTCGTCAATTTGGCAGCATTTAAGAAAAGTTACCAAGTTAGCGATATTCCACGAAATTTGTAGCTCTGAATTTGCAGATCTGAAGAATAAAACATCCTGTACCCGTTTGTATATACTAAATGAAAACACTAATGTTGTATTAGAAGATATATCCGTTTCACTCTTTTTTGTTTCAACAATCGGCTACGTGAATTTATTGGGTAAACATAATATATGAGTTTATTGGCTAAACACAATATATAAGCTTGAAAACTCTTTGTCAAAATAAATGAAAATGATGTGCGCAGTCCGCAATTAATATAATTAAAAAAAAATCAAACCGTTCATTTATAAAATATATTTTTACATCCATTTATTTATTATTTAAATAGAAAAAATAGTAATAAATATTAACAAACACATTTAAATTAATTGCGTTGCTGAACAACATGATATAGATAGAATCTTCCTCATAAAATGCAAAATTAAATAACCGTTTTGATTTCTTTATACTTTTCATTGTTGAGTAAAAGTGTGTGAAAAATAAACCATGGAGATAGTTTTTCCATTTAAATTCATGTTTCAAACAACTGTTTGAACTTTTTACTCAGAGTCCTCATTCTTAACTTCATTTTATTTGTCATCGGACACAACCCCTAAATATTTAAAGACTTTTTTTATAATTAACACTTTACAACAAAGTTGAAAAGTGTTTATGAATTTGTTCGTTCTGTCTGTCTGTCTGTCTGTCCGTTAGCACGATAACTGCCGTTAAAATGACTTTATCAAAATAAAATTTTAGTATGTTGTTCAGACGGTTTGTGGGACCTATGGGAATATAAATAAATAATATCACCCAATTAGTTTTTTATTGAACCCGGGTTGAAAAATTGAAATACATTGAACCTAATGGGACCTAATTTTTCAAACATTTTTTAAGCAGATTTAAAATTCACAAATTGCTTCGAAAGTTTTAGGAAATATTCAAATTATCCCATAAAATATATAAAAAACAATTTCAGCAAAATATATTTAGTAGTTTATTCGCAAAATATATTTAGTAGATCCTTCGAAAATTCGAGTTCCGATCTTCGGCACGATTCCAATACTTTGAATACGTACACACACACATATATATTTTCTGTGTATCTGTGTATTATCTGTGTATCTAAATTCCGTGTCTATGCAATTACAATAGTTGTGATTTTAAATGATCCCTAAACTTTTATTATTTCTTCAACGAAGCCTAATTTTAACTTATGCAGAATGCAAATATCTGAAGCGATTGTAAGGTGAGTTACATAAGAATTGCGGAATTTTTTTCACACAAAATTATTTAGCTCTGGAGTCTGGAATAAAAGTTATATGAATGAAATATTCATTGATTTTGCATAAAGAATTAGATGATTTATATTTCGATACAGTTTTAAATATTTACGTATAATAAATTACTGTAGCACTGTGATAATGTAAAAGATATCACCACTGAATGTATCACATTTTAGAAATTTTTAAATGAAATTGCATTTCAGTTGGAAAGTGTTTCATAATCAATGCTTATGCATGATTGAACCTTCTTGTTAATAATTCTTAAAACGACATTTGCATGTCGAGTTTCGAGGCTTTAGATCAATTTTTATGGATGTATATTTTTTTTTCGCAAAAGAGTGTATTTATATAAGGATTATAAATTTCTTAGAAATTAAATAAATTTCTAATAAGGATTATAAATTTCTTAGAAATTAGATAAAATTCTAATAAGGATTATAAATTTCTAAAGAAAGGTTTATGTTGTTCACATCATATATTTATCCAATTAAATGCTCTATTTCACTAATTATCATGCTAAACTTTAGATAATAGATTCTAAATTTCGCAATAAATAATATTTAGAGAGAAATAATAAGATAATATAAGAAATATAAAGGATTACCCATATGGCCTGGATATTAGCAGCTTCACTTGAGGCTCGTTTTTCGACAGGGCAATGATGCTAGCTACTTGTTGCTTGTATTTCCCACGTAAAGAAGTGCCGTTCCATTCTAAAACTTCATCTCCTGTAAATCGAAGAAAGGTATATGATTTTATATTCTTTTACAAGTCTCTAAAACTCATGTTTATTTTAACGCTGACAGTATACTTGCAAAATAACTTCCATACAACTATGGTCAATTAATGTTTATAATAAAAAATATTTTAAATGAAATTATATGTTTACGGTATATATGAGTATTTATACAGGGTGTTTCACTCGCTATTGGTCCCTGATTTTCCTTTATAACTTTCAAACTAATGGATGCAATTCAATGAAATTTGACATGGACATACATGAACATATAAGAATCGTGTTACCGAAGGACACGAGTGGCGACACTACTCTCTAGTCCAAAAGTGTAAAACAGACTGCTACCCTTCCCACAGAAGTCCTTATTTAAACTGTCGCAGGAGATGGGGGATTTCCACAAGTCCGTGTCAACGAACTGCAAAAAAAGTCAAATCTGCTTCTCATACACCAAGTTATGTCCATATCAAATTCACTGAATGATACCCATTAGTTTGAAAGTTATACGAAAAATTCATGGGCCGAAAGCGAGTGAAATACCCTGTATATATATTTATTTTTATACAAAATGTTATGAGTGAAAAAAAAGGGTTACACATCACAACTCTTTAATCAATCTCATTATTCAGGAAAAATCTGCTTAATGTTTTGAAAATAAGGCAGATTATTTTATTGCACTGAAAGTACAAAATATATCAGATGTAGCAATTTTCAGTCAAAATATGTGAGAAAAATAATAAGACTACTCTGCAATTATATATGGTAGTAGTAAAAATGACATGCAAGTGTATGTAATATGTAATACTAAGTATTTTGATTGAAAATTAATATTGCATTGTATAAATGTACAAAGCATTTTAAGAAATATTGTTTTACTTTGATTTTTCAAAAATCTGTGTATCAGTTTACTCTATATCATCATTCGATATTTGAAGTAATACTTTAAAATCTAACATCTGATAATAGAGCTTAATGATTGAAAGAAAAAAAAAATCTTTCCGGAAGTGCAACTTCTAATATTGCTAATATTGTGCAGACATTCACATTAAATAAACATCTCTTTTGAAACAATATATACTGATCGTATTTTAAAACCATACAGCTGGTAATTTTTTAAAAAACATTAGCTTCCGTCAAAAGAACTGTTTTTCCTACTTTATGATCGAACGTTGTTTCTAATTTATGAACTATTAATTAAGATCTTTATTCAGATTTTTATAGCCTGGAAACTGATGTACTACTTACCTGTTAATATTTGTTTAAGTTCATACTATTTAGTATGTGTGATAGAAATGGGTTCAGAATGAATTTAAAAAAAAAATAAATACTAATACCTTTTCAAAAGTAAAATGTTCTTATTTGATCAGAGACCCAAAAATATTTAGAAATTCAAAACTCGAGCATACAAACTTTGAGTTTTAATTCAACCTAATAGGAATCTTACTGCCTTTCGTTCTTCAAACATACCTGAAACCATGAATTTATATCACTGAATATTCAAAAGTGTGTAATATGTTATTTGAACTTTTATTGACACGGATGAGATTTTCAATATTTTTGTACATTGTATTAATATTTGAAACTCAGAAACTCTATAAACCATTCTTAGTTAAGAAGAAAACAAATTTCTTTCAGACTTTCCTTGCACTCATTCTGATCTAGCTCAAAATGAAATGAAAAAGGAATCCAAGCCTATTCGGACATAGGCTTTTTAAATGTTCAAGAACTGCCAACCAATAGTTCCTTCAGACCATGGTTATATACGACAAGTGGTTGTAATTTTTCCACATTGTACAAACTTTTCAACAAAGCTTTAAAATATTTAAAAATTCAAAACTCAGTGCTGACGCTCGTCAACCCCTGTAATTCGCCAGCGAACCGGGAGGCTTCGCCTCTTACTCGCTTGCGCTCACTTCACGAACTCTTTCGCAAGGTAATACGTTCATTGAGAACTGCCCTTGTTTGCTGATACTCATCAGCCGTTTAAAATCAAATCGAGAAATATCTGTTCTAAATGAGCAAAAATGGATACTTTTTCAATTTAGCACATCAATTCACATGAAATTAAATGTTTATACCCTAGCAACAACACTATCGCAGGTGAAATAGAAAAGCTGCATTTAGTTCTAAACACTATAATATATAAACTCATAGGTGTCAACAATAAATAAAACTCCTGCTTGTGAAAATAGAACTTTCTAATACTTTTAAGAAAAATACTTCTAATACTTCTAACCTTTTCTAATGTTTTCTCCTGATCACCTAAATGTATTTTTTCGTTTAGTATTAGAAAGTTACATTCACAAGTGTCTTCTTTGATTAAAAATGGCATTAGAAAACAAAATTTAACGAAAAGTTTAGAAAATCGTATATTTATATTATCATTTTTGTATAGCCTTTAAAGCTTCCATATTACTATTGAAATCGGGAGTTTAACAACCAAATATAATTAGTTCACGGCACGGCCTACTTTGGTAATGAAAAAGAATCCTTGGTCAACTTTAATAATGAAAACCCCGTTTGATAATGAAAAAGGTATTAGCAGTTCACTTTGATAATATAGAATGGCCACCTATAATGCCTGTTGCCATTATTTTTTACAATAGTGCATTAGTGTTAACATATTTTAAAACAAATAATAAACACTGATATACAGGGTGTCCAATAGAAAGTGAACAGTGAAAGATTTTTGAACAGTTGGTTGTAAACCCATAGTTCTAATTGCAAAAATGCTTTAAATCAGGTAGAAAGTTATGAAATAGTAATTTAAATGCTGTCCCATATTTTTGTAGAAAGTTAACAAAATTAACTTTTTATACAGCCCCTCTATAAAAAAAAAAGTCGAATTACGAAAATATTGTCAATACTTCATTTTGTCAAACAAAAGAAAAATTTATGAAGAATAAAAACTCTAGAAGGATGTTGGCTTTATGGAAACAACGATAGTTTTCTCTCACTGTATCTCTTGGAAATCGGTTGCATTCGTCGTAACTCAAAATCATCTCATAGAGTTCGGCATTACTGAACAGCACCACTATTAGATCTAGTTAGGAAGCAGAGTTACTCAAATCCTTAAATACAAAGTATGCATCAGCATAATAATGAATTTGAAAAAGTGATAAACGTTCTAATAACTATTTGCAACGGAAGTTGATTTGTGGATGTTCTCCTCACTTCCCAATGAAAATTTTAATTAGTGATAACTATGTCAAAGTTGATAGTATTACAGCCAAATTTTTTTTTCAATTAAACTAAATACGGTATAGGTAACATTTTTGTAATTTGATTCTTTTTTTTCGATAAAGGGGCTATATCAGAAGCTAATTTTGTTAACTTTCTACAAAGATATGGTACAGCATTTAAATTACCACTTCATAACTTCGTACCTTATTTAAAGCATTTTTGCGATTGGAACTATGGATATGCAAATATCGGTTCAAAAAATCTTCCATTGTTCATTTTTTATGAGACACCCTGTATAATTGCCTAATGTATTTTCGTCATTTCATCCAGCAGAAGCTCTCCGGTATTCTAGAAGTCTGAATCTTTGCCCATTTATAATATCAACCATGATCCAAAAGCTAATGAAGCTATATTTTTGATTTATCCCTCAAGGGATGGAGGAAAAGGGGATTTCGAAAAATATTTTCATGCCCTGCAAAAGTCTCTCCGTTATGCAAGGATGACTCTTTACACAGTTATAGTATCGACTATGATAACGAAATTAATGAAGCCCAGAATCACTAATATCTAAATATTGAACGAGTTTTACGTATTTTTGTCTTTCTAGACTCTCCAAAATTTGAATGATGATCTCGGAAGTTGAAACTTTTTACACTTACAGTATCGACAACGATATAGAGCCTAACAGAGCCTGATTTTCGATTCATTCATTTAACCACCGGGGATATAGAAATTGAAATTTTTACGAAAAGTATTGTCAGACACTTCAGATGCCCCCCGTCCTCCTCTGGTGACCTAGAAAGCTGAATCTTTACACATTTATAGCACACCTTTCTTGGCCGTCCAAACTGCTGCTCATGTCTTAGGACGAGTCGAACGGTCTGGGTTTTCGACACAATAGCACTATCGGACGAAACATATTTTTGACCCTTATTTCGAACCTGATTTTCGATTACCCTCCGGGGGCGGGAAAAATGAGGGAGGAGACAGACGTACGTAGAAGTTGAAACTTAAATTTTTAAAAGTGTAAGTCTTCTTGTCATTCATTGACAGGTTTAAATACTAGTTCTTGATAATTTACAAAAAAATCTGAACCTTTTCTTTGTATTTTGGTAGTTTTATTTGACCAATTAGAAGACAGCAAATTTTATCCTTTACCCAAAATAATATGAAAAGTACCCCCTTCATACATATAATTAGATATATTAGCCCTTTTCAAGCTGAAAATTCTTATTACATCAGATTACTCTTTTCAGATGTGAAACATTCAAGAAAGTAAGCTTTGCAGACTACTTGGATAATCTTCAAAACCTATTAGTATGGTCTACTAAATATGCAACACAATCTGTGCATATTGGTATGTCAGTTGTAATATCTCCAGAACGTTGTCTGCCAAAATTTTCAAACAAAACAATTCAAATAATTCATAGTTGATATGAAATATATTCAGCTGTTGCTTTTCATACAAAGATGCTTAAATTTCCTTTCTAATCAAGGAACAAAAGAGAACAAAAGAAATCACAGGTTGAAATTGACCGGTAATTGGATGTTCTAATCACGAAGAGATGGGCATGACCCAGAAAAATATGACAGAATGGATGAAAGAAATTTAAAATGAAAAATTTTATAAAACTTATTCAATGTTGATCTTTGAAATGGATGGGTTATAGCAGCTTACAAAACCTACCTATCACGTAGTTGTCTCGACGAAGTATCTTCTCACTATTTTCTTCATCAATGCTTCTGAGACAATTATTTTTCACACAACAAGAATGTGAAAAATATAAAACTTCATTAATGCGATGTAAGAAATTGATTCAAGAAATTTAACTTGCATTATACTTCAAACGTGAGTTGTGTAAAAGAAAAATTGAATGGTCCATAACTTGCGTTCAGCGTCTTGAATGTATTTGTTCATCAGCAAATATCACTTTGTTTTTTAATGCTAATTAACCCATCAGAACGCTTACTATGCATGACATTAAGCTAGGCTTCTCCAGCAAGTGAATGGCACTGTAATAGTGGATATGGCGTAGTTTTGTTAGGCTTGAAGTTAGACTGAGCAACTTGTCGGGCTGCATTACATTAACAACTTCCCCGTGTGTTTTCTGGTGTGTGAGGTGTTTCCCATGGTGAAGTAGTGCGTGTAATATAAGCAAAGCCACAAAGGAAAGGCTTCACGGGGAAGTTAATACGTGTAATACGGCTCTTAGGTTAAAAGTATGGTTCCTAGTCTTTTGTGAATGTGTCTACATTTTTTTCTGAGAAATTATTTTTTGTTCTGTCCTTGAATATAACTTTAGTTGTAATTTTGACTTTTTATTATTTTAAAGCGATTTAAAAATGCTCTTCGGCAAGTGTTTGAACAGTAATGGCGGATATACGGGGCTCTCTGTTACGCTTACATGTAAAGATTTCGAAAATTTTCGGTGAATCCACGACTTCTTTATTTGTAAGGAAATTCTTGATGTAGATCATTATGTCCACGATTGCCCACATACAAAAAACTTACGGAAAAACTTAAGAAGCCTACAACCGAATATTTGCCTCTCTGGTTTGATAGACTTAAAAAGAATAAGACATCAATTTTTAACATTAAACAATTTGCAATTAAAGCAAAAGAAATTGCTGATCAGATTGCTTAAACACAGGTTTGAGAATGAGGCTTTTCAAAAAATTTGTTGATCAATGGAATTATGTTAAATGAACATTTTATGCAGTTTATCTTTTGTCTTTTTTCCTTTTCATGCACTATTTGCATTGTCGTTTGAGGCTTTTCAAATATTTTCTTGATTAATGGATTTATGCCCATTGAACATTTTATAAAGTTTGCCTTTTTCTTTTTCATACACTATTTGTATTGTCTGTAATTTGGTTTTTCTATGTGATTTATATTAAAATTTTAGTGTTCTATTGTAAAATTGTTTTTGGCTTTATACTGTTTAAATTGTTAATTTGCTATTTCTTGCCTTGTTGAGAGAATAAGGAATATTTTATTCAACTGTATGCTTTTAAATTTTGTTATATTTCTTTCGGCTGTCCATTTGCTGCTCTAAACCTTTGGATGAATCAACAAGCCTGAGAAATTTAAGAATAAATGAGATGCATTCAATAAGTTGCACCATGTAAATAGTCCAATGTTGAATAATTTGTGAAATTTTTTTTTTCAATAAATCGTCCTATGTAAACTGAAAGTTTATGAATTAAAATTCGAACGGTTAATGCCACCTATTTATATCGTATAAAAGAACCTTAACACAAATACGAGAGAACATTACCGGGCTGTATGTGAGCAACTGTGTCAGCAAGGCTACCATCCCGAATCCTTTCGACTACGGCACCATAATGTCCGGCTGTGTCGACCGCTTGGTCGCCGATCACTCTCATGCCGATACTTTCTCGCCCCCTGCCGTCGTGAAGGACATCCTTGTGTAATACCATATGTCCTAGGTACCGGTTGCCATCCTTTGACAGTTTCCACGATACTGTGTGCTGCGGAGAGGTGAAAAACAGAACTTTTATATTAAATTATTTCAGAGTTCATTACACAAACATTTAGTCTAAAGATCTAGAAACAATCTTAATAATTCTAAAGAAAAGCAACAGATACCCTTTACCCGGAAATAATTTTTAAAACTGCACTTAAAAATAGTTAAAAATTATTTTAAATTAGCATTGTTAATTTATGATAAATTTGCGAAGACCTGGGTGTTGTAACTATCACTATATCAATTTTAAATAAAACCAAGTGTAAGTTCATTCATAAAGTGGCTTGAATGATGCAGCGGTAGCTTGAATCATATAGGTATTCAGAGAGGGGGGGGGGTCATATACACTCCCCTATTATCAAAAAAATTACATTAGCTCTCCATAAGGTCTATATTAGAAAACTATTTTTCAGGAATTTTCAAATTTGGTGTAGATCAAACTCGGCATATAGATAAATTTTACATATATTCAAAAATAGAAGTGAGTGAGTAACTGTAGCACTATTTCTACAATAAATCTGCATTTTGAAGCATACTGTGTAAGAAATTTTTGAGTTGCAGAACTTTTTTTTTTTAATTCCATGAAAATTTTTTCTTTAATATAACACAATATCTCACAAAAATGCCATTTCATGGGGAAAAAAACTCCTCGCCAAGTACAAAAAGTAAAAGCCTCATTTCAGAAATGTTATGAAATCTCAAAATATTTTGCGCCAAGTTTCCGCAGTACCTCAGCTGTATTTTCAGGTCTAGAGTATCCTGAGTAAGGACCTTAACCCTCCTTTAAATTTTACATAGTCCATTTTAGTTGAGTCAATTATAGTCAATTAAAAAAATGACTACGACTAAAATGGAATACGCGTGATTTGAAGGAGGGTTAGGATTCTGCAACAGAATACCTTAGACTTGAAAGTAAAACTTTGGTCCTGTGGGAACTTGGCGCACACCATATTGAAATTTCATAACCTTTATGGAAGGAGGTTTCAGATTTTTGTACTTAGTGGGAAGTTTTTTACCATAAAGTGGTGTTTTCATGAGATTTAAATACTTTTTGTAGAAATATATATCAATATAATTACGTAACAATGATGTAGCGTGTATTGCAAATTTTACTTTACTGCCGAGCACCATTTATTCATGATTTTTTTCAATTTTTGGATTTATAAATCAAATTTATCTTCAAGTTTTAAAGAAAAAGTGTGTACCTCTCACCAGAATACAAAAAAATGAGCCTTCATTGATTAAAATCAGTTCAGATGTTTAGGTTGTAAGTCTGTCAATCCTAAAAAAAATAGCCCAAAATAATGTTTTTTCAATTTTTGAAATTCTAAATCAAAGAAATTATTAAATTTTAAAATGAAAATGTGTCCCCTCTCTCAGAACACATAAAATTAACTATCATTCATTAAAATCGGTTTAATAGCTAAAGCTGTAGGTCTGTCAACACTGTAGAAATAAAAGGCTGGAGCGAAAATGGCAAAAGTGTCATTTTAAAGTTTTTTCTGGGCTACGGCACCAATTATAATTTTTTGCTCAGCTTTCTGAACGTATTACAAAGAAAAAATAATCAAGTCTTTAGCTATCTTAGCAATTAAGATACAGGCCCCTGAAAATTGGGTTTATCACGTTTACGTAACAAAGCCGATATTTTTACTTATCAATTACGAATTCGGAACACTACTGCATTCTTCAAATTAAATTAAAATATCCCTCCTTTCATTTTGAGTGATACTAATATCTATAGTATATATTTTTAATGCCTTTACATCGAAAGTGTAGTTCAAACTATTATTTTGCCGCTTAGACTATACTAAAACCATTGTTCATTTATCATTTCAAATGCATCATTGGGGATTTATCATTGTTTTCTATACGAAATGAAATTGAAATCGTAAAATTCGAATGAGAAAAAAGTGGCAAAATTATGTATCTACTTCTACAGCGTTTTACGCGATATAGAGACAAAATTTCCAATGGTATTCGTTCTTGAGTTATCGAAAAATACATCTTACAATCACAAACATGCACATAGATACACACATCTTTCCAAAATGGGATAAAAAATTGTTATTCTTCCAAAATACCGAAATTAAAAGTTTTTGCGATAACATCACTTTCTCTAGACAATATGAGAGAAAAGTACCGTGCATGCTAAAGAGAAGCCTTATTTTCAGATTGCTCTTCAATTTGATACGATGTGCTTTGATATCGTGGCCATATGCAAAAATTCTCTTGAAATCTTACTCGCATGGTATATAAACTTTAATTACCGAAAGAACATCTGCTAACGGCGCTCACTCACTGTATAATTCTCGACAGTTTACCACGCTGCCTCTTCGTTCGACGAGTAGCCAATACATTATATTTTGCTCTTTACTGTGCTTATGTATTTATGTGCAATGGCCGACGAATTTGCGAGCGCACCATTGAGCTCCTTAAATAAAATTCACCTTTAAAACTTGTTAAAGGTTGTGCGATTCAACTACCTTCCTTTAGAGCTATAAAGAGTACTTTTGCCAAACGAGATCACAATTGACATTTTGGTATGAGTTGTTAGCCTACCTTTAACTTTAATTCTGTGCTTAGCTGGAAGCATAGAATAAACTGGATATTCGAATCCATATACTCTTTGGTCTTGAAAGTTTAACCTTCTTATCACTAACAAAGCTGAAGACAGCGCGCGAACACTAAGATATAATCAAATGATCCGACATATGTTGGTGCGAAGTAGAATCATTATTTCTGTATTATGTAGTTTAACGGTTTAAAAATACAACGTATTTAAAAATATTTACGTCTCATTCTCATCAAAATCACCAGCACACAAACCACATCATCACAAATAAAATATTTCTTTTTAAATCAGTCGACAGCAAATGAAATTTTACCAACATTGTTAATATCATTTTCTAATTTTAAAACATAAACGCATTATTTTGAATAAATTAAAAATTACAAATATATTCAGTAAAAATTCTCAAATCGTGTAATAACAGAACGCAGTTATTTCACCATCAAGTATATCCTTTAAAATTCAATTTAACACCCACCTCAGCTTAAATTTAAAAAAAAAAAAAATACTATTTCTCACGATTGAACAGCCTTCATTTTACTCTACAGATAAGATAGTGAACTATTGAAAGAAATAAAATTTACTTGGACTAGTCAGTATACCAACTCGAAATAAAAAAAATCGCAGAAATCATCACAAGAAAAAAAAACTGTCCGTACTGACAGAGACATATACAAAAAAATATCTCACATCCAAAGATCGTTATCTGATAATTTTCTGGATTTTGTTTTGCGATATTAAAGATTATCAGCTACATCAGAAATGGCTTACGATATATTCGGGTGATTCTCAAAGTAATACATAGGACATTTTTCACACAACTATTTATATTTAGTAGCTTACGAATGCAACTATTTTTAATTATATAAGTAAAATGAGTAACAAAGTAAAATGGAAATGGACGAAATTTTAATAGGGTAAAATAATAATTAATACGAAGTTATATGCAAAGGGACTTGCACGTCCCGTGTTATAATTAAAATGATAAAAATATATCTGTTCCCGCTTCGCTTTGTTAGAAGGTAGTACATGTACCATTTATACAATGCCAAATTTTAAAAAGTTATACTTTATATGAAAAATAAATAGCTGTGTGCAAAATGTCCAATTGAATTACTTTGAGAGTTTCTGATTTTTGCTTTAATGAATGATCAAACAATACACTTTACATGAACAAAACAGGGTGCCCTCGAGGCTCCGTAGGGAAAGGAGAGGAAAGGAAAGGGGTACATATAGGAATTGGATGTTTATGTACCTTGTGCGTGTCTTCGTTGAGCGTGGCGCTGCTGCTGGTGTCGATGCCGGAGTCCTTGGTGTTCCCATCGAATCGGGGTAGCCTACCTCGGGGCTCTGCGTGGGGTCGACGGGGTTCCGCGGGCGTCCGATGGTTACTTGCGCGACGCCGGCGGACATCCCCTGCAACACAACACACGCTTCAGCTTCCGCTTAAACATGAAACACACCGTATTTCCAGGATTTTTTTTTGCCAATTGCAATAAGGAAAGGCATGTTTCAATTTCTTATAGTAAAGCAATAATGAAATCAGATATGGCATTTCGCTCACTCTGTGAGCTTTTATGCGAAATATCTTAGGTGCGGTGCTGTGAAATTTCATTTTCTGATTTAAAATTTTTGCGCATGAAATTTATTAAATGCAATGCATTCATTTTACCAGATTTTCAGCGTTTCTCCTTCCTTCTTTTGCAAACGTAATTACTGGTTAGTTATCACATGAACTGTATAGCGATATGGCTAACTTTTTAATTGAAGAATCAGCTGCCATTGACTTCCTGAAATGAGCGAGTCATTCTTGTAGTTCTACATGGTAAAACGAACCATAAATCTTCACAAATTATGAATTTCTTTTGGATTAATCAATAGGGTAAATATCTAATTTTTATTTCACTTATTAAATTACATAAATATTTCCAAGGCAGTTTATTTTGGCTGTTTTTTCGGAACTGAGTGTAAGGAAAGTGAAATAGAAAAGGTTTGGCTCAGCTGGCTGGCAAACGGGGATCAAGCGAGATGTGAAAAAAAAGGAAGGGTTTTTAGAGCAGAGGAGGATGAGGCTGCGGTGGTCTGGGGGAGACCCGGAGCCAAGAGGACATGGACGTACGGACATACAGAGCACAGAGAGAGTTTTTCTCACCGTCTGTCGATAGTCCTCCCGACTCCGCCACCTGAGCTCCCGGGGTCGACCCACCGACGGCATCACTCTCCAATGCGAGCCTACACGGAGGAAGAGACATACATGCATCACAAAAATTACCAGTATTACAAGCATTAGATGCAAATTTACTTGACTACAAGCATAGAACATGCTTTAAAATATTCTCCTGATGTCTAATACAGTGGTGCTGTATTAGACATCAGGGGAACGAATCCGAACGAATCCGTGCTCAATCCGAAATACATCGCCGCCTTCTAATAGATTTCGCAATTTTTTTACACGGACAGACAAAACAAGTATTAATTTAATATTAATTTAAAAAAATTTAGTATAATCAACTACAAAAAAGTATTTTTGATATTTAAATTCAAAATTAATAATAAGTATCGTTTTTTCAATGATAGTTTTTTGGGTCTCGAAACTGCATCAAACTTCTGAAAGTGTAGAAAAATGGCCAGAGTTTTAAGCTTACATAATAATTTAATGATTTTATACAAATAAATCATTCTAAAAGGAAATAAATATGAAAATTTATTTCTATTATATGCTGAATATAAGAGTACAATGGCTACTACTCATTACTAACTATACTTATGACACAATATTCATTCCAATCCTAAGTATGAATGAATGAATACAATTCGACGTATATTTTCTTTCATTGTCTGCCATGCTATATTGTTTCCAAAAGAATGCATAGTAGGTACAAAACACTTATACACGGATTAATTGAAAATTTTAGAAATGCGTATAAATGGAAATATTCATATTCATCGGTTCATTTCTTTTGGTAGTAGTTTTTGCTGGCGACAATAAAGTATTACCTTTACGAAGCGGCAATTAAAAAATCCCGATTCTTATTAAAATACTAGTTTACTTTAACTTGGTAAATTGCAAAGTACTCCCCATATCTCTGTGCATCAGTCTCGAAATTAGAAGACCCATGCTATAATTTTTCCTTCATTGTGACAACAGAAACTTAAATAAAGTTGCTCAAACTAGCTGTAAAAATAACTGCAATAAAGATACAGAATACTAATTTAGGAGTCCGCAAATTATAGGGGGGGGGGGGGGGAGTTAATCAATGTCCTGCAATATATAACAGTGACGCACGGAAAAGTAGAAAATAAATTTTAATCATGAGCGAACCATGAGCGATGATTTTAATCATGAGCGATGATTTTAACATAAACCAAAATTGATATTATGAAAAATTCTTAAAAGGAAACTGAGTGTGAAGGCAGCAAAAATATTTTCAACAATTTTGCGTAATATCAATTTAAATAAAAATAAGATTTGTATAGTATTGTTTTGAATTAAATTTACCTACACCCTCAATTTTGTTAAATTTTATGTGTGATTGAATGCTATTTTCTATCTTTTGGTATGCCACTGTTGTGTAATAGAGGACATCTATAAACTTGATTTTTTCATTTTTTTTTGCGCGTAATTTACGTTCAAACGTTATTACAATTATTAATTTACGTTAGTATTACATAGATCGATCAGTTAGAACCAGAGCATTTCTTCTGAAAAAGTTAAACTGCAATTCGCAAACGAAATGCATTGAAAGAGCGAAAACGTAGTCATGACGCATGCAAATGACGCAAGACATAACATATAATGACGTGAAAATTTTATGGATGAAATTATTTTGCGAGATGAAACTATGTTCCCAGTTTTAGCTTTTTACGTACTCTGAAAGTTGAGAACAAAAATAACGTACGTAAATGATGTAATAACGTGGAAATGCAATACATAAAAATGTGTCGCAAGATGAAATTGTATACTGAGTTTCAACTCTCTACGAGAAATCTTTTGGAGCCGAAAATTAGCCAATCAAAAATGTTGAACGATTAGATAGAGTCCATAAAAAATTAATAAGAAGTGTAGAGAAAAATACTTTGATAGAAATATAGAATACCAATTTAGGATTAAAAAAAAAAAAAGACTTCTTCAGGGTAAATGAGACAGAACCGCCACTCCATTAAAGTCAAGACAGATATTTTGTATTGAACAGTCCTATATTAGACATCGGCAGTCACAGGCGTTTCCCTGTCTTTGCTGAAGTGATTGCTTTGTTTATTTTATCCTGATGAAAAAGGCTTATTTTTGACCTCCAAACTAGCTACTACTTTTATATGATTGTTTTTTACTTTTACTAACGAATTAATTTTACTACAACAAAAGGTTAATGTCTTGTAGTTTGGTGCAACTTGTAAAAAGTTGTACTTATCTGTAAAAACTCTGTAAAAAAAGTTGTCTTGAGTAGCAAATGGAAATGTAGTTTCCACGAATAAGTTTAACAAAACACTGCGCGAATAGACACTGGTATCTCAGTGGAATGGGTAATCAGAATTTCCGACTTAATTTCTGACAAACATTAGTGGTTCTATTACTAACCAGTAGTATTGCCAAAAAAATGGCCGCCAAATTGTGGTAAATTTTTCAGGGAAATTTTTTTTTCTTTTTAATATATCGTAATATGTGTAGAAACATTTAGTAAATATTCAAGAAGATGGTCACTAATGTTTATAAACGCTTAAATATTTTTTCATACTATTCTTATAAAAATATTACTGTGTAAATGAAAAATAATCATAATTGGAGTCTCACTGTATTTCTATCGATAGTTCTCTCACAAAAACGAACTACATAGAAGTAAAAAGTTTTTTCCAAGGTGAAAAATTTATCTCACATTTTTAGTTTACTATATATTTTTGGACGAAAATGTTTCTTTCTGTAAGATATTTTCCGAGTTCCCGGTTGAGTAAAGGACTATACTTTCAAAGTATAATAAGATTTCTTCTATGAGTTGATATTCATATTAAAATTTAATCATAGTCCATGTATGTACACGCTCATACACTTATTCTCACTGGAAGCTGTTTTCTAAAACCACTTCTAAGAGGTTCATCTAATACAGTATACATTATAATTCTTTTGTACGTAGTTTAAGTTTAAACTAGCAGCGGTAGTCGCAGTGATAGAGGGTCATCTTCTTAGCAAGCACATTTCTAAAAGGTTTTATGCAAGCTATAATCACCAAGATTGCTTAAATCACACCAATTGTACCGAAAATACAGATATACACACACTCGCTTGGTGCACACATCGGTCGCTGAGTCCTGGTACATAACCAACCACTACGTGAGCAAGCCACGGCTTATAGATAAGATTGCACGCTTGTCCATCCGACCAATATAACCGAATTCGTCCTCGCAACGCGTCAGATTATACGCGGATGCAATGTACCCACGTATAACGCGGTGCATAATCCGCTACGCCCCAACACTAAATGTAATTAACTGTCGATTAATTAATTTGCTTTGCTTTTTGAAAAAGCTCTTGTAGACAGAACATATTGGAAAAATATACATATAATTCAAAAACTGAGAAATTTAAAATTTTTAATTTATTCCACCAATGAAAACACTGATAATAAAAACAATACAACGCTCTGAGGCCGTTGGGGAGTGACGGAAGTCAGGATTTAGAAATAATGGAGAGAATGTCAGGATTTAAGGAAATAATAAAATTCGAAGCGATAATGGTGCAAGTATAGAGAAATTTTGGTGGTGAATTGCAAATAATAAAACATGTGCTAATTTTTCTTATTTTTTAATACGTTCTCCACAATCTCAAATCCTTAGCTCCGGTTAAGACACATACTTTCTGACTCGAAAAATTCTTGAAGTTTTACAAATAGCTGGAAAACTTTATCAAAATTTAGGACTCCCAATTTTTAAATAATTAAAAATCTATATCGTTTAAATTTTTGAATATTTTATGCATATTTCAAGATCTGCATCCACTATTTAAAACAAGTCGCGACTTTCTGTACCAAGAATTTGCATTTCAAATCGTCGGATATAGTTTCATTCATACTTTATATGGCCGGACGAGTTTTAACAGTAAAGATACACAACTTCCATTTTTGCTAATAAATACCAATGTAATTCAGTTTTTGCTAATAGAAACGAAAATTTTAATGATGAAATGGGAAAATTTTAATAATAAAATGTGAATACCCCTAAATCACACTGATAGCGTTTTTGACAGAAAAAATTTCAAAATATCAGATATAGTATAACAATATTTGCACATTTTAAAAGCGGAATCTCTCCGTAATACATAATTTGTAACAATTTTCACAAATATTCCATCATAACTATTTATTCTTCATATGCTAATTAAGTCATGAAATAGCTTCAAGCAGAATAATCATTGAATGTTCATTCGAGCACTTTCAATGTCAGATAAACAACTTTTTTTAACCATAAAGGTTATCTTAAATGTTCTGGGGTAATCAAAGGAGCTTTTGCCTTAAGGAATCGAGCTCTCAGTACTATAACAGTAACCATGGTTGGTTTTACTTTTTTAGCGTTCTTCAGGACGGAATAACCAATAATTACACTGAAAAATAAAAAAAAGTTACTGTGTGCAGCAATTTTGTGATCCTCTATGGTGACCGATGAACTCAGTTATATCACGGAGTTGGCCTCGCATTACTAGAGCTCAGGCTGCATGAGGCAGCAATGCCAAGTTTCTAGTCGTAGAACTCGTCAAAAGGGACATCGCACTCTCAGTACAGTAACCCCAGTTTCACATCTTTTATCACTCTTCAGAATTAATTAACTGATAAATACATTGATAGCAAGAATACTTCCTATGTACAATAATCTTGCGAACCTCTATGTACACCGACTTAGAGTCAAGTTACCGATGCCGGCTTTAAACCAGCAGAAAATTGCAAGAGACACTGAACGAAGCGCTGCATGACATCTGCAAACAGGAACTTGAACATCGCAATGTACTGCATAGAGATCCAGTTACATTCTACTGCAATGGTTGGTGAAAAGCGGCTATTTTCTTTGTTCACAGTTAATAAATCGTAAATCTGAAAGTCATATTAAACGTGAAGTTTCAATCATTTTAACTCAATTAAAACCATAGGCGGAGCTAGCATTTTTTGCTTGGGGGTTTTGAAATTCATTTATGGGTTCTAAAGTACCTTTATCTCTTATAATTTCAGCACACCAATATAATTGTGAAAAATTGCTGAAGGATGTTATTGGAACTTTTGGGGATGCTAAGCACCCCCAAGTTCCCCACTAACTTCGTCTATGATTAAAACGTGTATACTCATTGTGCGTTTGTTCCCTTTAAATATACTAGGGATTATTAAATGGCATATTTCACATTAGATGGTCCAATGAGTTATACAGAAATTTTACTTTAATATATTAATTAGAATATTTATATTTTATGTAAGTTGTAAAATATCGATCTATAGACAATACTGAAGTTGTCCACAACATTACAACTTGGAACTTTTGCTGTTTATATTTTTCTATATTTGAACAGAGGAAACTAAATTATATTACAGACCATTGTTACAGAGAGTGAAGGAGTAAAAACTCCCCATATCTATATAAATAAAATTGAAAATCTGTCTATCTGTATGTTTGTCTCATCATCACGGGAGACTGACTGTGTCGAATTTGATGAAATTTTTAGGGTAGACCTGGAATAGCCCCACTTAAAATTTAGTCCATGTTTCGAGTTTCTAGGATCAAGGGTTGTCGAGAAATTAATGAAAAATGAAACTTCTCCTCTCTAACTCCCTAGTTCCTCCAAACGAAAAAGGTTAGAAATCGCTGGTTTAAAACGTGGAAGTGAATTGAAACTCTATCTCTGAGTTTGGTTGGAGTTTATTGCGCTTATCAGTCACTTTTGAAAATCGCAGTTTGAAACATGAATTTAAATGGAAACTCTATTACCATGGTTTATTTTTCACAGGCTCTTACTCAACAATGAAAAATATTAAGAAATCAAAATAGTTATTTAATTATCAACATTTTATGAAGATTCTTTCTTATATCATGATGCTCAGCAACGCAATTAAATCAAATGTGTTTGTTAATTTTTATTGCTGTTTTTTTCGATTTGAATAATAAATAAATGGATATAAAAATATATCTTATAAAAGAATGGTTTGATTTTTTAAAATTATATTAATTACGGACTGCGTACATCACTTGCATTTATTCTGGCAAAGAGTTGCCAAACTTATATACTGTGTTTAGCCAGTAAACTCATATAGTGTTTAGCCAATAAACTCATTCAGCCGATTGTTGAAACAGAATAGAAATAGAACGGGTATATGTTCTAATACAATTTTAGTGTTTTCATTTAGTATATATACAAACGGAATCAGGGTGCTTTACTCAAATTCAGATCTACGAATTTGGCGGGATATCGCCAACTTGGCAACTTTTCTTAAACGTTGCTAAATTGATAAAACGATGCTAAATCAATGAAATTAATTTTGTTTTGTTAGAAGTGAGTACTGAAATGATATTTCGGTAGCATTTGTCTGTCAATCCTACCGTCCTACTTTAGCAAATTTTTAAAATGCGGCCCAATTGATAAAAATGTCTGTAAATCCATAAAAATACCTCGAAATTGATAAAATTGTGCTAAATCAATGAAAATAATTGTGTTTTGTTAGAGGATAGTATTGTGATGATGTTTTGTCAATTTTCGCCAAGTGGGACTGTCAGTTCTACAGTCCCATTTGGCTATAAATTTGGCGATTTTTAAAATGTCATTAAATTGACGAAAATGTCACCAAATTGATAAAATGACGCTAAATTCATCAAAATGACACCGAAATGATGAAAATTCAATATTTTGTATACTTAAGTACGATTTTCTAGATAATCTTTATCGTTTTGTGAGAATTATAAAATATTTTTTCTAAATTTGTTTACAAACTGGACCAGGATGCTTTATTCTTCAGATCTGCCTGTGAAGATAATTTTGTATACCGAGCACAGAAATTCTTATACATTCTTTAGAAGAATTAAATTAAATATTTTAATAGAATTTTTGAATAACAAAGTCCTTTTGAATACTATAGGAATTTACACATAATTGTGAATATTAAGTTTCTTTATATTATATTTTTCGTACAAAGAATGGGTATACCACTAGTATATAAATAAAATTGAAAATTTGCCTGTGAGTATGTGTGTTTGTCTCATCATCACGGAGAACGGCTACACAGAATTTCATGAATGTGGTTAGCGACCAGGGGTTGCCACGATATTAATTAAAACGAACCTTTGATAAAGCTAGCATTATGCAGACGATATTTTTTTCGTAAATTTATTTGGAAAAAAAAGGCATCATCTTGCTAAGCAACGGAATCAAACGAACCCAATGAGTTTATACAGTAGACGATTTTTATTAAATCTTTTCCGATTTAAATATTTAAGAAAGATATATAATAACAAATTTTATCGGAATTACATTTTTGACTAGATTATATCAATTATGGCTTTCGGGTTGAAAAGTTACAAGATTTCATTGGGTTTTCATTTTGATATATATTGATCTAATTTCATACATATATATATTTGAGCCTGTAAGGACATGGGTCCTATAAAGCGATACGACGAGTTCAACTTTTAATGGAGGCTACTTACTTGGCACTTAGCTAAGTGATTCCGGACATGGGTCCTAGACAGCAACTCAACGAGTTCAACTTTTAACCGAATACGGCCCATACCGCCTCTAAATTGGATGCTGATATGACAACGTTCTGAGTGAATAAAGAAAGCTGCGTCTGATGAGCTGGCATTCTATGTTACCTCATGACACTTAGCCAACTGATCATACAAGAGGCAGAGACAGTCTTCTCATCATTTCCTCAACGTAAATCAACTTCTTCATTCTATTGTAATTTTACAACATGGACTTTAATCTAGGTATTTAACGGGGAGAAGAAGGAATAGGATTTTTATTTTCTTTTAACTAAAGAAAAGTTTTGCTAAAAACATTTACAACAAATTTAATTCTGATAGTATCACCTTTTGAACATTATGCGTTAATTTAAAATTGATCGCTAAATTTAAAATAATCTCTCCACCTAGACTTTAGGAAAATAATATATATATAGTTGTTTAATGTTTACATAATGTAAAATGTTAAATATGAAACTTACATAATGAAATGCTATATCAGTGCAAGGTATAAAGTAATAAAATTTTGATTATGCTGATAATATGTTGGTATACTTGTGGTAAGGATTATGAATTATAATAATTACTATTATAAAATAATATAATTTTGATTATGCTGACAATATGTTGGTATGCCTGTGTCAAGGATTATGAATTATAATTACTATCTTGTGCATGAATTTTTGACCACATCAACTCGTTTTAATTGCCTCTAACCTTTTTGGAAATTAATGATCTAATTTATGTTTTATTACATCTACTTTTGAAATATAATTCTGTTTAAAATCTAACCACTAGATCATTTGTTTAGAGTAATAGACCAAGGATAATTATTCTTTGATTAAGTATATACATTAATTACTGATGGTCCCTAATTGATCTATATACTCCCTTCGTTTATCGAATCTGGAGGACTAACGGAAAATATCCTTCCTGATAGAATAAAATGCTTACGTTAGTGTAAATTTAGTATCAGTTAAAATATTTATCGTAGTTTCAAACGTTAATTGTCTACATACATTCAATTAGGAATATATATTTTAAAATATTTATTTCTATGTGATTAATAAAAAACATATGAATCATACGTGTTAAAAATGTATTTAACATATCCGCTGTCTAGCATAAAAGCAGATGGTCAGCTAGCAATACTGATATAACCAACATATAATTCACAAAACGTTATGGTATTTTCAAAATTTTCTTCCATAGCAGTTAAAAATCCTTATCTCTCTATATTACAGTCTTAATGGAAATTTGATTGACTGGTACTGCAACTCTACTCTTAACTTGTTAACAACGAGGGAAATCATGCCGATATATGAAATTTGAATTGCACCCCGAATTAATACGGGCTCCATCTCAAACACTTTTATTCAAACCGTTTACCAGCTGAACCAACTGATAACGATATGTCTAGTATTTGATACAATTGCAAGGAATACAATTTAACTGTGTTTCGACTTTCGTTGTACGGACATTGGACATACATTTAAGAATATCTTATATATATTTAAGACATATATTTAAGAATATCTTATATATTTAAGACACATATTTAAGAATATAGATATATGAGATCTATTTAAACTTTGTTATAGGTATTTTGCATGTAAAATAGATAAAAGTCACATGTTATCTAATTAAAATGAAACAAAACGAGTCACTCTTAATTCATCGGGGCATTGGCGAGAGAATTTTGATTGCGCGACCTTTGAAACCTTTTTATTGGCACGAGAATTTTTTTTTTTCACTGTTATTAGAACCCAGATATGAGAGAGTGGATTTCATACTTTTAACGACTTCTGTAATGAAACAAATGGGCAATGACATTACTTGATGATTTTTTTTACATTATTTTAATAGCTTTTTCATCACTTTTAAGTTCATTATTGCAGACGGATCTGAACAACTGCTTTTCAACGCAAAAAATGAACTAGTTGTAATCGATTTGGTCGCGAGGGAATTTTGGGATTTTCTTTATTTGTATAGCTATAAAATCTGAAGAAAATCCCATCCCCCATGAAGGCATCTTTCCTCCATTTCTGTTTGTACTCGTATTATTGTAAAGGATGCAATAGAAACAAATTAAACCAGAGCAATGTGGTAAAATGGCTAATACACTTCATGGCTGTTAATTTAGGACAATGGTAGAATACCGTGTACCAGACCATTGTTGAAAAATACTTCAAAAACCTAGTAGTGACTCTTGGTAGATAAAAATCATATATTCATTAAATGGTTTGATAATCTAAATATTTCTACTGACCTCTGTCGCTCTCGGAGTCCGCGCACGAGGAAGGACTAGTTCTCGCCTCGTCCTCGGACTCGCTACTGCCTCCAGATCTTCTATGTCTCCCACCGTTGCTCCTCCTGGGTCGAGGACGAGGTGCGGCCGGTGGGTTCTCTGATTGATCGGAGCTCAAAGAATCATTCCGGATGACGGTATCTATCGAAGAACGTCGATGAGATCCAATACCAGGAGACCAACGGTCATCTAGTTTTGGTCTGGGATCTGGGACACGAGGTTCTTCTCTAAGAGTTGTACGAAGCCTATCATCCGTTCTAGAAAAGAGAGTTAGTAAGTAATTAAAGATTTATGGAACGTTTAATCAAATTTCAATCACATAAACTTTAGAAGTTAAATGAGCTAGCTCTTCTATACCTACAGAAATGTTGGCACATATTTTGTAAAATATGATAGAACTTGAAAAGTATGCAAATGTAAAAATTAAAATTTGCATTTATTGATGAATTTAAATATTTTATTCATTTCGGCTAAATTTAGTACTAAAATGCGACAAAATTAGAGATAGGCCAGATCTCAAATATTCGAATGCCTCGAATATTCAAACACCCCAAAACTGTATTGCAAATTGTTAAAAATTATTTACATTAAATATTAATTATTAGTACATAGTACATAAATAAAGTAAAATAAAAGTGTAACAAAAAATAAGTAAAAGTATAAAAAGAAAATAAAACCACATATTTTTAGAAATGAAACTTATATCTTAAATTTTAATTATTTCACAGTAATATTTCATTTTATGTACTCTTAACTGCGATAATTGAATAATTGTGAATTTTTCTCACCTAGTGCAGCTTTTTATTTAAGAAAATAAGTATTCTAACACGTTCAGACTCTAGTTTGCTTTTATTTATACTTTTATCGCAAATTAAGCCAGAGGTGCTGAAGAGTAAGCACTTAACATTTCAAGAACTGTTGAGGGCGATGTGATTAAATACTTCAAAAATAATTCCTTCAACCCGGAATACAAATTGTTCTTTTTCCAGTAGTTGAAAATGTTTTCATTTGATGAAAGCAAACTTTTCTCTAGATACTGTCGAATTTCTTTTTCTGAAGTATCCTTACTTTTTATTCCAAAACCTCCTGATAATCGCTGCACGACGTTCGAATGTCTTCTAGTAACGTTGCATTCGAGATCTCGAATATTTTCTAGCATTCGGGATATTCGAGTGTTCGCGGATAGTATTCGTTCATCTCTAGTCAAAATGTAAAGATGTCAGCACTAGAATATAAATTAGTTTTCATAGCAAAATATTACGTTATTAAAAGTTATTGAGTAACGTATGAAAACTATATGGACATTCGTTGAATGATCGTCGTTCGGGGTTTTATAGGGTAAGATCAGGCCAGGATCTGTATAGGGGGGGGGGCACATCCCAGAACGAACGAAGGGGGCCCAAAGGGGAAAGCTAGTACACTTAAATTTTAAACCTTGCAAATATTTTTATTTTTTAAGAATAATTAAGATGTACAAAAATATCACTTCCTTCCTCATTTGTGACAACTATGTAAGCTGTTAATACATGCGTTTCGTTTTCCCATGATGATAGGTAAACTTAGATACTTTATTGGGCAAGGCAGGCTCTACAAACATCTCTAAGCGCCAGACGGCTAGACTGCTGCCCAGGCCTAGGGTTGCATCATAAGCGATAAGGTTTTTTGAATATCTCGCTCAAAACAATGTCAAAATTACAAATGTGTGTAACAGTCAGTCACGTCCCAACACGCTATTCCTGGGTTAATTTTTTTAATGTGTCCCTCGACTTGCGACTTCTTATACAACAAAATGATGGATAGCGATCGTAAAATGAAAGCACTAAGTGGTGCGGCAAAAAGAAGACTAGAAGATGAAAAAATTGAAAAATCTAATAAAAAAATCACGTAGTTATAAATCGGGGAGGCCACGGATCCATTGCAAGTGCTACTGATACAAATTCATCTTCAGGTAATTAGTTTAATTAGTTTCTTTATACTTAAAATTAGTTATTTTATAACTATTATACTGGATCTCCCGGGTTATGGATTGTCAGATAATCGATCCGGTACTGTATTTAGAATTATTTCATAGAATAAAACTAGAAATACATTAGAATAATAAAAATTTCAACTCGACATGATGTACTATTTTTCCAGTATTTACAACCTATAATTTCAGATATCTTCAGTCAAATAAAGAATACCAGGGAACCTGCGATGCATTTTGACTCAACTTCAGCCGAGCTACATGAGTTCCCAAATACCTCTCCTCTCTCTCCTGGTTGCAGCACATATGAAGAAACAACAAGAGAATAAGGTACCAGTACCAATATTTATTCCTGCGATATTGATATCGATCATGATTATGAAAAAAATCCATTAAAATTACATGTAAAGATCTTGAATCGTCCACTTCATCTTTACTGATTCAAAATGAAATTAATGATGATGAATTAATCACTTCCTTGTTGAAGTGTGAAAATCCAACTTATAAGGCTCATTTCGATAGTTTAAAGTTATTAGAAAAGCTTAAAATCCTTATTGTTAAAACAGGAAGATGTCAACCAAAAGGGTCATTTTTTTAAAAATGACAAGAATAAATCATTTTCCAATGTTTACTACAAAACAGTTACAGTCGGAGGACAGTTATTGCCTAATAAGTGGCTAAACTACTCGCAAACACTGAACTGTGTGTATTGCCTACCATGTTGGCTGTTTACAAAAATGGGAGCTAAAAAAAGTGGGTGGGTCACCGGGATTAAAAATTGTCAGGGCGTATCTAAAAGAATAAGAACACATGGCAAATCTGAGCACATTTTGGTTTGTATAACTTTTCATCAATGGGAAGAGACGAAAACAATAGATAATACTATGGATTCAGAAAGAAAAGCTGAGCAAAAATATTGGGATCTGGTCTTGGAGAGGCTCACTGACTTAACTGTGAAGCTTACAAAAAATGCCTTTGCATTTAGAGGCTCTAAAGAGCACAGTGGGAACTACGATGGGAATTTTTTATCAACTGTGCAGCTATTAGCTAAGTACAATCCTATCATGGCCCAAGTGCTGAGTGCACCAAAAGGACATACAAAGTATTTAAGTCACGACATACAAAATCAAATTATCAGTTGCATATTTTCTCAAACTAAAACTGAACTTATTGAGAAAATACATAGAGCACAGCATTTTTCAGTAATAATTGACACAAGACAGGATCTGTCTAAGAAAGACCAGATGAGTTTTGTAGTTCAATACGTCGACTTATCTGAAACTGTAGATCAAATAAGTCAAGGGGAAGGTGTTTCTAAAAGAAAAAAAGTAAAAATTAAAGAATATTTCTTAGGATTTTTTCATGTGAAAGACCCTACTGCTGATGGCCTTTCTGCAGAAATTGTCACTAGTTTGGAAGGATAGGGTTTAGATATGAAAACGTGTAGAGGACAAGAGTGTCACGCAGCTGCAGTGATGAAAGAAGCTTATTCCGGGGTACAGAAAAGATTGCAAGATATTGAAGAGCTTGCTGTATATGTTCATTGTTCAGCACATAATCTTAACTTAATAATCAATGATGCAGTTGGAAGCGTCAGAGATGTAGCCAACTATTTTGTATCACTGCAGTCTTTATATGTATTTTTCGGTCACAGTATTAACCGATGGGACGTCCTGTTATCTTTAACAGGTGAATCTAATGCAACGCTTAAAAATCTCACCACAAGGTGGGCAACTCGCCATGAATCAATTTTAGCAATCAAGTTGAGGTACCCTGATGTTATGAAAGCTATGACAGAAATTTCGTAAAAAAAAAAAAAAAAAAAAAGGACGAGATATAAGAGGCAAAGCGCCTCTCAAAGTTTCTGGACAGCTACCAATTTGTATTTTTAACTGCTCTTCTATCAAAAGTGTTCACACACACGAATGTTGCTTCTAAATGCCTTCAAGGAACAGAGATGGATCTTGAAAGAGCAACAGCCGTTCTCCAAAGCATTGATTCTAAGTTGAAGAAAGTGAGAGATAGTTACTTGCAAGTGAAAGAAGAAACTGCAGCTGCTGCTGCAAAATGGAATGTAAGCGTAATGTTTTCAGTCAGCAGATAGCCAAAGATCAGATCAAAAGACACTTTGACGAATTAGCAGAGGATTACAGGTTTCGTGACAATGAACATAAGTTCAAAGTTAATGGTTTTTCCTCTATTGGACAGTGCAAATGGACAAATTGCTGAACGGTTTTTCATCTTTTCAAAATTTAACAGAAAGTTCTACAGTTTTGTTTCCTCAAGTTTTACTTGCTTTGTCAGAAGATGAAGTTGTTTCAAGGGCGGAAAGACTGCAAACCAAATGCAAAACCGATATTGGTCCGACTCTTCCTCTAGAACTAGTCTCACTTCGGATGGGCCTACAATCTGAAATAAAACAGTTGAACTCAGCATATGATCTTGTTAATCTTCTTTACACAAAGCTTGACACAATAACATCTAGTTATCCAGAAGTTTTGACTGGTTCGGTCTTATTTTTAACCTTGCCCGTCACGGTAGTGGCAGCAGAAAGACCTTTCACAGTTTTGAAGAGGGTGAAAAGTTGTTTGATATGTTCGATGGACCAAGAAGGATTAAGTGACTTAGGCATGATTGCAATTAACCAAGAAGTTGCATCACTGGATAAGAGAAAGCTGATTGAACGTTTTTCATTAATGAAGAAGAGGAAAACTGATTGTTTCTGAATGTGCCCCAAACCGATTTGTTTAATAGTCGTAACTTTCTTTTTTTACAATAATTCTGTGTTAAAAATTATCTTTTTATTTTTTCAATATTTTTCTTAAAAAAAGTACTTTTAAAAATGAAACAAAATGTAGTATTTGGCAAAGCTTATTTAGTGCAAAATTGTTCTTTTCTAGTTTGTACCTAATTTTTTTCCTGTAAATAAATGTTTTCATACAAATGCAAATTTTATTTTATTTACGCCTGCCATATGATATATATATACACTCGTATATATATATATATAAATGTGTTGCGTGTTAGTAATATAATGGTTAAAGTACTCAAGTACTTATGAAAAAATTGGTCGGTTTTTTGGCTATTGGGTGGGGGACCCTTACTGATCGTTTGCAGAGGGGCCCAAAATTTATAGATCCGGGCCTGGATTTGGTAAAAAAAGAAAAAGCTTAAAGTTGAAAGCTTCGAGAAAAATGTAGCAAAGTGTAGGAGATTTTGGATGATTTATAAAAGCATTTTCTGCCTAGGGGAAATGAGAAACAGTTGGATAGTAGAAATAAAGTTCAGATATAAACGAAAACAATTGATAAAATATCTAAGAAAAGAAGTTTCTGTCTACTTTATCATTTATTAATATTCTATTAAGCTAAAGTGCCCGTATAGTATAATGAGTCACTAATGGTCACTTCTAATACAGAAGATGAGAATGCGGTCTTTGTAGCTTAAAGGATAAGCTTCGTATGGCCTGTGAAGATCCGTGGTACGAATCACAATTGGGGTTTGGAATATTTACAATCATTTAAAAATATACAACTATTATTTTGTAGCTGTGCCATGTGACTTATTAATTATTTTTGAAGTGAACCTTCTTAAGGCACGGTAGTGCATGTTGGTTTAATTGAAATTCAAACATAGCGAAAAGTGGATCGGAAACTCCTCCAATAGTGGAGTGACAATTGAGACGAGTAGAGTAAAGATGACGCGTTGCACTTTCTGTTACGCCCGCCAATAAGTCAGTGGAGGGAGCGGCTATTGATTTTCCTTTAATGGTGGCTCGATAATTGAGACGGGAAGAGTAAGGATGGAACGTTACACTTTCTGTTACGCCCGCCAATAAGTCAGTGGAGGGAGTGGCTATTGATTTTCCTTTAATGGTGGCTCGATAATTGAGGCGGGAAGAGTTAGGATGGAGCGTTACACTTTCTGTTACGCCCGCCAATAAGTCAGTGGAGGTAGTGGCTATTGATTTTCCGTTAATGGTGGCTCGATAATTGAGACGGGAAGAGTAAGGATGGAGCGTTACACTTTCTGTTACGCCCGCCAATAAGTCAGTGGAGGGAGTGGCTATTGATTTTCCTTTAATGGTGGCTCGATAATTGAGGCGAGAAGAGTAAGGATGGAGCGTTACACTTTCTGTTACGCCCGCCAATAAGTCAGTGGAGGGAGTGGCTATTGATTTTCCTTTAATGGTGGCTCGATAATTGAGGCGGGAAGAGTAAGGATGGAGCGTTACACTTTCTGTGATGTCCGCCAATAAGTCAGTGGAGGGAGTGGTTATTGATTTTCCTTTAATGGTGGCTCCATAATTGAGGCGGGAAGAGTAAGGATGGAGCGTCACACTTTCTGTGATGTCCGCCAGTAAATCAGTGTAGGAAGTGGTTATCGCACGCTCCACTCTTTGCACACCAGTGAGTGAGGATAGCGTATTATATATTTACACATTTTTGTTGTGCTCCCAGCTGTTTGCTATACATCGAATAAATGAAGAGTGTTTCATGTTTTCGTTATATTATATATTGTTGTAATGTGTTAATGTGATTTGATTTTCTATTACTGTATTAATTATTAAATGTAACAGTTATGCCGAAATCTAGTACGAAACGCAAAAGGACATATCGTTAGAGACAGCGTACACAAAAGTGGCTAACAAAACCACCAAAAATTAGATTGCATCGAGTGAGCGAATTTCAAATAAGGCAAAGGGCATTTAAATCTGGTGTTGTGGTGTAGCGGTTGATCAGTTGTCAACAATCGATAATCTCGAAACTACAGCTGAGCCATCGACATGTAGCGATGCAGTTCAACTGCCACAAGTATACTATATACAACTTCCAATGACAATCGAATCGAAGCATTCATCAAGAGTTCAACAAATATTCTTCGATAAATCCATTCGGTTCAGTGTGTGGAATTTGAGACTGCTCGTGGTTTGAAAATTGACGAAACACAAAATTCAAATTGGAAATGAATAATGATCCAGGAGTATTAACTATGAAATCTACGATTGACGCAGTATTTTGTAGATATTTAGAACAGTTACACTCGATGAATTATATATCTTGCTTCAGTTATCATAAACCAATAATTTTAGTTTTAAATTTGTGAGCAAATGGATACGTTCTAATGGAATTTAATTTTCATTCATCGTTTTATTTTAAATGATATTAATAACTTTAATATTGATGTTTTGCGGTATTAACGCTTTTTCTTTTCTCATATATTATTTGGATCATATTTTGTTTATGTATTGTATTATTATGTTGTTGTTGTTGTTGAGACCCAGACCGTCCGACCTACCAGAAAGGTGTAAGGTAACTGTATGGACGGCCGGGAAGTGCCACCCAATTTAGACCGGAACCCAGTGGGGGAAGCATCCACAGGTATTGTATTATGTGTAATACATAAAATAATTTTATAAATATCTAGAGCAGTTACAATCTATGAATTATTTATATATCTTAGTTATCATAAACCAATAATTTTATTTTTACATTTGTGAGCACATATATACTTTCTAATAGAATTTAATTTTCATTCACGTTTTATTTTAAATGATATTAATAACTCTAATATTAATGTTTCGTGGTATTAACGCTTTTTCTGTTTACATATATTATTAGGATCATGTTTTTTATGTATTGCATTGTGTTTATACTATATTTAAAACACTGACGTGTTAAATTTGCTAAAAAACAATATATAAGTAACTACATTTACCAAGTACATTATATAAGTACATTTATCTAAATACATACGATTGTAACAGTCTTTTATTGATAACTCTATTTTTATTATATCAACCTAAAAAGTTTTACTTCTAACACATAACGACCACGCACTCGTTTTATCTGTTTAATACTTAACTATTATAAACATCAACTACTTTGAGGCAATCAAATACAGTTTTGACGAAATTTTAATTTTTGACTTATTATTTTTTTAATTAACAACTTCTCAATATTTTTTTTAACAACGTATTGATGTGCAATCAATAGATAACGACATAAACGCAATAAATCCAACCAGAGTGCAATTAAAGAATTGAATGTTTCACTAACCTGACAGTGTTAGTTTGTTGCCGTCTGTCATTGGTACGCCAGAAAGTGGAAGAATTTGGTAGCGAGATGTTCAGTTGGGACGGAAACCTCTTGCGAATTGGTGTACTGATAAACTCTTTAGTTTTCTCCATATTTGCCTGTTCTTCAAGACTCTGAGCTCTGCCCCATTTCAGTTCGTTCTTTTCAAGGGAGGTCAGTGTGGAAATACCTGCTTCGTTCATCCATTTTCCGTATCTTGTGATTAACTCTTTCTGTTTACGGCATAGCAGGCATAACCATAGCGCCTGTCAGAAAAATAAAACACAGTCAATACACTTGTTTGCTATTTTTAAATCGGGTATTTAGTCTTTTATCGAACATTCCTATTAAATAGTTATCGGTTCTACTTGTATTACAATCATTATAAGAATGAAAATAAAATGCAATTCAGATTTTGTATTAAACTTATTCTTTTAAAATATTTTGTAATTTTTAAAAAAAGTTTTGTTTTTCAAGTTGGCAACAGTTTACTGACACTGATAGATGCAATTAGCTTATTTATGTTAAGCAAACTATTTTTATCCTGTTAAAATTTAAGAATAGTTCAAATTATTTTTCAATGGTCGGGTACTTGATTACCTAATCATTCGTCCATTTTTAAAGGCCCGATCGCGAACTATTTGCCGTCACGTGACATTGTCTTTGAGTACCATGGGGAATGGACACCACAACGTTACACGGTCACAACAACATTCATCTTCGTAGGTGGGATTCGAATCTACAACCTGATAGTCGAGAGAACAAGAGGAAACGCTTACCTTATACTTGTCAGCTACCTGGCCAACTAGTTCAAATCATCAATGTACTGTCTATAATAAATATTACCATCGTTTTTAGGGAATGTGTATTGTTTTCCATAAAAAATCCTACTCTAAATATTTTTAAATTAAAATATTGTGATAATTTTACTAGTTCTAGTTTTCCTCTAATGTATCTATAAATAAAGCGGTAGAAATATTCGGTTTTGAGTTATCATTTCACTCTCTCACTCACTCTCTGTATATATATATATATATATATATATATATATATATATATATATATATATATATATATATATATATATATATATATACGTATATATATATATATATATATATATATATATATATATATAGGGTGATCCAAAAGTCAGGAAAAACTTTAAAAAATAATAATTCATGAACTAATCAAGATAAATAGATGCTGTTTGAACAGAAAGAATGGAAATGAAGCCGGATTTTTTGTCAAGAAAAAAAAATATTGTTTGTGTAATTTACATTTCTACTAACAGATGGCGCTGTATTAGGTACAGATATCAGATTATGCAAATTATTAGACGGTATAAAATGAGCAGCTGTAGCTGATAACGCCGAGAGAGAGATAATGCCATTCTTGAAGCAGATAGTAGTGGTAGTCGATCTGTTCTATGTAATGTATCTTATCCAATGCAATGTAAACTAGGTACCTAATACAGCGCCATCTGTTGGTAGAAATGTAAATTCTACTAACAATATTTTTTTTCTAGAAAGAAGAAAGACAGCACTGCAACTCGAGCTAGCAAGAGAACGTTCTGAATTCTGATTCTATGTTGTGTTGTCAAGTTGTATGTTGTGTAACTTTAAATGTAATAAAATGTGTTAGTCTCAATAATATGTTTGGTCTATACAAATAAAATAGGAAACTATAATATATATATATATATATATATATATATATATATATATAATTCTTTACCTTTTGGAGATAAGTGGGCAATGTAAATTGCAAAAATGTTGAAAGTAAGGTAGGAAATAAGACTACGTTAATAAAATAGTCCTTCCACTAATTTTCAAAAAGTTACACTTTTTAAATTTTTATATGACCCCCTTAGAGAAATTTGGTCAATCAGAATGTTTTTATTCTTAATGCAACAAGATCATTAAAAAAACCGCACATCTGTATCTTTAAAATCAACTGAATTATGATAAAGAAAAAAATCTAACTTATGCCACTTTTCCGAACCATGTTAAAGGCTGTTTCATCAGTGAAAATAGGAATCATATACAAATTGACGATGGAAATTGTTTAGATCCAAAATACGTTAATATGCGTCAACATTTTTCATCAGAAATGCATCTAAATAAAGCATTTCACAGACAGAGATCATATAAAGCAGTGATACCCACTACGCGGTTGGATATTCTATATATTATCATCCTGTTTTATCTTTTTTGTGATATGTCACAAATTTACATTTCTAATTTAATATAGGGTTCCCATTCACAATGTTCAATTTTCAATTAAATATAACTCGCTCAATTTTAAAGATACAGATATGCGGTTTTTTAATGATCTTGTTGCATTAAAAATAAAAATAAATTGATTGACCAAATTTGTCTAAGGGGGTTGTATAAAAATTTAAAAAGTGTAACTTTTTGAAATTAATGGTAGGACTGTTTCATTCATTAACATAGTCTTATTTCCAACCTTACTTTCAACATTTTTGCAATTTACATTGCTCACTTATCTCCAACAGGTAAAGAATTAAAGCTCGTTTCAATCTTTTTGAGACACCATATACATATATATATATATGCTGAAATGCATAATATTACAACAAAACCAAAAAACGCGTAATATTACAAGGACAATTGAGAAAAGTGTAATGAGTGTCATTTGTTTTGTCATAATAAATTACGTATAAAATGATTTTTAATTTAACATAATTGACTCATAACTTTTACGATCTTTTCAAAACATCATTCAAAAATTTGGAACCTTTGAATCCTTTTAGAATCAATAGGGTTCCAGAATCAATAGGGTTCCAGTCACATATTGTGGTAATCGTTCACAATTTCATTCGACTTGGTCATTTAGGTCTTAAAATATCATGTACACACACTTACGTTCATACACGCACATATACGCACACAAATATAATTTCAGAAACGTTTATTCGACCGACCTCAGAGATACCAAATAATCCAGAAATCCATTGAAAATTCAAATTCGAATTTTCAACTCCTTCACTATATTTTCCTTTTATATTGCACACCCCTTCAAAAAATAAGCACGAAATGCAAATTCTCAGATCACGAGTGAACGAATGAATTTCATTGGACGAAACTTGCTGTATACTTCGAGTACAATATGCAAATATAGAAACATGTTCATAATAGCAATTGGCTCCGTGTCAAAGACGTAAATCAGCGTCTTGGTAAAAGCAAGTGTTTCTTTCTGTGAGTCCTTACTTCTACTATGGACGTTAGAGTGAAAATCCGAAATAAGCATTTCATTTGATATGTTCCAAAGAAGACGTTTAGATGATGGTCAGCGATGACGTGCCGTGGGCAGGTTACAATCCGGCCAATCTATTGGAGAAGGTGCTAAATTCTTCAGAACCCTTCATTCTGTGATTTCACGCTCATGGACAGAATTCCAAAACAGCGGAACGATAAGCGAAAAGCCAGGCTCGGGCTATCCTCTATTTAAATCTTCCGATGACAGTTATTTAGCGTTATTGGTCATATGCAACAGGCAAGCAACAGAACCTGCTGATGACCACTTTGTATGACCGCTACTTAGCGGTCATCGGAAGATGTTGTAACTCGAGGGTGACCGGAGCTTGGCTTTCTGCTTATTGTTCAACTGTTTTGGAATTGGTCATAAGCATAAAATCACAGAATGGTGGACTCTGACCAATTTAGAAACTTCTCCAATAGATTGGCTGGATTCTAACCTACCCACGGCTCGCAATCGCTGACCATCCTCTAAACGCCTTCTTTGGGACATATCGAATGAAATGGCTATTTCGGATTTTCACTTCAACGTCCGTAGTAGAAGTAAGGACGCACAGAAAGAAACGCCTGCTTTTACCAACACGCTGATTTACGCATTTGGCACAAAGCCAATTGGTATTATGCATGCGTTTCTATATTTGCATACTGTACTCGAAGTATACAGCAAGTTTCGTTTAATAAAATTCATTCGTTCGCTCGTGATCTGATGTGAGAATTTGCATTTCGTACTTATTTTTTAGAGGGGAATCTGTATACAGGGGACTTTTAGTTAACCTCGTTTTACAAGTTTCGATAATTGATTTCAGACATATGTTTCCAATGTAAAATTGCATCAAAATTTAATCCAGAATTCTTTAATATATTTTTCTGGTGTGTGTGTATGTGTGTGTGTGTGTGTGTGTGGGGGGGGGGGGGGGGGGTATTTTTATAAAAAAAAATTGGGTCTAAATTTTTATGCAGACCTTTGAGTAAAAACAGTTCAATTAGTAAACGTTGCTCAGTACAGTAAATAATCAAAAGGAAAAACCGGTGCAGTTATCTGCAGTATTCATGGAGATATTTACAATAGGAATGACGTAAAAAAACTACCAAAATAAGCTAAAAGGGGAAAATTAGAAGTGGGTTTTCCCTAGACTCTTTCTTGTTTTGCAGGGCCTGACAGCAAATGGAAATCAAACTTTGCATAAAACGTGTCTGCGGAATTTTATTTACAGCTGACCCCGGATTTGCAGAGGGAAAATTACCGATTTTCACTTCCTCACACTAGTGAATGTATAGAGAGAGTATTGTTTTCATAATCGAAATTTTCGATTTCATAAGTTTCAATATATATTTTAGGACCACTTGAACACGTTTTGATTATTTTTGGAGTGATGTCTGTCTGTCTGTCTGTGGTCGATTTCTCGTGTACACGATAGCTGACACAAATTTTCACGAAACTTTATATCCAACTTCGTTAACTAAATATCATATTTTTTGAAATTCAAGCAAAAACTTCAAAATTTATTCGAAATTTTATATTTTCTTAACATGGCAGTGTAGGACAAAATTTGACTTAATTATGCATAAAAGGGGTTATTTGTGAAGCTATGATCACGAAACTTTTTCAATCATTGTAGTGAAAAATAGCTACTATACAAATTTTTGTGTTTGTGACTTCATAGTAGCCCTCTTGGGGAGGGGGGAGGGAGATTTTCCAAGCCCTTTAAAATGAAGGATAACATGCTATAATTGTGATCATTTGGACCAACAATACAGATTTTTCAAATTTTTTCTTGAAAAATTTGCATTTGTTGTTCAAGGGACCATATAAAAATTTAGACTACCTATTTTTATGATAATACCAGGCTCCAAAAAAATACATATATTAAAGAATTTCTTATTTAATTTTAACAAACTTTTAATTTGGAAATATGTGTATAAAACCAATTGAAGCTTGAATAGCAAGATCAACTAAGCTGAAACACCCTGTATATAGGGAAAAGGTAATATTACATGTAAAATCTCAATTACTTAAAAGTCTCAATTATGTTAATCTATGTTGTAAATGTTGTTCGACTCATTAAACGCATGCCTAAATTCTAGATATATATATATATAAGGTAGGCTTCACTCAATGTGGCAAAAATAAAACAGGGTGTGAAAAAATATAGATAACCACCCAAAGATCATATTATTAGCAAAATTCAAAAGCAGAACATTTTCACCTCAGTAAGTTTCTTTGCTTCTAGATATGTCGCCTACATGCAGTTGCCACACAAACATCGAGGCAAAGAATCTATGCTCATAATTTGATATTGATGGATATGTATGATTTAAACTTGATTGATCATACTATCTATCGGTTTCTTTTATAAATTTTGCCTAAATACGCCAATATATATATATTTTCCATCAATTAGGCTAGTCGCTCATATGACGTGCTATTTTTTTTTGCCCGACCTTTTGATTAGTGACACCAAAAGTTCTTATTATACGGCGCTCATTGCACTGACAACTACGCTATTTAATTGGATTAAATAAATATATGTCACAAAGTATTTGTATGTCCCATAAGTGTGTATATATATATTATATGGGCTCATATGTCATCATGTATTCATCCGAAATGATGTATTTTTGCATTAGTTCCAAGATACCACAGTTCGCGAGTTTTTACGTAGTATCTTTCTCATATAAGTCTTTTTCATTTCCTTTCTAATCGTCGCATAGTCAGTGCATTCCGCGACGAGGGTTTTATAAAGCTATAAACTCAATAGGTCGGCTCCTCGCCTGCGACGATTAACGATTGAAGTGTTTATACATATTTTATATTATACTTATTCTCCTTGAAAATATGCATATACTACTTCTCAGACTGAGAAAAAAGTCCCACTTATTCAATTGTATGTGAAAGCACATCTCAGTCAGCCGATGCGTTCCGTTGTATTTTTGAACGCGGTATAAGGACCGGTTAGTCTAACATGAAGCTTTAAGTAGCGTATCTAAAAGTTACATGTCAGCCCCAATTCTTTCTGCAATAACCACAAACAGTAAATAGAAAATGCATAAAAACCTTGTTAGATCGCAGAGTAACCTTGACTCCGCATCTTGCGCAGCACCGGCATTCACAGTTCTGGCAGAGATGCCCGATTCCGTCTGCGAATTTGGTCTTGGTGCAGATCTCGCAGGTGGAATCAAGTTGTCCACGTTTTTCCCATCGCCTTTTGGCAACGGCCGCAAACAGCAGGTCGAGGTCCTTTTTCTTTCGCCTGTAAACATGCATATATATCAGTAATCTTAAATGCTCTATTAATTTTACAGTTCACTTTCAAAATATCAAATTTAGGTTTCTCTCAAAACATTGTAGAAATCAAGTAGTAAAAGCGTTGAAGCATTATAAATAGTCCATGTGCAAGTTCATCCTTAGTGTTCGCTGCAGAAAACCTTAGTTTAACCTTTTCCTCAACAATTTGCGGTCCATTTAAATAGAAAACTTATACATTGGCAGTCGCTTGACTGAATCAAGTTGGGTAAGGTATTGTGGATTCGACAAAGCGGCTAATTCAATAAAAAAAGAAGCAAATGAGCATCTTTAATTTTTATTCTAAATTGCATATGCTATGCATTTAAAGCAAAATGCATAATATCATACATAAAACACGCTTATATTAGGCAAGATGGATTTAAGTGTTGATGTTATTCTTTTAAATTGGAAATAAATCTCTCAAACTATTGCAAAAATAATTAAAATGTTAAATTTTCGATACGAACACAGCATATATCAAATTAGTAACTTTTGGAGGCGAAAATAACATCTACCTTTTCCAGATATAATGTAAGGATAGAGAAATCACTTCAACAAAGGACAGACAGACGCCTGATTACCATTTGGAATGGTTGTTCTGTTGTGATAGGCTATTTTTCCTATGAAACAAGTTGATATTGTTAGTAATTTGAGTTTTGCTGGATTTCTAATCAAGATTTTACTTTTTAGTGTTGGTGCTCTTTTTATTTAGAATTCTGCATCGTGTTGACTGCGTTATTTTTGAGTTTGTGTTTCCCCTCTACGGAAGGGACGGACTTCAGATTTTGCCGTTAATACGAATGCCACCTTTGAATATCATACATACGATGACCTGATTCACAAACATACAAAATAAAAATACTTACAAAATAAAAGTACAAAAGAATAGTACGTAAACTACGTGCCATGTGCAGTAAAGTTAGAATGCTTCGACAAGATACCTAGACCTGAAAGTATTGCTCCGGTTCTGCGGAAACTTGACATAAACCATTTTAAGATTTCATAACTTTTTAAATATAAGTTTTTTGTTTTTGTACTTAGAAATTATTTTTTATTTTAATCAAGAAGTAGTGTTTTGTGAGATATAATTGTGTCGTGTGCTTATGTCTGTCCACATAAAAGATGCCACATAATCTTTTAAGAGCTTGTTTCTCTGTCTTTAACAGGCTTAAATTCTTGTATAAAGATATTTGTAGCATTTCTAAAGTACTTCGCAACATATTTTAAGACAAAATAAAAGTACAAAAGAATAGTACGTAAACTACGTGCCATGTGCAGTAAAGTTAGAATGTTTCGACAAGATACCTAGACCTGAAAGTATTGCTCCGGTTCTGCTGAAACTTGACATAAACCATTTTAAGATTTCATAACTTTTTTAAATATAAGTTTTTTGTTTTTGTACTTAGAAATTATTTTTTATTTTAATCAATAAGTTGTGTTTTGTGAGATATAATTGTGTCATGTGCTTATGTCTGTCCACATAAAAGATGCCACATAATCTTTTAAGAGCTTGTTTCTCTGTCTTTAACAGGCTTAAATTCTTGTATAAAGATATTTGTAGCATTTCTAAAGTACTTCGCAAAATATTTTTAGATTATTTTCAAACAAATAAAAATTGCATAGAACTATTTTTATTAATTTTGAAAAAACGGTAGAAACTGTTATTCAGGAGAGAAAAAAAATATTTTTTTTTATTTTTGATAAAATAAAAATCTTCATTATTTTCAGCTCATTCAATGGAATTCTTGTCTTGAGATAAAGAGGTCCGAGTTTTCTCTTTTCAGTATGACGTTATACTGGCGCTGTAGCAGTTGTGAAGTTCACTTCAAAGATTGACGAAAAGTACTATAACTACAGTATCTCAATGGATACGTCGACTGGTAAGGCGGAGATCCATGATTCAAATCCTGATTGAAACAAATTTTTTACAATAGCTCCTGAACAGGAACGCAGCACTGTAATTCATACCGTAGCCTCAGAATGACTAAATTTCGATTTTCAGGATTATATGTATGATTTTTGGCAGTAATTTTTAATTCAAGAGTCTTACGACGAACTGAATGCTACCTGGCATTAAAGATAGAGGAGGAGGTCAATCAAATATGAAGTTTTACTTTGACCTAAAAACTGAAGAAAAAGAAGGATTAAATGTTACGTCCACTCTAACTATAGAGGAAAAGACTGTTTTCCCAGAAGTTCAAAATATAGAGCGTCGACTGGCCAGATGAAGATCTGTGATTCAATTGCATTTTGTGTCATGTGTAATTTATACGTGAAATATTTCATTTTCCTTTCGAGTTAACGAGTATACGAAATAGTAAACTGAATAAAATGTTTAAAAAAATGATACTAAACCGAGCAAAAGAAAAAATATTGACGTCGTTTATGAATGGTCATAACGAACTCGTCGGAGAAATTTCCTTCACCTACAAACCAGAAAGCATATATATATAACAAGTCTAGCTATGGCATTTGCAAAACGAAGATATTGGGTATAGTTCTTGTGAATGATTTTCATGAAAGAAAATGGAAACCATGTTTCTAAAAAAAGAAATATACAGTAGAGATACGAATTCGTAGAATGTGGTACTTGAACCATAGAATGGACCGAAAATTATTCTTAGGGAGCGGGGTCTGGATGGGCTTATATGCTGTTTATTGATAAGGGGATCTGAAGGGTAAGAGAATATCTAGATTAGTGTGCACTGTGTTGCTTCACATCTTTTATAGCCCTCTGAGATTATGATTCTTATATCTCCTTGGGCACGCCCTTACTGACCATTCCTTAAATTTCGTATGAAACGAGAAAATTAATTGGGTTCCGGCTGCTCGTTTTAATCGGGTACTGTATATGCATAAAATTTATCGTATTCATGTATTTTGCGTTTATTCGTGTATGTAGTAAAACTCGAACGATGTCTAAAAACATAGCGATTTATCCGAGGAAATTACACTAAAATATCCATGGCTATTTATTACCGTCCCGCTGCCTTCCGCTTTAATAAACATCCCAAATTACAAAACCCCCAATAAACAAACAAACAAAATCCGGTTGCCTTGGCCCCAATCCTTCTAGTTGGAATGCGGCGATCCAAAAGCAACAGCAAAGACCCCTCTCCTCCTCTCTACCCAATGACAAAAATCGGAGCAGCGAATCACGCGAATCCTTCCGAGATCGATTCTCTCAGAAAGAAGATTAACCCGGAATGATTTGAGTCGCCGTCAGTGCCCCTGCACCCAATAAAGAGATCTCCGAAGATGTGTTTGCGGTTCGGATCCCATACAAAGTAACAGAGCTTTAATTTCGTGGAGAGAATTATCATCAATCGCATAAACATTATAAACATATTCATAGCATAGCTGGAATGTTTAGCAAGGAAAACATG
The DNA here is from genome assembly GCA_951213105.1 of Amaurobius ferox. Taxonomy (NCBI): domain Eukaryota; kingdom Metazoa; phylum Arthropoda; class Arachnida; order Araneae; family Amaurobiidae; genus Amaurobius; species Amaurobius ferox. The sequence continues at coordinate 48,580,671 of OX578144.1, read as the reverse complement.
CGATTTGTGGAGGGATTTTAAAAGTTTAGAGCCCTAAGCTAGTCTTTATGGAAGCACCTCCTCCTATTCCACCCCAAACTTTTTCACAAATTTAAGTGCATCACCAATCCTTCAGTCTTTAATTATTTTTTTACGTACATTTATTTAAAATATATTATGAATATGTTTTATTGTAACAAAATCCCCGGGAAAAAGAAAAATATTTCATTTTTACTTATATTGAGATAAAATAATGAATTAGCAACAACTTTAATTGTAAAAGAAGAGAATAATATAAATTTTTTAAAAATCGCTGGAATGTAGCTCTTCTCAACCTTTTCAAGCCAGAATCCAATTTTAAGTAACTCGTGATTTTTATTTATTTTATTTATTTATTTATTTATTTATTGTAAATATTACAAGAGAAAATTTGAAAAATCTGTATCGTTGGTTGAAATGATCACAATTAAAGTATACATATATGGCTTGAAAATATAGTATAAACGGCTCTTCGTTTTAAACGACTTGAGAAATCTTTCGAATGGCACCAAGTTTGACAATACAACCCGAAGGGGGGGGGGGGGGGTCGAAAGCCCAGACCACCCGACTCGTCCAAGGACGTAGAGCAGCAAATTGGATGGCCGGGAAGGGGGAGAGGGGGTAACTTTCCTCCGAGAGAGCTAATGACGTCCCAAACAGAAAAATTGTATCGCTGCTATTTGTCACTAGAATGATTAAAACAATTATGTTTCGCGATCATTGAGTCATAAATAACCCCTTTTATGCATTATTTTGTCAAATATTGCCCTATACTGCCATGTTAAAAAAATGTAGAATTTTAAATAAATTTTAAAGTTTTCGCTCGAGTTTCAAAAAAATTTATCTAGTTTTATATTTTTGTTAACAAAACTGAATATAAAGTTTCGTGAAAATCCATTAATATTTGTGGCACTTTCATGTACACAACAAATCGACCACAGACAGATAGGCAGACGGACATCACTCTAAAATAGTCAAAGGGTGTTTAGGAGGTCTTAAAACATATATTAGCATTGACTGTTGGACTGTTGTTGTTGTTGAGACCCAGACCGTCCGACCTACCAGAAAGGTGTTGTTGTTGTTGAGACCCAGACCGTCCGACCTACCAGAAAGGTGTAAGGTAACTGTATGGACGGCCGGGAAGTGCCACCCAATTTAGACCGGAACCCAGTGGGGGAGGCATCCACAGGGACCGTACCCTCCTTCCCCTATACCAGAAAGGTGTAAGGTAACTGTTTGGACGGCCGGGAAGTGCCACCCAATTTAGATCGGAACCCAGTGGGGGAGGCATCCACAGAGACCGTACCCTCCTTCCCCTACTACCAACCTCACGGAAGGACTTACGGACCCACATGTTTAACGTGATCGTACTCCGCGTGAACACGGCGGCAGTTTTGGCAGCGGCTGGAATCGAACCCGGGCCTACCGAGTGCAACTCCAGCGCGCTTACCAATGGGCTACCGCGCCCGACTGTTGGACTGTTGGACTGTTGTTGTTGTTGAGACCCAGACCGTCAGACCTACCAGAAAGGTGTAAGGTAACTGTATGGACGGCCGGGAAGTGCCACCCAATTTAGACCGGAACCCAGTGGGGGAGGCATCCACAGGGACCGTACCCTCCTTCCCCTACCACCAACCTCTCGGAAGGACTTACGGACCCACATGTTTAACGTGATCGTACTCCGCATGAACACGGCGGCATTTGTGGCAGCGTGCAAATCTAGCGCGCAAACCACGGGGATACCGCACCCGAGATGGCCAACAGCACGCGGCGTTCCGAGGTGGTCACCCACCAAGTACTAACCGCGCCCGATGCTGCTTCACTTCGGTGATCTAACGAGAACCGGTGTTTTCAGCACGGTACGGCCGTTGGCCCGACTGTTGGACTGTGGAAATTCTCACAGTTTTGCTGGCAGGTACTGGCGCATGTAGTAGAACATAGAACTGACGTGTATGGCGTGGCCTTCCGGTCGAGTCTTCTGTCCACAGGCCTGCAAGCATTACTCAACATCGTCTGCCAATTCACAACAAGATCCCAAAACAGACTAAAGATGATGAACCAACAATTTAATCTGTGTATGTGGGGTGCTCGGAACAGACAGGCACAATTGTTCCAATTTAGTCTGTCAGTTCTAACTGAGGATTAGACAGTATGCGTATTGCTGGCCAAATGGAGCGTTGTCTGTTCAGTTGGGCCAGATTAAAGCAGGGGACCATGGGACACAAGCACGGGGAATTATACCTACACTGCCATGGGTAGATTTTTGGTGGCCTATTTGACATTTTGAGCGGTAACTTCTATTTAAAAGTATAGAAGACTAGCAGCGATTACCCGCCGTTGCTCTGGATTTACCATGCAAAACTGCTATAAAAATTACACCAGAACATATAGGGCAGTGAATCTTATACATTGTTTTTTCACTGTGAAAGATGTAAATTCATTGCATTATGTAAGAAAAAAAAATCATTACATTATATAATTCATAGCTGCATAAGAATGATTCTTCCTCATAAAATGCTGATAATTAAATAACCATTTTTAACACTTTACAACATAGTTGAAAAGTGTTTATAACTTTGTTCATTCTGTCTGTCCGTTAGCACGATAACTGTCGTAAAAATGACTGTATCAAAATGAAATTTTAGTATGTTGTTCAGACTGTCTGTGGGACCTATGGGAATATAAATGAATAATATCACCCGATTAGTTTTGGATTGAACTCGGGTTGAAAAAAATGAAACACATTGGGACATTACTATGGGACCTAATGTTTCAAACATTTTTAAGCGAATTTAAAATTCACAAATTGCTTCGAAAGTTTAAGGAAATATTCAAATTATCCCATAAAAAATATAAAAAAATGTTCAGAAAAATATGTTCAGTAGTGTTTTTTAAATAACAATTAAAATAATAATTAAACCCTTTATATGAAGAGATCACGTGACTATTATATGAAGAGATCACGTGACCCACTTCAAAATAAAATATGGCATCCATTTTGTGTCAAAATCGTGATTTTTAAAATTATTTTTAATTTATATTTAGTATCGTATCCGTCCTAAAACCGCTTTATTTTTGCTTAATTTCTGTGCATCTGTATTCTGAAACAGTACAATTACAATATATTTGAGTTTAAATGATCAATACTATCCATATTGTGTCAAAATTGTGATTTTTAAACTTCTTTTTAATTTAAATTTAGTGTTGTGTCCATTCTAAAACCGCTTTATTTTTGCACAATTTCTGTGCATCTGTATTTTGAAACAACACAATTACAATATATTTAAGTTTAAATGAAACTTTGATTATTTCTACATATGGTTATTTCTACACATGATTATTTCATCAAACTTTGATTATTTCTACAACGAAACCTAATTTTTACTTATAAAGAATGTAAACTGATTAGGCTGTAAGATGAGTTGTATAAGAATTGCTGAATTTCTTTAATGCAAAATTATTTTGCTCAGGAGTCTGCAATATAGATGATATGAATAAAATATTCATTTATTTTACATAGAGAAGCAGACGATTTAATGGCAGACTTCTTCGATGAAGTTTTATGCATAGAGTTAAATTCCTTTGGCCTCCATGGTTTTAAGTTTTTAAGTAGAATAAACTATTGTAGTACTGCGATGAATGAAATATTTACTGTTTTTACACAGAGAGTCAGGACCGGCTGTCCAAACAACTGCTCAAGTTTTCGGATGAGTCGGACGGTCTGGGTCTTCAACAGAGAGTGAGGCGATTTATATTTTCATGACGTCATTTAAATCAAGTTTGTCTTTTTTCGATAGAAGTTTTAAATTTTGAAATATAATTAATTATTGCAGTATTGTGATATATTAACGCTGAATGTATCGCATTTTAAAGATGTTTAAATAAACTTAAAGTTGGAAAGTATTTCATAATCAATGTTTCATGCATGATTGATCTTTCTCGTGATTTCTTAATACTTTTCGTTGTTGAGTAAGCCTGTGAGAAATAAACCATGGTGATAGTTTCTAAATATAATTAATTATTGCAGTATTGTGATATATTGCCGCCGAATGTATTGCATTTTAGAGATATTTAAATAAAATTAAAGTTGGAACGTGTTTCATAATCAATGCTTTATGCATGATTGATCTTGTGATTTCTTAATACTTTTCATTGTTGAGTAAGCCTGTGAGAAATAAACCATGGTGCCAGTTTCCATTTAAATTCATATTTCAAACCTGAGCTTTTCAAAAGTGACTGATACGTTCAATAAACTCCCACAATGAATTGATTTTCACGTTTTAAACCAACTATTTCCAATCTTTTTCGTTGGGAATCATGATGTTAGAGAGTAGAACTCCTAGGAAAAGTTTCGTTTTCCATTAATATCTCGACAACCCCTGGTCTTAGAAACTCGAAACTTGGACTAAATTTATGGGTGGCTATTTTAAAGCTACCTACCATATTTCATTAAATTCGGTTTAGCCGTTCTCCCGTGGTGATGAGACAAAAGAAAGTTTTGTTTTTCACTTCTCGAGAAGCACTGGTCGTAGAAACTCGAAACGTAGATTAAATTTTATGTGGAGCTATTTCAAGACTACCCATCAAATTTCATCAAATTCGGTTTAGCCGTTCTCTCGTGATGTTGGATCATACATACATACATACTTTTCTTCTTTATATATATAGATGATATAAGAAAGAATCTTCCTCATAAATTGCTGATAATTAAATAACCATTTTGATTTCTTAATACTTTTCGTTGTTGAGTAAGCCTGTGAAAAATAAATCATAATGATAGAGTTTCCATTTTATTTAACTTCATATTTAAAACTTGTGATTTTCAAAAGTGACTAATACGTTCAATAAACTCCTACAGATCGTAGATTTAACTGACTTTCACGTTAAAACCAACGATTTCCAACCTTTTTCGTTGGGAATCATGGAGTTAGAAAGTAGAACTCCTAGGGAAAAATTTCGTTTTCCATCAATATCTCGACAACCCCTACTTTTAGAAGCTCGAAACTTAAACTAAATTTATGAAGGGCTATTTTAAAGCTACCCACCAAATTTTATTAAATTCGGTTCAGCCGTTCTTCCTTGATGATGAGATAAACGAAAGTGTTGTTTTTCACTATCTCAAGAACCACTAGTCGTAGAAACTCGAAACATGGGCTAAATTTTAAGTGGGGCTATTTAAGTAAGACTACTCAGCAAATTTCACCAAATTCGGTTCAGCCGTTCTCCAGTGATGTTGGCTCATGCATACATACATACATACTTTTCTTCTTTATATATATAGATGCAGCAATTACGTGCAATTTGAACAGTATTTAACATGCGAGAGTTTCAGAATTTATGCAGAGTACAAATTTATAAATACACTCATGTTTATAAAAATTACAACATCACGAAGGAATGATTAAATTAGAATGGCATTTATCCCACATATTACTAATAGTGATACAAATAAATGATTACCGTTTCAGACCGTACAATCACATTGCTGGCCCAAAATCAGTATTTTGTGAAGTTGCCCCTAGCGGCAATAAGAGCTTCTAAACGCCGCGGCATCGAATCAAAGAGAGTTTGCATGTGTTTCTGGGGTATTGCCTGTCAGGCTTCTTCGATCCGGGTTCACAATTCGTAGGTGGGGACTGATGGAGAACAGTAATGGCCCAGTCGATGAATGACCATATCTACATGTTCAATCGGTTATATGTCTGGCGAAGAGCAGACCCAGGAAGAAGCGGTATCTGCTGTGCAGTGAAGAAGACTTGGACATTCCAAGCAGCATGTGGTCGGACGTTGTCTTGTTGGAATATAGCGCCAGGAATATCCTGAAGGAAGGGTACAACTTCGGCCTCCAAAATCTCCCTGATGTAGCGGTTGCTGTTAAGTGTATCCGCAATGCGTAACAACCGGGACCTCCTATGATGACCAATGGCACCCCACACCATCACATTAACGTTCGTGCAATATGACGCTCTAAAACGCATGCAAGAAAATGATGCTCACCACAATATCGTCTAACGCGTATGCGGCCATCATTATAGTCCAAGTTGTAGAGGGACTCATGCGAAAACACGATCTGGTGCCAATCCGCATGCCATGATCTGCACTCATCTGCCCATTGTAATCTGAGGCATCGATGATTCAGGGTCAACGGTATCCTCCGCAAAGGAATGCTTACAAGTAATCCTCTGCGCAGCAGATGACTTCGAACAGTAGAAGCAGACAATGCCATACCTATAGCAGTGCTCCAGTTCTGCGCTAACACTCGAGAAGAAGCTGTACGGTTCATCACCGCCATGCAGATGTCTGTTATCCCGTGTTGTCGTCACATTGCGTGGTCCACTGCCGGATTTTCGCCTCGTCCGGTTTCTTTCGGTCCACTGTTTCCACACTCGCATTGCTGTTATGTCCCGTATGGGTAGCAATATCCCAGTACGAAAATTCTCCTTCCCGCAGGCCAATTATGCGTCCCTGTTCGAACTCTGTAATTTGCTTATAAGATGCCCTCTGACGTTGGCGAGGCATAGTGACTCCAATAAAACAGTTTTAAACTTGTGGGTACCGATACCGTACGTGTCTGGCACTTCCACAGCCCTCTATTTATACTCCTCGTACGACCGTTCAGAGGGTGTTGCGGAGCCCAGGCATGCGCATTCACTCTGCACTTCTAATCAATTGCATGCTCTACCCTGCTTTGCATGTCTCGTGCATTCTTTTCTAATCTGACAATTCCTTCATGGTGTTACAATTCTCATAACCATGAGCATATTTGACAACAAAAATATTGAAGTACTATTTTTATTTTTTAAACACTGTTAATATAAAAAGGAAAATTTAGATAATTCTCCGATGTTAGTTTTATTTTAATTAGGTGGGAATGTGTCGTAAATTCTCTGTCCTTTACTATGTATAAGGAAGAGGTGGCGGCTTCCCCGGTCCCCCAGAAAGTTTAATCGGGTCTTACTAGCTATAGGTTTCGATGCTCCCATCGATGTTTCGAATCTCGGTTGCGATGGGTTAACCCTACAGATCAGATGCAATGGATCACTGAGCTATACAAATAATGAGTTTTGATTTTCACGGCCGTACAATTTATGGCAGCTATTTTTAATTCACGAGTATACCATGCTGTAATAAAAAAGCATAGCAATGGTGAGGTCGTAGAAGGATAACGTTGATAAAAAAAATGTAGAGGAATTTGGAAGTCGTTTAGATCTGAAATTGTACTTAATCTGAAATCTGAAGAAATCAAGATCCACTCCAACTAGAAAAATATATCATCCTAATATCTGAATGGCTAGAACGTCTATTGCCCATGAGGAGAACGGATACGATAGATGGCTTCATTAACAGTATCCCCTACAGATACTATTAACTAAGTACCAACAATTTTTACTTATGTTAAAAATATCTGAGAATTTACAATCGATAGACGGAGAAATCAAAGGATCGAATTTTTCCATCCATTTTGAAATAAGTGATTGTTTCATTATCCAAAAGGAAACAAGTGTCATTTGCAATGATAAAAAAACGCTTGCCTGATGCCAGGAGAGAGAAAAACAGTGCCAAGTATTTTCGAGTTTCTTTCCTCTTTCAAATAAAAAAAATACCAAAGAAAAGGAAAAGTGATAAAAATAAACAGTTTCGAAAATGACAGCGATGATCCGTTCCAAATATGAAAAAGGAATATATGCAAAAGTTAAAAAAATACTTTTTCGGTTGCCTGAAAAAATTATGAATGCTGCATCTGTTAGTAAATCTACAAAGACATTTTTATCCATGTATAAAATTGTGGTATTCTAAATTTAAATTCACAGTATTTAATTCGTTGTAATTTTCCAATATCGAATAGAATAAATAATATAGAACAATAGAACAAATAATATATATATAAATTGATAGGTTGATATAAATTGATTGAAGGATAAAAGTAGTATGTAATTTATCGCTTATCCCTATTATGGAAAAAGGGGATGAGGGGAATAATAATATACAAAAATCATTATTAATTAGATAAATATATAAAAATATGAAAGAGCAAACATGGCAAAAATAAGAAAAGGCATTAACAATTAACTCAAGTTAAAAGATCAAAACATGGAGAACAATCATTTGAAAGTATATATATATATATATATATATATATATATATATATATATATATATATATATATATATATATATATATATATAGCTTACTGTAACATTTCCATTTTCTTAGGCTTAGCCCTTCTTCCACGTGTATAGCGATATATCTTGATTTTTTAAGTTTTTTTTTATTCTTTTTCATACCATTGAATTTTGTTAATTTTCTATAACTTGATAACTCGTGTTTTGTATTTTTTTCCATTTGATTGATGATTTGCTGTTTTATATTTTATCCTGTGGGTGTTTTAGAAAATTAGGTTTATCGTGTTGTAACTTCTTACTTTTTGTTCATTGGATTTTCAAATTACTATTATTACATATATATATATATATATTATATATATATATATATATATATATGAACGTATGTGTGTGTACATGATATTTTAAGACCTAAATGACCAAGTCGAATGAAATTGTGAACGATTACCACAATATGTGACTGGAACCCTATTGATTCTGGAACCCTATTGATTCTAAAAGGATTCAAAGGTTCCAAATTTTTGAATGATGTTTTGAAAAGATCGTAAAAGTTATGAGTCAATTATGTTAAATTAAAAATCATTTTATACGTAATTTATTATGACAAAACAAATGACACTCATTACACTTTTCTCAATTGTCCTTGTAATATTACGCGTTTTTTGGTTTTGTTGTAATATTATGCATTTCAGCATATATATATATATATATATATATATATATATATATATATATATATATATATATATATATATATATATATATGCATATATATATATATATATATATATACACATATATATATATATATATATATATATATATATATATATATATATATATATATATATATATATATATATAATAGTTTGAAAGTTCAATGATAGAATAGAGAGAAGTTTCAACTCAAAAAACCTAACTTTAAAATATGCCTACATAATAAAAAGAAGTATTAAATAGAAAATTATCAATCAAATGTGAAAAAAAAATTCAAATTTCTAGTCATCAAGCTGAAGATAATCAACAAATATCAATGGAATGGAATCGATAATTGAAAAACAAATAAAATCCAAGCATTAAAACTATACATGTGGATAAGCACTAGGCCTAAATAAATGAATTGTTCATTTTGAAAAACTCTTCTTCAAGTCCGAGTATTTAATCAAAATGAACACAAAATGTGTGTTTCTGATATTAGAGACAGATTATATCTATAAACTCTAATAACTTGGACGACACATAAAGAAAGAAAAATTATAAAGGATAAAAGAATACCAGAAAAAAAAATTCTTCATATGTCGTAATCAATGGAACCTAGAATAAAGAAAACAGTGTTGCCAATCGCAAAGGTAAATACAAGGTAATATTAATGCAAGAGAATGTCGATGTCTGGCTATTATAAAATACTATGAAAAGATTTCAAGAATATTCAGCTAATTCAAACTTTTTAACTATATCATTTACTAAATATGCTGGATATTTATATAATGTGCACGTAATTTTTATATGCACAGCATGAAATTTTTTATCTGATAAATATATAAATTCTAAAAAGTTGATTAAGTGTAATATTTCTAAACAATTGAATCGAGTTGCAAGAAAAAAATGGTAATATTTTATTAATGCTAAAATTAAAATAGTCTTTTTTATCATATAAATTAGTAACTATTCCATTAGAAGGTTCAATAATTAGATTTAAATCCAAAAAATTAATGTCATTACTAATAGTGGCTTCATTAGGAATTAATTCCAAATTGTCTGGATAGAAATCTATATCTACGACATAGTTTTCAGTAAATACTAAACAAATCAGATCATCACTATTAGTAATAACATTAATTTTTTTAAATTTAAATCTAATTATTGAACCTACTAATGGAATAGTTACTAATCTATATGATAAAAAAGACTATTTTAATTTTAACATAAATAAAATATTACCATTTAATTCCTGCAACTCGATTCAATTGTTTAGAAATATTATTAGAATTTATAGATTATCAGATTAAAAATTTCATGCTATGCATATAAATAATCTAAAAATTACCTGCACATTATATAAATATTCAGCATATTTAGTAAATGGTATAGTTAAAAAGTTTGGATTAGTTGCATATTCATGAAATCTCTTCATAGTATCTTATAATATACCCAGACATAAACATTCTCTTGTATTAATATTACATTGTATTTACATCCCCTTAAACATTAGCCTCACTGTTTTCGATTATATTATATACGTCCTATTATTATGTAGCTCTCACTGTAGAATATCACCCTTTATTGCCTATTCGCATTACTGTTATTTATTTCTCACGATTGGCAACAGTAGATCTCTACTTTTATCCTTTGCGATTGGCAACACTGGTGTCTTCATTCTAGGTTCCATTGGTTACGTCATGTGCAGAGTTTTTTTCCAGATATTCTTCTATCTTTTATAATTCTTCCATCTTTATGTGTGTCGTCCAAGTTATTAGAGTTTATTGATATAGTCTATCTCTAATATCAGAAACACACATTTTGTGTTCATTTTGATTAAATACCTGAACTTGAAGAAGAGTTTTTCAAAATGAACAATTTATTTATTTAGGTCTAGTGCTTATCCACGTGTATAGCTTTAATGCTTGGATTTTATTTGTTTTTCAATTGTCGATTCCATCCCATTGAAATTTGTTGATTATCTTCAGCTTGATGACTAGAAATTTGCATTTTTTTTCACATTTGATTGATGATTCTCTATTTAATACTTCTTTTTATTATGTAGGCATATTTTAAAGTTAGGTTTTTTGAGCTGCAACTTCTCTCTATTCTATCATTGGATTTTCAAACTATTATTATTATTGAAATCCTTTTATTTATAAACTGCATTTACGCAATAAATTAAATGTATTTTTAATCGTCATTCTTTATTACTTAATAACTTTAGTATTTTTAACCATTCATATTTGCAAAGTATCCTTAATTCTTTTAGCATGCTTCGGAATTTATGAAATTATTTTTTTTAATAAACTGATAACTGAACTTTTAAAAACTATTTTATTTAAAAACTGATGTATGTTAAAATTCTAAATCTGTCTAATCTAAATCTGATGTTAATATATATATATATATATATATATATATATATATATATATATATATATATATATATATATATACATATATATACAGTAGTGGAAACTTTTGGAAAAAGTATATTTTTGAGGTTTGATGGCTCAGTACCATAAAAATATATATCAATGGAAAGATTAATCAAGATTGTAATGCAATAATATTTGTTCAATTATCTGTATTCTGTTAAAAGTTATAGCCAAATTACCAGAAAAAAAAAGCACAACTTGCTTAGGTTTATTTGAATGTAGCCAATGAGCATGAGTGTTTAGAGAGCCAGTCAAGTGTCATCTTGTTTTGGCAACGAACCAACAGGTCACAGGACATTTATCAGTGTGTTATGTGATTGCTATCAAGTTGTTTGGTTTTCTTGTGTGTTCTTTGATTTAGTAAGCTTGTGAAACGTAATAAAATTAAGAGTTGACTGGTCACCTGGAACGCAATGTAAAATAGTACTATTAAGTGAACAAGACTAAAGTTACGAAGAAATTAGAAGAAATATTGGGGGAAACTTAACCGGGGGGGGGGCATTTATAAATTTTTGAAGAGTTATAAGGAGACTCGGTCACTACAAAACCAAACTGGTAAAGTCAGGAAAAGGTGCACAACAGTAAGTGATGATAGAAGAATTAAGAGACTGTGGTGATAGAAGAATTAAGAGACTAGGTGACAGAAAAACCCATCTCGGTGTATATAAGGTCAAATGGCGTAATTCAGTGTGAAGTTGAGTGCAAGGACTGTTCGGCGCAGACTGCATGAATTTAGTCTAAATGCTAGAATTCGATAAAAAAAAAGCCATTTTTATCTCTCAAACATGGGTTGAAAATATTAAACTGGGCTAAACCCCATGTTAGCTGGACAACGGAACAATGGAACAGTGTAATTTGGAGTGATGAGACTAAAATCTCCCAGTTTGGTAGTGATGGCGTAAAATACGTAAGGAGAAGAATCGGAGAAGATATGCATCCTGATTGCATTACACCTACCGTGAAACACCCGGTTAGTGTCATAATCTGGGGTTGTATGACATCAAGAGGTGTGGACAGAATTTTCGTGATCAATGGGAATTTAAATACCCAAAGATACATAAATGAAATACTTGAGCCCAAACTGCAGCCTTCTGCACGTGATATTTCCCAAGATAATGAAGCATTTAAATTTCAACAGGATTGAGCTCCATGTCATGTTGCTCGTGTGTACAAACAGTGGCTTCAAGATCATCATATTCAACTGCTGGAATGGCCTAGGAATATCGCAGACCTTAACCCCATCGAAAATCTATGGAGCCGACTAAAACTTGTTAGTAAGAAGCAACCCAGCAATAAAACCCAATTAACAGAAGCAATAATTCAATCTTGGTTTCTCATTATAACAGTTGCAGAATTAAAACACCTGGTTTACTCCATGGAAAAAGTCTGTAAGGCCGTAATTAAGGCTAAAGGTTACCCAACTAAGTATTAATTGACATGGTGAGAATTTTTGTATATCTCATTTTTTCTATGTATTTCACTTTTCTTCTTTATAAATGCTGTTCTATTAAAAATGATTCATAAATGTTATTGCATTACAATCTTGATTAAATTATATTTCCATTGATATATAATTTTATGGTATTGGTACAAAAAAGTTGTGTTATGAGCCATTAAAACTTAAAAATACACATTTTGCAAAAGGTTCCCATAATTTTGGCAACTACTGTATATATATATTTCTTATGTAATTTTTCATGATAAAACGATTGACACAAACTTTAGAACGTTCTCTCACATTTTCAAATTAATTTTTAAAAATTCACATAAAATTTAAAAAGTATTTACTGTTGTGAAATATATTCACTTTTCATATGTACTTTGGGTAATAGTTTTGTATTTTAACTCCTAACAATTCAACAATAGTAATCTATAACTAAACCCCCTTCTCTCCGTTTCTTTGCAACACCTAGGGATAAATTTGGCGAACTTGGCGACCCATTTAGAGATATATCACCAACCTGGCAATATTTTGTCTCAAGTTGACGAACATATCGTCAAAATTGCAAAAATGACGCTATATTAGCGAAAATGACGCCAAATTGAAGAATTAATTATTAAAACCTTTTATTACATGGACTCATTGGGAATGCTATCAATATTGATAATTGTCAATATTGATAGCAGTAGAGTTGCGCGACATATAAGTTAATTGGATGCTTCGAAATAGTTCTACATATTGTTATCCGAAAAAGCGCCAAATTTACAATTCAATGTTATAAACACTGTGCCGTGGATTTTATGCATCAGTTTTTCACTGTGAAAGAAGTAAATTCTTTGCAATATATAGAGAAGGTTATGTACTGCCCACATCCTATTTTTGCTTGATTTATCTTGTTCACACACAGACAGACTAACATCTTTCCAAAAAATGTTCTAAATGTGTACAAGAAGTCTGTATCAGTCAAAATATCGAATTTGAAACTTTTCGAGAAAACATTACTTTAATTCTCTATACAATAGAATTAGAAAATAATTATAAGTAAACGGTTAAGTAACTATATCAAATATGTAACTGTTTTATGCATACTTTCGCGCAATAGAAAAACCTATACAATTTTCGTTATACCGAGAGAGACAGACCGTTTCCAAGATACATATATTTCCAAACCTCGACAAAAATTTGGCCAATTTGCATTTTTTAAACTGTTCAAATAAACTGTTCATCGAGCACAGAATGCTCGATGCAGTTTTAAATGTATTTTCGCTTTTCTATAAATTTAAAATATAAACAAAACCATTGAATATAAATGATGGCACACAAACTAGTGAGTATAGATAGACTCTATGCGCAATAACTAAACTGTAAGTAACCATGTAGAGACATCATACAATATTCTTTTACATTTACTTCTCCATAAAATGGACCATTATTTCGCCATATTCCTGCGTAATAATTATTTCTCCGTATTTTTCTCTGTATTATCTCCGTAATCATTATTTTAAAATTGCATATTTCAACAGAAATCATTCCTTAAGTTATGCTGAAAATTTTCCAAACCACTTCGTGATAATAGACGAGCCTTTGCACAAGATGTTTTTACTTTTCAAAGCATAAATTAGATTTTCAGAAAGAAAAATTTCTTCACCCTACATGGCACCCACCGGCCATACATTAAACTGCCATAAACCCCTGGGTTGGCTGTATGGTCTGGGCCTTTCATGCTACCCTACATGGCACCCTGAGCCAACGGTCGTACCGTGCTGAAAACATCGGTTCTCGTTAGATCACCGAAGGCAAGCAGCATCGGGCGCGGTTAATACTTGGGTGGGTGACCACCTGGGAACAACGCGTGCTGTTGGCCCATTTCGGGCGCGGCAGCCCGGTGGTTTGCGCGCTGGATTTGCACGCTGCCACAACTGCCGCCGTGTTCATGCGGAGTACGATCACGTTAAACATGTGGGTCCGTAAGTCCTTCCGAGAGGTTGGTGGTAGGGGAAGGAGGGTATGGTCCCTGTGGATGCCTCCCCCACTGGGTTCCGGTCTAAATTGGGTGGCACTGGCACTTCCCGGCCGTTCAAACGGTTACCTTACACCTTTGTGGTAGGTCGGACGGTCTGGGTCTCAACAACAACAACAACCCTACATGGCACCCGATATTCTTTATCTTATAAGATAGCGCTGTTAATTATGCTTATGCGCATGCTTGATAGGTGAGTAACAATATAACATATGCTATTTCGAGGATACACTCCCCTCTATTATTACTGCCCTAAAACCAACAAGTATGAAACAAGATGGACCCGCAGTCTTTTGGCCCATTTACTTATGTAGAAGGTAGGATCAAAAAGTCCGGAGACTGTGCTGATATCTCTAACCCTGATTAGAGGAGAGGGGAACTATCTCACCGTGGCGTAGAGGCACATGTGACGCGAGATGTGAAAAGGAAGAAGCTTTTCCAGACAATGCGTGTCAGTGAACTGTAGTCGTTTGCGTTCGTCGAAAATGGATCGCCGACAGAAACATGAAAAATGAATCGCCGAATCGTTTCTGTCGGCGATTTTCCCAAACGCTGGTAGAATTTGATATTCGTACGTTGTTCTTCAAACGCCATTTCCGTATTCGACGAACGCGAACGACTACAGTTCACTGACACGCATTGTCTGGAAAAACACCTGCTTCTTCCTTTTCACATCTCGCTTCACATGTGCTCTACGTCACGGTGAAATAGTTCCCCTCTCCTCCAATCAGGGTTGGAGATATCAGCACAGTCTCTGAATTTTTTGATCCTACCTTGTACATAGTATAATGTATGCGAAAAATATTGTGACGGGGTCGAAAATTCGAATTCGAGTTTTCGACGGGTGAGCACGTTATAAACATCCCTGAACAAGAATTAAACGTTTTTAAGGTGATGTCTGTGCGTGCGCGCGCGCGCACGTGTGTGTGTGTGTCTGTGGAGACGATATCTCACGAAAGAATGGAGCGATTCGAACGAAATTTGGTACACAAATTACAATTCGTGAATACTGGAAGCTTACTGTTTTTAAACGCAATAAAAAGTTCAGGACCTCCTAAATTTTCGAGTGAAATTTTAAAAAAATTATCAAAAAATAAAAACTTTTAATAAAGTTGCGCAAATATTCATTTCTTGTGCCATTCTTCATTAGAAAATGACTGTTGAGATATTGCACATTTTTCAAATAAATTTATTAAAAAACTACATAAAATTAAAAAAAATTAGAATCTTTTGTGAAATATGTTCTCTTTTCATATATAATATCATGGTATAAATTTGGTGACATCATTCTGGTGGATCTAGCTCGTTCCATTCATGAGGGTACTTTGGATAATACTTTTGTATTTGGACGCCAATAATCATTTATTTGCTATAATACCTTTTCCTCCACCCATAACGCTTGGCGAAATTTTGGCGACGAATTTGGTACGTCGACAACTGTACGACTATTTTAATGTTACCAAATTAACGAAATTGTCTCCAAATTGATAAAAATGACGCTAAATCAATGAAAATGATAACTAATTGACGAAAATTCAATATCTTGGAAATAATATAAGAATCTACTATAGGAATGAACTATTATTCCGTCCGTAACGTTTGGCAAAATTTTGGTGACGAATTTGTCGGAATATCTCCAACTTGGAAACTGTTTAAATGTTGCCAAATTAACAAAAATGTGATTCAATTGATAAAAATTCGCCAAATTGATGAAACTGATTCTAAATCAATGAAATGACGACTAGTTGATGAAAATGCAATATCTTGGAAAGAATATAAGAATAGACTATAAGAATAACCCATTTCTCCGTCCGTCTGTCCATAACGCTTGGCGAGAAATTTACCGAAATGTCGCCAACTTGGCAACTTTTTTAAAATGTCGCCAAATTGATAAAAATGACGTCAAATGGGAAGTAATGTTTCACAAATTCTGATTTCCGTCATATGACGGGCATACCTGTATATAAGATATGTTCGCCTTTCCGTTCTGTAACACTTGGTAATGCATTTGTCGAACTTGGCGAATAATCTAACCAAGTTTCGCCAATTTGTCGATATTCGACCCTGATTGACGAAAATAGCGTCAGAATTGCAAAAATGAAGCTAAATTAATGAAACTGGCGCCTAATTGGTACATTAATTATTGAAATATTTTAATATATGGACTATATCGCTTATTGAGTATGCCATCAATATTGATAATTGTTTATTTAGAGTTGCGCGAAATATAAGTTAATTGGGTACTTTGAAATAGCTTTACATGTTATCATCTGGAAAATCGCCAAATGTACAATTCAACGTTAAAAGCAAAGTACGGTGGATCTTATATATTATTTTTTGACTGTAAAAGGAGTAAATTCATTGCATTATATAAGGAAAGTCATGTGTTGCCCACATCAGATTTTTTGACTTCAGATTTTTGTCTTTTTAGACATGATGAAGTCAACCCAATGTGCAATCGGAACAGATGTAGGCTGCAATGTAACTTAATTTGTGCTTAATTGCATTGATTAATTTTTTCTTGTCCTTTGCACAAACGAATGTTACTTTTCAAGGTATATTTTTACTTTAAACGAGAAAATTTCTTCACACTACATGGCACCTGAGATTCTTTATCTTATAAGTTAACTATGTGCGTTCTGTAGTGCATACCTGTGATGTGTAGATACAGGAAGGACAAGAAATGTGAAGACTGTATTATGTTGTTGTTGTTGTTGTTAAGACCCAGACCGTCCGACCTACCAGAAAGGTGTAAGGTAACTGTTTGGACTGCCGGGAAGTGCCACCCAATTTAGACCGGAACCCAGTGGGGGAGGCATCCACAGGGACCGTACCCTCCTTCCCTTACCACCAACCTCTCGAAAGGAATTACAGACCCACATGTTTAACGTGATCGTACTCCGCATGAACACGGTGGCATCTTTGGCAGTGGCGGGAATCGAACCCGGGCCTACCGAGTACAATTCCTGAGCGCTATCCACTAGGCTACAGCGCCCAGACTGCATTATGACGAAGACCCAGACCACACGACTAACCCGGAGGCATATAGCTGCTTAATGTGTGGCCGAGAGACTGTATTATATGAAAAACCTCTAACTAAACATATCTCTTTTAGTAATTTCATAATTATATTCAAATTTAATAACATTTTAAGATTTTGGTAACATTTTTCCTATGGAAAAACATAGCCTTTACAGAAAAATAATAGATCGTACGCTATGTTTAAATTTGTATTTGTTAACATCAATTTACTGAAGTACTAAACTAAATTTTCAGCTTAAATATTCCATTGCCAAATAAAAAACAGAAAATATTTGCCGATCTAGATATTTATTTTATAACTTATTATTTTTCCTATACTTTTGGATGTCGTCAAAAAAGGAGTATAAAAAACAATTTTGAGAGGAATTGGGTATTACATCGTCATTTATTTATTTCTCCTTGTATAAGAAATAAGCAGTAATTGCATAATGCCATTAAGTATGTTTAATTCTTAATGATATTTTCACTTGTCCAATCCAAGAAAATGGAACATAAAAGTGTTAGATAAAGTTGCCTAACGCAATCGACCCAGATGATCGATTTTTTATTCTTTGAGGTTTCGTTTGGACATGCAGAGATATTTAAAAGATATTCCGTCTGTAGATCGCACCAATTCATTCACGCATTTAATTCGAAAGTAGTTACTTTATTTTCGAAATATTTAAAGATATCGATTGATTGATTGTTTTGCGTTTCATGCCAAAAGCGGATAATATATAAGGTCTTTTTGAGTGTGACCTACAGCCACTGAGCCTGAGAAGGAACTCTGCTCTTGTGAAATATTATAGCAAGCTTGTTGGAGACCAGAATAGAACCTCCTCCTATCTCGAGCTGAGATAATAATCAAAGACTGAAAAGAAACAGTCCCTTTTCCCAGGAAATTTTGCAAAACATAATTACTTTGCCTTCTCAATGCCAAATAGAGCATCACTCTTTGCGGCCTTACTTTAGCCTGTAAAAGAATTCAAGGCCGTCCATTATCATACAGATCTTTTGTATCCTGTTCAAAAAGATGCTGACAACCCCGAATTTATGAGACAAATGGCTCTTGAAACTATCAGTCATATACCTGGAGACGCTCTTCAGGTGTATACAGACGGCAGCAAGAGTGATCATGGTCATTCTGGTAGTGGTGTATTTATTCATCAGGACTCCCACTACTACTTCAAGTTTTAAATGCAGAAATTCAAATTCCTGTTCGGTTTTCAGGTCGGAACTGTAGCTATTGAAAAAGGCCTTAGCTATGTTGAGCAAATTGCAGAGTTTGACTTTGTGAGCATTTGGATATTAACCGACAGCCAATCTTCAATTATATTTATGCTATCAATATTATCAATATTATTTATGCTATTTTTAGCAAATTTAATGATATTTTGTTTCTTTGAAGTGCTTGCAAATATATTGCTTTCTTGTATGTTACAAGAAATTATGCGTAGTATAATGTTTCAATACTCGAGATAAATGAAGTTTGCAAATTTTATTTATATGCATCATTTCACAAATATTGACAAACAAATATAAGTTTGTTTTTTATTAACACTTTACAACAAAGTTGAAAAGTGTTTATGACTTTGTTCATTCTGTCTGTCTGTCTGTCTGTCTGTCTGTCTGTCTGTCTGTCTGTCCGTTAGCACGATAACTGCCGTAAAAATGACTTAATCAAAATGAAATTTTAGTATGATGTTCAGACGGTCTATAGGACCTATGGGAATATAAATGAATAATATCACCCAATAAGTTTTGGATTGAACCCGGGTTGAAAAAATGGAATACATTGAGCCCTATGGGACCTAATTTTTCAAGCATTTTTTAAGCGGATTTAAAATTCCCAAATTACTTCGAAAATTTTAGGCAATATTCAAATTGTTCCATAAAATATATAAAAAAAAATTCAGCGAAATATATTCAGTTGTTTTTTAAATAAAAATTAAAATAATAATAACACCTCTTATATGAAGTGATCACGTGTCCATGATATGAAACGATCACATGACCCACTTCAAAATGATATATGGCATCCATCTTGTGTCAAAATCGTGATTTTTAAAGTTCTTTTTAATTCATATTAAGTGTTGTATCCGTCCTAAAACTATTTTATTTTTGCCTAAATTCTGTGCATCTACATACTGAAACAACGCAATGACAATATATTTCAGTTTAAATGCTCTTCCAAATTTCATTATTTCTAATATTAAGCCTATTTTTCACCTATGTAAAATGTAAACAGCAAAATATGTAGAATGAGTTGTATTAGAATCGCTGTAATTCTTTAACACAAAATCATTTAGTCCATGGAGTCTGCTTAGCTGATATGAATGAAATATTCATTGATGTTAGAAAGAGAAGGACGATATTTTTCGATGAAGTTTTACGCATTGAGTTTACTTTCTTGTAGCTCAATGGTCTTAATTTTTTAATAAAATAAATTATTATAGTATTGTGATGAATGACATGAATGGGGGAATTATTTATGAATGAAATGTTGCTTTTATAGAGAGAGCCATGCGTGTTATTTTTTTATGACGTCATTTGAATGAATTTCAGTTGTTTTCGATGATGTTTTCAAATATAATAAATTATCGTAGTATTATGATAATTCTTAAATTATTACCGAGGAATGTATCACATTTTAGAGATGTTTAAACCAGGCAATTTATACTTTAATGCCGTCATTTGAATGAAGTTAATTTTTTTCGATGAAGGTTTAAGGTGTCAAATATAATAAATTAATGTAGTATTGTGATAAGTTTTAAAATATTACCGAGGAATGTATTGCATTTTAGACATGTTTAAATAAAATTGCATTGAAGTTGGAAAGTGTTTCATAATCAATGCTTTAAGCATGATTGATCTTTCTTGTTAACACTTTACAACATAGTTGAAAAGTGTTTATGATTATGTTCATTCTGTTTGTCTATCTGTCTGTCCGTTAGCACGATAACTGCCGTAAAAATGACTTTATCAAAATGAAATTTTAGTATGTTGTTCAGACGGTCTGTGGGACCTATGGGAATATAAATGAATAATATCACCCAATTAGTTTTGGATTGAACCCAGGTTGAAAAAATGAAATACATTGAACCCTATGGGACCTAATTTTTCAAACATTTTTTAAGCGAATTTAAAATTCACAAATTGCTTCGAAAGTTTTAGGAAATATTCAAATTATCCCATAAAATATATAAAAAAATTTCAGCAAATATATTCAGTAGTTTTTCAAATAAAATGTAAAATAATAATTACACCCTTTATATGAAGAGATCACGTGAAAATTACATGACGAGATCACGTGACCCACTTCAAAATGAAATATGGCATCTATCTTGTGTCAAAATCCTAATTTTTAAAGTTCCTTTTAATTCATATTTAGTGTTGTATCTGTCCTAAAACCGCTTTAATTTTGCATAAATCCTATGCATCTACATACTGAAACAACGCAATTAGAATATATTTGAGTTTAAATGATCATTCGAATTTGATTATTTCTACAACGAAGTCTATTTTTCACTTATGTAAAATGTAAACAGCAAAATATCTCGAATTAGTTGTTTAAGAATTACTGCATTTCTGTAACGCAAAATTATTTAGCTCATGGAGTCTGCATAGCTGATATGATTGAAATATTCATTGATTTTATAGAGAGAAGGACGATTTTTTTCGATGAAGTTCTAAGCATAGAGTTTAATTACTTGTTCCTCCATGGTCTTAAACTTTTAAATAAAATATATTATTATAGTATTGTGATGAATGAAATGAATGGGAAAATGTTTATGAATGAAATGCTGCTTTTATAGAAAGAGCCAGGCGTGTTATTTTTTCTATGACGTCATTTGAATGAATGTCAGTTGTTTTCGATGAAGTTTTCTAATATAATAACCTATTGTAGTATTAGGATGATTTTAAAAATATTACCCAAGAATGTATCGCATTTCAGAGATGTTTAAACCTGGCAATTTATATTTCAATGCCGTCATTTGAATGAAGTTCATTTTTTTCAATGAACTTTTAAGTTTTTAAATATAATAAATTAATGTAGTATTGTGATAATTTTAAAAATACTACCGAAGAATGTATCGCATTTTAGAAATGTTTAAATAAAAGTACATTAAAGTTGGAAAGTGTTTCATAATCAATGCTTATGCATTATTGATCTTTCTTGTTTGTTTCTTGTAGTAATTTTGTCTCTTTGGCTTGGGAATCTATTATTCTCTTTCTTTTATATAACTGGAAATTATACGTAGTATATTTCAATACTCAATATAAATTAAGTTTGAAAATTTTATTCATATTTTATTCATATGCATAATTTCATAAATATTGTACAGTAAATATAAGCAAGTTTGCCGTGATGAAACAGTGCTAAATTTATATTAAGGTTTTTAAAATGTTTAATTTTTGTTTTATTAAAATAACTTTTTATACAGGATTACACAATTTATACATATAAAGAAGAAAAGTATGTATGTATGTATGTATATATGTATGTATGTATGATCCAACATCACAGGAGAGCGGCTGAACCGAATTTGATGAAATTTGGTGGGCAGTCTTGAAATAGACCCACTTAAAATTTAGTCCATGTTTCAAGTTTCTAACATCAGGGGTTGTTGCGATATTAATGAAAAACAAAACTTTCGTTTGTCTTATTATCACGGGAGAACAGCTGCACTGAATTTAATGAAATTTTGTGTATAGCTGTGAAATAGCCGTCCATAAATTTAGTCTAAATTTCGAGTTTCTGAGACCAGGGATTGTTGAGATATTAATGGAAAACGAAACTTTTTCGTAGGAGTTCTACTCTCTAACTCCATAATTCCCAACGAAAAAGGTTGGAAATCGTTGGTTTAAAACGTTAAAGTCAATTAAATCTCTGAGTTTTGTGGGAGTCTTTTGAACGTGGTAGTTACTTTTGAAAAACGCAGGTTTGAAATATGAATTTAAATGGAAACTCTATCACCATGGTTTATTTTTTCACAGGCTTACTCAACAAATTTTATTAATTTGAATAATAAAAATAAATGAATATAAAAATATCTATCTATCTATATATATATATATATATATAAAGAAGAAAAGTAGGTATGCATGATCCAATGGATTTTATTAGACAAAGAGTGGCCGTGCTTATTCAATGCATTAAATAGAAACGATTCTGATTGGCCAAAGAGTGGCCGTGCTTAAGCAATGGGTAAATAAGTACTTCCTTTTATGGTAAGATTATCATATCAAATTTAAAAAAAAACCTCCTTTTCAATCAAATCTTCTTATGATCAGAGTTTTGCATCGTAAATCTCGAGCAGCGCAGTGTAATAGCTGCTAGTGTACTATAAAAAATATTTATTTACATTTACACTTCTTGCACATTGGTTTATTCCTATATATAGTTTATGGTGCAATCTTAATAAAGTTTATAAAAATACTAAGGAAAGATAGTAACATATTTGTGTAAAATACAAGAAAAAACCCCTTCCAGTTTTCAAAAGTAAATTTTTAGTTTCAAACTTCCTGAATTTAATAAATGAAAATATTTTTTTTTCATGAGAATATATGTACTTTGGAGTACGATGATAACGAACTTTCAACGAAGATTTTCTGATTATTACATCAACTAAATTTATTCGGGAAAACAAAAAATCCGACTTTATATGATTTACCTGTTCTACTTTTATAACTTAAGCAAACAAATAATATATATTATGTCTGAAACTTGAAAAATCTGTAAATAAAAATAGCGCTTCATGCAATGCTAATTCAATTAAAAAAGCTCCGTAAGCCAGACCATTTGGACCAACAATGATGGATGCATCCACCCCCTTTCTAGGCGTCTTAGTTTAACTGTTACATAATGCGATGTCACAATCTCCTTAGAAAATTCTTAGTATGTGGCTCAACAAATGTTACAGTTACTGAATTCATACAGAAATTAAAGACTGTGATAAAGAATAGCACACCAAAACCAACAAATAACCACTGCGTGGAATGTACATTTGTACTACAGAAATTGGAAGATTGTTCATAGATCCGTCAGTACTACGTCAAACCATTACCATAGTATAATCTTCCTACGATGAAATATTCCCTGTACTGCAGCGAAATGATAAGATTTTTAGTGCCCTAGTTTGCAACACAGTCGTATCTAACAACCGGTTAAAGCCACCGGACCTGCAAACCAGCGCACCGGCAGACCAACAGCATATCATCCCTCTATTCAGACTACAGTCAGCGATTCTGACTAGTAAAAACATTTCTGCTAGCACACATTCAGAGTTCACATCTCCAGAATCACGTAGCACACTCTCAGGGCGAAGATTTCATTTCCCTGCAAAATTCAGGTAACATAGTAGTGAGCATAGACATGTGTGGGGCGGGGCACTAAGCCTAATAGTCAACGCACACCGCACAGGAGAAAGAACTGTATTAAGCCCCTATTGCACGACAGTTATTTGGGACAACAAACCGTTGGCAAAACAGCTCAGACAGCAAATTTAGCAGCAACATTTTAAGTTTAACCCGAAAATGCTGTTGTTGAGGGAACGGCTGTTGGAACGTCAGAAGTGAGTAAATCCGAAACGTCACAGGTCACGTGCTTTCGAGTTATTTTATTTCTTACTTTAATGGCGACCAAGATGGCCGATGAACTGTTTTGGAATGCAGAAATGGAAATTGATCTTATTGAACTTATTCAATCCAAACGGAACCCTTGGGATGTTAAGAGTACTCTTTACAGCAAGAGAGCCCCTATTACACGACAGTAATTTGAAACAACAAACCGTTCACAAAGCAGCTTTGAGACATTTGTGACGTCATTCCACGCAGCACAGAACGTCAGTGACGTCACTCCAAGCAACAAATTGGGAAGCTAAGCTTCCCCATTTGTGCTGCGTGGAGTGACGTCACAAACGTCCCAAAACTGCTTTGCTAACGGTTTTGTTGTCCCAAATTACTGTCGTGTAATAGGGGTTTTACTGTCACGAAGATGAACACGTCGAGTTAGGAGCACAATTGCTTTATCGATCGTGGAAGCTGACGGACTTCAGACTTCTTCAATGCATACACACGTGCTATATACACGAAGTTGTAATTAAATAGTGTAACGTTAATTCTGTCATTTCTAAATGTATAATCAAATGGTTTAATGTAATTCAAGAGTATTGCCTTAGAAATCTGAACGAACACCACGTGTAAGCTGTTGCAGCTGGTGATCATTACATATTTTAATTATTCGGAGGTATTTTATCGGGTATTCACGGACGCCAGTAGTAGTGCCACAGAAACCACCAAAGAATCAACCGGTTTAGAGGCAAAAAAGATATCCACTTTCATCAGGATAAAGTCAGAACAATTTCTTCAGCATAAGCACGAAATTTTTTTTCTGTGACAGACATCTGTTTATACTGTTTCAAAGTGCTTATTCTTTTAATTTGATTACTTTATTAAATAAATGATCAAAATTTATCAATTTCTTGTACAATTTGTTTTTAAAGGTGGTTTTCCTGACCTTTGACCTTTAAGCTGAACAGGCTGGGTTTTAAAACGAAATAGGATTTTAATCTGTCTGTACCGATAAAGTAAATTATAAATAGAAGACACCCACGGGTTTTTCTCAGAATTCAGCTCCATTCTGGGTGGGAGTATATAATTTCCGGTTCTCGTCTGCTCAGCGGCTTCATCATGGATTGTTGCATTTGTTGGATTAAACCTGTAAACCAAACTGAAACAAAAATATTTTTCAACTTCCTTAACATCTGAAGAAATACAGTTTAGGTTAAACGGAAGAACGCTATGCAATAACTTTCTCTGCATAATACATATAAAAGGAAAATATTGCGATGACTGAATAAGTCAAAAATCGGATTTTCATATTTTCATCGTGATCAGCTCGTTTTAAGACTCACTAGGTACGAATCAACCATTCCTACAATTATGTTTGTATGTTTACCTGTTCTTCAGGAAAATTGAACGACTTGAATGTGAAATTTGGTATCATTATTTCTACACTTTTTTAGAAAATACAAAGAAACATTATAAAAAAATAAACAGTTTTTTCGGTTTGATTGCTGAGAGAAAAATACCTAAAAAATAATACTTTATTATACAACAGTATATAAATTTTGAAGAAAATACCAACCAGTTTTAAAGGCAAAATAGAGTCTTCTTCGTTAAGATAAATCAGACAGAGCACAAATACTAATAGGACTAAGACTGATGCATCCGAACGTCGACAAACGCATTCTTGCCCTCGTTGGTATTGGTACTGTGTCTGATTTATCCTGAGAAAGAAGGCTCATTCTTACTTTGGAAAATAGTTTATTTTTTTAACCTATATATGCTTCTGTCTAACGAAGTATTAATGCTCTATATTATAAAAATATTTAAGTAAAAAAATGTTAAGGTTGTCTCTCCAGACCCCAATCAGAAGCAAAGCAAGGCATTTAGCCCTATGTTTAATAACTGAGACATTAATTTCATGAAAGTAGTAAAAAGCTCAAAATAATAAATCCGAAATATTAAATAGTTAATTTACAATACAGCCAAGTAACTTGTACAATTGTACAAATTATACCAAACAAAAAGAAAATTCTGTTTGGCGATCGAATTTTTTGAAATCCATTTTTCTCCATAGACTTAACGTTATCTGAATCTGACTTTTGACCTCAAATATCTCTGTACATAGATCTAAATCTAAAATTCGGGCCTCGTCATGACATAAAATATGATTAGGTCAAGCTATGTACAAAATTTTATATGGAATCGGTTGAGTTTTACTATAGCTACACTAGATACTTTTGCACACAGTAAAATTAGAATCGGTGCTAAGGAAACTACGCTCGGAACTCGCTTCACTTCAAAAAATAGCCATTACATGTTGTTGTTGTTGTTGAGACCCAGACCGTCCGACCTACCAGAAAGGTGTAAGGTAACTGTTTGGACGGTCGGGAAGTGCCACCCAATTTAGACCGGAACCCAGTGGGGGAGGCATCCACAGGGACCGTACCCTCCTTCCCCTACCACCAACCTCTCGGAAGGACTTTCGGACCCACATGTTTAACGTGATCGTACTCCGCATGAACACGGCGGCAGTTTTGGCAGTGCCTGGAATAGAACCCGGGCCTACCGAGTGCAACTCCAGCGCGCTAACCAATGGGCTACCGCGCCCCGCCATTACATGTGTAATATTTTAATGTAAAAGCAAAAAACCAACATTGGTTATTGGGGCGCTAACATACAATGTTCTAGAAATATTTCACGCTTTTAATCAAAATTAATAATGATTGCAAAAAAATTGGGAATTCTTCAAAAAGTATTTTCAGTTCCTCTTTAGTACCTCCCATTGACTAGAAGTCTAAAACGTTGCATACTTACAGTATCGACCATAGGACAGAACTTAACTGCACCAATTTTTGATTAAGAATATTTTCGACGCTAAACTCCATACATTGTTAAATAAAGTCAAACTTGTTAAAAGAAAGCTATAACTAAAATTATTTTAAACAGTATTCATTTCCCTCTCTTTGACAGGTTTAAATACTAGCATCGTATAAAAAGGATTTACCTAATAATTAAATAGTTATTACAAATCTTTCACGTTTCATTTCATTTTTCTTTTTCTTTGAGTACCTTAAAAAGTGACACAATTTTATATCATTTTCCAGAAGAAAAATTGACTATACTGAAAAAATAGCAGTCATTTTGAATGGCTTACCTATTTTTATCAATTCAGCAGACATTTTATATGTATTTTCACACAAGGAAGTGAACACATACACAAGAAAGTGAACACAGACACAAGAAGATGAATGACTCGTATAAAATTAGATCTGACAGTTTTTAAGAAATTTTAGTGTTAAGACATTTTGCACATAGATTTGTGTTCTCGCTTTATTAAAAATTCTCCAGATGTCATCGTATTATAAGTTCGAAATCGAGAGTGGCACTCACCTAAGGTTCACACAGGTACTTCTTTCCCATCATTGGGAACACATTTTTAACACTTTGCAACAAAGTTGAAAAGTGTTTATGACTTTGTTCACTCTGTCTGTCAGTCGGTCTGTCCGTTAGCACGATAACTGCCGTAAAAATGACTCAATCAAAATGAAATTTTAGTACGTTGTTCAGACGGTCTGTAGGACCTATGGGAATATAAATGAATAGTATCACCCAATTAGTTTTGGATTGAACCCGGGTTGAAAAAATGAAATACATTGAGCCCTATGGGACCTAATTTTTCAAACATTTTTTAAGCGGATTTGAAATTCACAAATTGCTTCGAAAATGTTAGGTAATATTCAAATTGTTCCATAAAATATATAAAAAAAATTTAGCGAAATATATTCAGTAGTTTTTTAAATAAAAATTAAAATAATAATAACACCTCTTATATGAAGCGATAACGTGACCACGATATGAAAATACCACGTGACCCACTTCAAAATGATATATGGCATCCATTTTGTCTCAAAATCGTGATTTTTTAAGTTCTTTTTAATTCATATTGAGTGTTGTATCCGTCCTAAAATCACTTTATTTTTGCATAAATTCTGTGCATCTACATACTGAAACAACGCAATTACAATATATTTGAGTTTAAATGCTCATCCAAATTTGATTATTTTTACAACGAAGCCTATTTTTCACCTATGTAAAATGTAAACAGCAAAATATGTAGAATGATTTGTATTAGAATTGCTGTAGTTCTTTAACACAAAATAATTTAGTTCATGGAGTCTGCATTGCTGATATGAATGAAATATTCATTGATTTTACAAACAGAAGGACGATTTTTTTCGATGAATTTTTACGCATAGTGTTTAATTACGTGTAGCTCCATGGTCTTAACTTTTAAATAAAATAAATTATTATAGTATTCTGATGAATGACATGAATGGGAAAATGTTATGAATGAAATGCTGTTTTTATAGAGAGATCCAGGCGTGTTATTTTTTCTATGACGTCATTTGAATGAATTTCAACTGTTTTCGATGAAGTTTTCAAATATAATAAATTATCGTAGTATTATGATGGTTTTAAAAATATTTCCGAGGAATGTATAGCATTTTAGGGATGTTTAAACCAGGCAATTTATAATTGAATGACGTTATTTTAATGAAGTTCATTTTTTTCGATGAAGGTTTAAGTTTTCAAATATAATAAATTAATGTAGTATTGTGATGAGTTTTAATATATTACCGAGGAATTGGAAAGTGTTTCATAATCAATGCTTTAAGCATGATTGATCTTTCTTGTTTTATTCTCTTATAGAGTGCTGGCAAATGCATGTGATATTTCCAGATTAAAACTTGGTATGTTACAAAAATAGTGTTCATTTTGACTGGTCTATCTAAAAATTTAAATCAATTGACATAGCTAAAAATTAAATAATGTTCACTTTTTAGATAGAAAGCCTCCACGACTATTATCATTGCTGCAGGAATTACAATCGTTCTCAACAAAAAATAATGCTATAAAACCTTAAATGCATAGTTTTCATGAAACTGGTTTTAAAGTCAATATAACTAGTTCTAAACACAGAAAGAGAGAGAGAGAGAGTTCATGAAGTACTTAAAAGTGTTCATAAAGTCTTTAGAAGTGGTTACCATTAAAAATCTTGAATTATTTATGCATTTAATAAAACGAAAAAATAAATTATTGGATAACTTTCAAAACATTTAAACACATCAAAGTTTTCTGCTTAGAAAATTTCCAATGTTAACTATTCAACAGATAAAAATGGTTTCAAAATGTTTCTATTACACCAATATCCTCTAATACAAACTCCAAAAATTATGGATCGATGGCTAAGGGAATACGTAAGATTATTTTTAAACTGGAAATATGGAAAATGCATAAAATGAACGATTTACTGTATTTAAAATACAGCACCTAGTCCTGTCGAAATAATAAAAAAATTAAATAAAATCGCTCACAAGCTGATATAAAAATAATTTTAAAGAAGTCACTTCGTTATGAAAACGGCATGAAACCATTGAGTAAATGCGCAGAATGATTTTGGAGTCATTTTTTTTTTTCGCAATTTAGAGTGGATGCTCTATATCAATATTTCCGAAGAATAAGACTCTTTATTTCCTCCGAAACCGGTTGGTCGCTTTACATAATGGTTTTATGTTATTTTGTTATCGAAGTGTTTACTTTACTGGAACATAAAATTAATTGTAAAATGCAATTTACCTAATTCGCCTCTCATTTAAAAACGCAACTGCTTTTTAAACTGCTGCAATCTCTAC
This sequence comes from Amaurobius ferox, assembly GCA_951213105.1. NCBI lineage: Eukaryota > Metazoa > Arthropoda > Arachnida > Araneae > Amaurobiidae > Amaurobius > Amaurobius ferox. The sequence continues at coordinate 48,550,644 of OX578144.1, read as the reverse complement.
CTACTATATTTACGCTCATATTGAGAATCCTGTCTATCCCAGACAGTTCATAACAGATGTTGCGTTTTCTATAAGCATTCTTCATCACTCAAGAAACAGCTGCACTGCAGATGGTTATATACCCATTGCCCTTTTGTATCGCCTATCAAAACTTTATCTTCTCTTATCATTGTCTGCCTCTGAGTTGTGACTCATATCCATAGTTTTCGATGTGGATAATGGAAATGGAAGAAAAATAACGCAATAAAAATGAAAAATAAAATACGTTTCAAATTAATCTATACCACTCACATAATTTTGCTTTCTCTTACAAAACTGTATTTATACAATAGTATAGGAAAAGTACGCTTTCTCTCATTTTTACTTCCCCTACATATATGCGTAGTAGTTAGTTGGAACTGATCAATACTATTAAAAGATATAACGAAATATATATATATATATATATATATATATATATATATATATATATATATATATATATATATATATATATATATATATATATATATATATATATATATATAATGCATAAAAAAGGAATGGATAAAAAGTGAAAAAAGGCAGGAAGGCTTAGCAAAAAGCTTACTTGATGGCGGTAAGGGGTTGTGACCTCACGCCCCAGTTCTCAACGAGCTCGTCATAAATGCCGCGGCACTTCACTCCTGGTCGCCAGCTTTGGCTCAAATAGCCAGCTTTGGCTTTGCTTTTTGCTAAGCCTTCCTTCCTTTTTTCACTTTTTATCCATTCCTTTTTTATGCATTATATGGTGTATAGTACCTCTTGCTGCTTTGCGCATCATTACTATAACACATATCTTTCTGATAATCCACTTTCTTTATATTATATATTTTATATATATATATATATATATATATATATATATATATATATATATATATATATATATATATATATATATATATGTATATATGTATATATATGTATATATATATATATATATATATATATATATATATATATATATATATATATATATATGTATATATATAATAAAAAAGATAAAAATAAATAAATAAAAATAGTAAGACTAATTTAAACATGATCAGTGTCATACCCTGGTTCAAAAACAATACGGAGGAAAATAAAGTAAAGAGGATATGATAAGAAATATCAGACATAAGGAAAACAATGCTACCATATAAGGCAAAATGATCTTAATTTTAAAATATCAATAATACACATGAATTTATCAACATTCAAGAGCGTTACATACAAATCAAGTTCAAACATCAAAGGATTATCAAAATCTGGAGGCTCAAAATATTAAAATGACAAAAATAAGAGAGAAGATGCAATCCGAAAATATGAAATTGGATAGAATCTCCGTAGATCCAGCTTTTCAAGGATCTTTGCATCCACACAGGTTCCAAATGTGTTTCGCTCAACGATACAGCCACATGGTCGAAATATTGTCAAGATCCAAATATATATATATATATATATATATATATATATATATATATATATATATATGTATATATATATGCATATATATATATATATATATGTGTGTGTGTGTGTAAAAAAAAATTATAGATATAATCTACTCGTCTACTTGCGGCAACCCTGTTCAGAGACTACTATCTGGTACACGTGTTTATTACGATCGGAATGAAACTCGATTTTCCGCCTCTCCCAGGTCTTTCCTGAAACACGTGGATTCAACTCATGTATGTATCTGTTTCTGATTTTAATTTCATTTTAATTTCATTTTAATTTCATTTTTATCATTCTGTCAGCCAGTAGACAGTGTCAGTGGGGTTTACAGTCATATACTACCGCCATTGTTAGAAACTGGCTTTTATTTCGGTTTTAATTTAAAATATAGGCTCTGTCTTGGTGGAGAGTGCATTTCTAAATTAACCTCCATTTTTAAGGCTACGTGCTTTTCTTGTCTTTTGATTTGGTTGCTAGTCATCATATGTTGGTTTCAACTATTTGTTACTCAGTGTTTCGATATCTTTATCAGGTGATTATAGCCTTTTTATTTTTGTCGCTATTATTTCTATTTCTAATCAGCTTGTATGATGTTTTGACTGGCTCGATTCGCCCTTTTTACATGTAAAATTTTCTTTTTTCCCCTTTATCAGTCAATTTTCTTGCTTACTTCCATTGCCTCGTTTGTTTTTTCATATTGTTTTTTGAATATTTTTATTTCGACGACATAGGCGGAACGGAGTAACTAGTGAAAGTTATTCGTACTCTTAAATATGCATTGCTATAATGATCATTTAAATTTTACATTTATGATATCCATGACAATTACATAGATTAATAGAAGTACTAATAAATTACGTAAATGATAAAAGGAAAGTTAATTTGATCACTTTTGAGGTTTATTTGAACATTTTCCAAGTTGTAACACCACAATTTTACATACATATTATGATACTAATTACTTGTTTAAATTTGCCTATAACGTACACTAGTCAGTCAAACAAACTTTTCTCTCTAAACCATTTGGGGCTCTAAATTCATCCCCTAAAGTATCTTGAACTGACATAAAATAATATCAAGTGGCTTCTAAAGCTCCAAAAACTTATGTTTTATTAGGTTCAGAAAAAATATCCTCATCTTCAAATCCATCACTAGCATTTCATACATTTTTCTAAAAATTCTATAGTTATAGCTAATTCTCTAGTCCTTTACGGTCTCTTGAGAATACAATGCAACTTTGTTATCGATATCTTTGTAGTCATTAATGTCGGGAATAATATACATCTACTTTCATTTATGATTTATAATAAATTTAATAAAGTATCGCGGCTAGAGTCCTCATTTTTAAATTCATTTTATTTGTCATCGGACACAACCCCTAAATATTTAAAGACATTTTTTAGAATTAACACTTTACAACAAAGTTGAAAAGTGTTTATGAATTTGTTCATTCTGTCTGTCTGTCCGTTAACACGATAATTGCCGTTAAAATGACTTAATCAAAATGAAATTTTAGTATGTTGTTCAGACAGTCTGTAGAACCTATGGGAATATAAATGAATAATATCACCCAATTAGTTTCGGATTGAGCCCGAGTTGAAAAAATGAAATACATTGAACCCTATGGGACATAATTTTTCAAACATTTTTTAAGCGGATTTAAAATTCACAAATTGCTTCGAAAATTTGAGGTAAAATTCAAATTGTTCCATAAAATATATAAAAAAAATTCAGCAAAATATATTCAGTAAATTTTTAAATAAAAATTAATATAATAATTACACAATAACACCTCTTATATGAAGCGAGCACGTGACCATGATATGAAAAGATCACGTGAACCACTTCAAAATGAAATATGGCATCCATCTTGTCTCAAAATCGTGATTTTTAAAGTTATTTTTAATTCATATTGAGTGTTATATCCGTCCTAAAACCGCTTTCTTTTTGCTTAAATTCTGTGCTACTACATACTGAAACAACGCAATTACAATATATTTGAGTTTAAATGATCATCCAAATTTGATTATTTTTACAACGAAGCTTATTTTTCACTTATGTAAAATGTAAACAGCAAAATATGTAGAATGAGTTGTATAAGAATTGCTGTATTTCTTTAACACAAAATTATTTAGCTCATGGAGTCTGCATAGCTGATATGAATGAAATATTCATTGATTTTACAGAGAGAAGGACGATTTCTTTCGATGAAGTTTTAAGCATAGAGTTTAATTACTTGTAGCTCCATGGTCTTAATTTTTAAATAAAATACATTATTATAGTATTGTGATGAATGATATGAATGGGAAAATGTTATAAATGAAATGCTGCTTTTATAGAGAGAGCCAGACGCGTTATTTTTTCTATGACGTCATTTGAATGAAATTAAGTTGTTTTCGATGAAGTTTTCAAATATAATAAATTATCGTAGTATTATGATAATTTAAAAAATATTACCGGGGAATGTATCGCATAAAATGCGAGACATCTCTAAACATCTCTAAAAGAGACTTTAAACATCTCTAAAAGAGATGTTTAAACCAGGCAATTTATATTTCAAAGCCGTTATTTGAATGAAGTTCATTTTTTTCGATGAAGGTTTAAGTTTTCAAATATAATAAATTAATGTAGTATTGTGATAGGTTTTAAAATATTACCGAGGAATGTATTGCATTTTAGAAATGTTTAAATAAAATTGCATTGAAGTTGGAAAGTGTTTCATAATCAATGCTTTAAGCATGATTGATCTTTCTTGTTTCATTTGAGACTGAATTCCAACTTCTGTGAATGCAATTGATAGCGTACAAAATGAATACTTTCAAACATTTTAGTACCATTATTTTCATCAAGAGCTTGTATCAAATCGCTAACTAGCAATGTTTTATACCCATTAGCAATGTTTTATACCCACTAGCAATGTTTTATATCACGAATAACTAACTCCTTAGTCAAGAGTTGAAGAAGTGCAGTAATGTTTAGTGGCAGAAATATAATTTCTATAACTTCTAAACTTTCTGGTTGACTGTGAACAGGGCAGTGGCCGACAATAAAAGCAACATTTTTTTCTGGCATAAAAATTTCATATCCAGTTTACAAATATACTTCTCTCACATTACTGCCGTCATCCATGCATTTGAATTAGCTTCATTAATCAATTGAGGTAGATTTTGCGTGTTTTTGAAGCATATCCGAGTTTTGCCTTTTTTACGATCACTAGAGGACAGCTTTTCTCTTTCACTCATATTAGCATCGAGAAAAATTATCAAACGCTGTTTACTAAGTTTACCAACAGTGTACTTTTCGTCTTTAAATGCCAGAGTTTTGTCGGTAAAATGACAATAAAATAGTCCGGTTTCATCTAAGTTAAACACGTCCGTCTTTGAATAGTGGGTTAAAATATCCTTCAGTGTATGACTTTTCGATTTTGCACTACATTGACATCGGGCTAACGGCCATACCGTGCTGAAAACACCGGTTCTCGTTAGATCATCGAAGTCAAGTAGCATCGGGCGCTGTTAGTACTTGGGTGGGTGACCACCTGGGAACACCGCGTGCTGTTGGCATATTTCGGGTGCGGCAGCCCAGTGGTTTGCGCGCTGGATTTGCACAATGCCACAACTGTCGGCGTGTTCATGCGGAGTACGATCACGTTAAACATGTGGGTCCGTAAGTCCTTCCGAGAGGTTGGTGGTAGGGGAAGGAGGGTAGGTCCCTGTGGATGTCTCCCCCACTGGGTTCCGGTCTAAATCGGGTGGCACTTCCCGGCCGTCCAAACGGTTACCTTACACATATCTGGTAGGTCGGACGGTCTGGGTCTCAACAACAACTACATTGACATCAACATTTGCTGCCTCTCCGCTCACTTTTTGAATTAGTTTCTTTAAAGCATATTATGTAAAATTTATTACCATTAAAATATTTGATATTGCGTTCATTCGCGATTTTTATGATCTTTTCTTTAAGAATTGCAGCAAAAATTGATACATTGTCGAGTATGACAAATTCCACCCAATAAAGTAAGGTGTTCGTCTGTTCTCGAAATCACGTGCTAGTGTTAGTATGACTCATTTCGGAATTATTCATCTTATCTTTCGTCGTCTTTTACCTTTTACACAATGACGAGTTATCCGGAATAGCATTTGAATTAGCGAAGAGTAAACGAGGATTTAATTACATTGTTGTTTATGAGAACCAGACGGGACTGAAGAAAAGTGACGATTTAAGTGGAGTGCCGAGTCATACAGGTGACGACTTATCAAGGTCTTACTGTATATATATCACGTAATGCTGTGTCATGTGACTATTTCTGAGAGAGAATGTCATACGTGCGATAAATTTTCTTTCTGAAAATAATTTTTTCGATTTAAATTTTTTTCTTCACATCTCGGTTTTGAATAACTTAAAACATGAATTCATTTTTATCATAGAATGTACGTTAATTTGTGTGTGTGTGTGCGTTCGTTTGTACGTGTGTGTGTGCATTCGAGCGTGTGTGTGCGTGTAATTATTTACATCTGAATGATTGTATGGATATAAGTAATTTAATATTAAAAAATGTAAAAATATTTCCATAATATATTGGTTATTATTTCCAACTTAAAAAGGGAACTTGAAATCTCAGATTAGATTGTTGTACAACGTTCTTCTCCCCGAGGCCTATTTCCGAGATAAACTCTGATGACGCAATGAGATCATGCTAAGAATTGGATATCTCTCGTCTGCGTCGGCGCGTTCCTCTTCGAATCGACAGGTGGCGCCCGTATGCATCGATTCTCAACCTCATCGAACGGTCTTTTACATGAGCAAAACTGCTGCATCTCTAGATCACGGGCTGTTGTTCAGACTATTTTCCTTACGCACGAATTCTAGGGGTTCATTCAGCAATTCTGGTAGATGCTTCTTACGCACGGCCGCTGGATGGGGAATCTAATGGGTATACAGTCAGGAAGATGAAAAGGTTTTCAAGGGGCTATTCATTGTACTTAGAATAGAAGAGTGATCGCTGTGTTGCACTAATTAAGCCTCTTATATTATTTGACCACAGAATTTTAAAAATAAAATAAATCAATAACTGCACGATTATTATTTGATTTATAATATTAAAACGTGACTCTTAATTCATCTTTCCTCCAAAGCTATATTTCACTCAAACATGTTAAATGTATGATATGTTTACTTATATAATGTGTTATAATCACAACAGTATATTCTGGTTATAAAAATATCAAAGTATTAAACGCTTATTCATTTATTTTCGTTAGTCTAGTAAAATTCAAAAGAACATCTTAAAAAGACGAGATTATATACTTTATATTTGAACTCTTGTTGCACGAATAGATATACAATTTATATTTATGGACATGATTACGTGCGTGTTACCACTTTATTCACAAATAATGAGTTCAACAACAACAAAAAATATGAAGACTTTACAATTTTTACTTTTTCTATTTATAGAGAAAATGGTTTTCCCCAAAATTTTCAAATTCCATATTTTAGCAGAAACGCACGTTTTACAACTTCCTAGACACATTTTGAACACTTTCAAAATGTTTATCAGTGTATCATGCGTGTACGCGAGAAATAGAGAGAAAAAGGTGTGGTTCCGATAACTCAGGAACAAATGCACGTACTAATATGAAATTTTATGTGGTGATATATTATGTAAAAGACTAGAGCAAAATATAACTTTCTTGTAGTTTACTTGAAAACTAAAATTATTTGAATTTTAAGATTTTCGTAGCCTCATTTGGTAGGAAAAAAACATGATAATTTCCGGAACAATAGCAGGAGCATAATAGCATATTTACTCAAATGAATCAAATGCATCCAATTCATTACCGTCACTACGCTGTTGCTAACTTAACCAAATAGCAAAGAATTTTTAAGAAAAATGTGCCGCAACTATGGAAATTTGTGTGCAGTTTTAATGGTTAGAACAAACTTTTGCAATATTTAAAATTTTTATAGCATTGATTCTAAGGAGAAAATTATAGATATTCATGGTATTAGTTCCCGGAGAAAACGAAAGTAGCATCTATACAATAAAATGATTATGATATAAATTCTTTTCTACATTTTGGTACTGTACTCAATTCTGTAAAAGTGATTATTATTCAATATTCATTACTGAATTCACCATATCCATTTATGTCTAAGTCGATCGAGCAGTATATTTATGGAACAATAACAAACTGGTTCACAGTGTAAAATGCAGAACAAATAAAGATAAATAAGCATACTTACGTTTTGGAAGCAACTGAATTTCCTTCTTCAGTACCGTAAGTCTGGATCTGAACGCTTAAGGACCTGAACGTTGTTCTTGTGCATGGTATTGTGCCTATTTCATAGTTTTGACTTTGGGTTTCTTGATCTGTCTAATATTGAAGAAAAGAATTCAACGTATACCGAAACAATTGTATGCTGCGTTGTTTTTTAATTTAAATTTGATTACGTTGCTTAACTTTTCATTATTCTTTGCACAAAGTGTTACATGTTCTGTGAGTATTAGACATTATATATAAGAGTGATAGGTTGGAAAATCTTTAGATTTCATCGGAGACTACTATGGCATGCAACGTTAATCTAACATATATCCAGAGGAGTACGGTGGTGAGGTACTCCTGGAATAACCAGCTTCAATTCTCTAATGCAGCTCTTTAGATACTCTCGAAATCGACTGCGGCTGATTTCATTAAAATATGTAAAGCTGATGTTACCACCAGATCAAAGACTTTATTTGAGAAGCCATATAAATTAAATGATCGTAACAAGATATGCTTAATTACGAAGATTCGTATTTCGTTTGCATCACACTTACCTCCTGAGGTATAACAAGCCAAAGAAACTACTATTAGTACCCTTCCAATCCATCGGGAATTACATCATTGATTATCATGGTATGCCAGGGCTACACAAGACTCACATCACCCAGTGCAAGAAAACAACTTCAGTAGTGCTTAGCTTGTCGCTTGTGTACAACAGAAGAATGGCATAAATTTCATGTGGAGTGCCACATCATGCTTCAAAATTTTTTAATCAAATAGCAGTGCTCAGGTATAGTATAGCGTTTGCCCGGTGAATGCTTTTTTTTTCTGACTATATTGCACTGATTATCAATTCATGATCAAATTCGGGGGGGGGGGGGGCATCCTGTTTGTAAAAGTCTGCAGCTATTTTTAATGAAAAGAAATGAGTTCTTTGATTGTAGTGCCCTCAAATATGAACTCATAAAGCTACATAAGCATTATAACCGATTTTTTACTGCCTACGTTGTGGCAGTACTTTGGCACAAACCCCTGTCTCTTTCATCAGGATTTGGCGCCATGCCACACTTCGAGGTCTGTTCAGACCTAGTTTGAAGAGCATAAGACATAAAAGTTAGATTGGCCGGTCCAGATCTAAATCCAATCAAACACCAGTGAGACCGAAGAACGTCGAATCCATCTCCAAGTGTGAAAGTCCTCTTCTAAGATTTCTCTAGCAGTGGATTTAATCGATGAATGGCGGCATGTTCCAGTAAGTGCATACCAAAAATTGGTGGAAAGCATATATAGAAGTGTCTAAACAGTCATTGCAGCTAAGAGTGGCCCAATAATGTATTTATTTCGTTAAGTAAATGCAATCTTCCTCTTTTAATTTAGATGTCCGAATAATTTTATCCACATAGTGAATGATAACATACCATTTTCTTTAAAGAATTTCAATCTATGTATTTCTAAACTTATAAACATAATATCTCTTTCGAAAAGCGAATTTTTGGAATAATATTTTTAAATATTTAAAACACTTATCTATTTTCAAAAACTTCATCGTGAAAGGAAAAATGAAAATTTCGTCCAAATTATATAATGTGCAAAAGGACAACACAAACATAAATATCAAAATTCGTTTAGTAGTTTTAGCGCTAGAATTATGCATCTTAACTTAATCCCTCTCTCACTTGCAAGGGTGCAAGAGAAAAATCAATCGAGTTCAAAACATATGAAAATGAGATTATGATGTCATTGTATTGTTGTCACAGGTAATTCAGATAGGGAAAATTGTAAAGTTAAAAGTTATTGAATTTTTAAACAAGAAAGATCAATCATGCTTAAAGCATTGATTATGAAACACTTTCCAACTTCAATGCAATTTTATTTAAAAAAGTCGAAAATGCAATACATTCCTCGGTAATATTTTAAAACTTATCACAATACTACATTGATTTATCATATTTGAAAACTTAAACCTTCATTGAGAAAAATGAACTTCATTCAAATGACGGCATTGAAATATAAATTGCCTGGTTTAAATATCTCTAAAATGCAATACATTCCACGGTAATATTTTTAAAACTATCATAATACTACGATAATTTATTATATTTGAAAACTTCATCGAAAACAACTGAAATAAATTCAAATGACGTCATAGAAAAAATAACACGCCTGGATCTCTCTATAAAAGCAGGATTTCATTCATAACTTTCTCCATTTCATTCATCACAATACTATAATAATTTATTTTATTAAAAAATTAAGACTATGGAGCTCCAATTCATAAACTTTATGCTTAAAACTTCATCGAAAAAAATCGTCCTTCTGTTTATAAAATCAATTAATATTTCATTTATATCAGCCATGCAGACTCCATGGACTGAATTATTTTGTGTTAAAGAAATACAGTAATTCTAATACAACTCATTCTACATATTTTGCTGTTTACATTTTACATAGGTGAAAAATAGGCTTAGTTGTAGAAATAATCAAATTTGAATGAGAATTTAAACTCAAATATATTGTCATTGTGTTGTTTTAGTATGTAGATGCACAGAATTTAAGCAAAAATAAAGTAGTTTTAGGACGGATACAACACTCAATATGAATTAAAAAGAACTTTAAAAAATCACGATTTTGAAACAAGATGGATGCCATATATCATTTTGAAGTGGGTCATGTGATCGTTTCATATCATGGTCACGTGATCGTTTCATATAAGATGTGTAACTATTATTTTAATTTTTATTTAAAAAACTACTGAATATATTTCGCTGAATTTTTTTTTATATATTTTATGGAACAATTTGACTATTACCTAAAATTTTCGAAGCAATTTGTGAATTTTAAATCCGCTTAAAAAATGTTTGAAAAATTAGGTCCCATAGGGCTCAATGTATTTCATTTTTTCAACCCGGGTTCAATCCAAAACTAATTGGGTGATATTATTCATTTATATTCCCATAGGTCCTACAGACCGTCTGAACAACATACTAAAATTTTATTTTGATTAAGTCATTTTTACGGCAGTTATCGTGCTAACGGACAGACAGACAGACAGACAGAATGAACAGAGTCATAAACACTTTTCAACTTTGTTGTAAAGTGTTAAAAACCGAGATTAAATAACCAATTGCGCAAGTATATTAAAACCTTATGTTATTGTAGTTTCGGTGGAAAACAGCAAGCATTAAACTCACGCTTAAAAATATTTTATATAAAAAGTGTACAAACCTTTCTGGTTTATAATATTTCAAAATTTATCTTTCTTATCGTAGAAAATTTCAGTTTTGGAACTCTGGTTCTTTCCAGCATCTTTCAATTGTTTTGGTATAACGGTGTGAAAAGTATAATTTTTCCGAAATGTCAATACATTTTTATCACCATGAAAAGCAATATAAACAATAAAAGTATACAAAGCTTCGAAAAAATATCTAGAGGGCGAATTTCTACTTGTTTTTCTCATACATTCATATAACATGTTGTTTAAGTCTACTTCTATCATAATCGGTATCCAAATTAAAAATATACTTTACAGCTTTTCTTCTCTAACTGTTTTTCTAAAATTTTTGTTAATATTATTTAAATAAAAGTATTTTTTTAGTTGTCAATAGATTTGTCTCACCGATAAACCTGATCTGTGTTAATATATGCTATTTTAATACTCTTTACATCCATAGCGTCATTCAAACTATCCTTTTACAGCATTGACTATCTATACAATAATTGCTTTGGAAATTATCTTGTTTCTAATATAAGAAACAATGGTATGGAAATCTTAAATTTCGAATTATTCATGTTCTACTCATAGAAATTACTAAAAATTCTATCTGGTTCTAGTTCTAATTACTTTCCTTATATACATAATGTATAAGGAAAGTATTGTGACGGGGTCGAAAATTCGAATTCGAGTTTTCGACGGGAGAGCACGTTTCTAGCATCCCTGATCACGAATCAAACATTTTTGAAGTGATGTCTGTGTGTGTGTGTGTGTGTGTGTGTGTGAAAGTATGTGTGTATGTGTGTGTGTGTGTCAGTGAGTCTGTGGAGACGATAACTGACGAACGAATGGACCGATTCGAGCCAAATTTGGTACAAAAATCACAATTCGTAAACACTGGAAGCCTATTGTTTTTATACGCAATCGAATGATCAGAACCCCCCTAAATTTTCGAATGAAATTTTGAAAAAATCGTCAAAAAATTAAAACCACTAATAAAGTTACGCAAATAGACATTTCTTATGTAATTTTTCATTTGAAAACGATTGACATGAATTTTAGAACGCTAACGTGAACCGTTCTCGAGATATTGTACATTTTTTAAAAAAATTATCAAAAAGTCATATAAAATAAAAAGAAAAATATTTCCTATTGAGAAATATGTTTACTTTTCATATGTAATACCATGCGATAAATTGAGTGACATCATTCTCGTGGATCTAACTCGTTCCATTCTTGAAAAGGATACTTTGAATAATACTTTTGTATTTGAACGCCAATAGTCATTTATCTGCTTTAAGAAAAACTTATTTCTTAGTGCATAACGCTTGGCGAGATTTTGGCGACGAATTTGGCGGAATGTCGCCAACTTGGCGACTTTTTTGAAATGTTGCCAAATTAACGAAAATCTCGCCAAATGTATAAAAATGACGCTAAATCAATGAAAATGACGACTCATTGTCGAAAATTCAATATCTTGGAAAGAATATTAGTATCTACTACAAGAAAATCCTATTTTTTTACTGTAAAAGTAGTAAATTCATTACATTATATAAGGAAAGTCATGTGTTGCCCACATCAGATTTTTTCTTATGTAATGTATCCACACAATACATTTCATAATGGAGTAGAAAGAATAATCGCTTTTCAGCCATCGTGTTCATGCACACACACGCATCTTTCCGAATGTGTTCAGGAGGTCTTGGAAAAACAATACATTTATATAAAAGAGCGTAATAAATTAAAAATTTCAAACATGTTTTCTACTGACGCATAGCATGTAGAAGACCCAGACCGTCCGACTCATCCAGAGGACATGAGCAACGGCGCAAAGCATGTATCAAAGCCAAGAAATGGAACAGCTGTACTAACCTATAGAAAATAGTCTGCGAGACAATACAATGAAACAACAGCGAATATATATGTTTCATCGTATTTACTTAACTGATGCAATCTGGTGTGTTCACCATATGACTTACCCTACAGATTAACAAAAAAATTCGATATTATGAGAAAACAATGACACATTTAGCTTCTTTGCAGCTCAATCTAGGTAAAAATGAGACTTTTTGTTAACGAGTTAAATAAATATATCCAATTTCACGCAAAATGTTTTATTATTTCAAGAGTTATTGAGCTCCTTGTGTAAAGGTGACATTTCTAATATGTCTAGAATTGGTCGTGATGACTCCCAAACAATACTGTCCATTTATTACTAGTCAACAGCACTTAGAAAGCATTCACTTATTGCATAATAGTGGACATTTAATTTTTAATGATTTATTTTCCATTTCTGATAAAAAAAAAATGTGCAACATCTCCGAGAATAGCGCATATTAACGTTCTGTAAATTATATTATTCGCTTTAAATAAAAATTTAAATAGAAAATAATTATTTCCATAACAAATTTTAAAAACATTATGTTTTATAACTTATTTTAGATGTTGTAAACAATGTTAAAAAATACAAAGATATTTTTTTTCAATTGAAGATCTTTAATAACCAATGAGTCTCTGACGTTTATAGATTGAAATAATTCTACCGAATGTAATTCGATTTGCTTAATTTGTTTGGGAGATATCACCTATATATCGTGATATCATACGGACAGATCCTTTTAAAATATACTGGTTTCTGTCGTTTATAAATTTAAATAATTGTACCAAATTTCCTTCGACTTTCTCAATTTGTTCGAAAACATCGTTGTTGCTGTTGTTGTTACTTATTCCCCCGTGGTGAAGGAGCGCCTATGCACCACGCTCACTAGACCCCTGGTCCCATGGCGAAGGTGAGAAATTTGCAGTTTCACTTTTATATTGAGGCACCTCAAGGGCGGAAGTCTGACTTTGCCTCGACAACACAACATCCATGACCGCTGGCGGGATTCGAACCCACAATCCAGCGATCAGATGGAAACGCTTGCCCCTGACCGCTCGACCACCGGATCGGATCGAAGACATCGTAGACACGGACACACAGGCAGCATTGAAAGCATGGCTGATTCATAATCAGTTATGTTCAGACATGTAGATCCATCGATATTCAAAAGTTGGATTTATGACATAATCACAATATTTAGGGAAGTGACTTAGAGAGTGATACTTAGAGAGTACTTTTTATGTTAAGAGAAAAACTCTTTCTTTCCCTATATTATAGGGAAAGCAAAAGTATTTCCCTTAACACGAAACACTTGCGTGTGTTACATATATGCACGGAGTATTTTAAATAAAATAAAAATTATCTCAAAGTAACGAAAACATAGCAATCACCCTTCAAATAAATTAATTTTAGACTTCAAATAAATATATTTTAGACTTCAAATAAATTAATTACAGTTAGCATTCATCCCCAAAAAATGACCATATTTTCTTTAATGACGATTATTTGGCGATGTTATCATATCATGATTTGCATCGTCCAAATCTTTTGAATGACATAAATGCTTGGCAAGGGCTTCAAATTTCTGCTGTAAGACCGATCAGAATCGTAACTGCTTGCCCCACATCATTGTGCCCCCAACAATGAGTTCAATGGGCAAGAAGCCATCATACATGTATTGGCCGCAACCCTTATGCTTGCTTCGTATCTGAATTAATTTCCATACATTACTGTTCGTGATAAATGAATATTCTGCATGACGCCAGTGGTCGCTGCCATTTTATTTCCTTGTTAGCGCATTTTACTTAATGCTATCCCTTTTATGTTGAAATTGTGCTTTAAATCGAAGTATATAATGGGGTTGTGTTTAATTTATACGAATTGTAGCAGCGTAGCAAAACTAAATTTGAAAAATAATAAAATAATTTTTTTTGTATACATACGCCAACATTTCTTAACCGCAAAAATAATGTTTATACTTATGATAATCCACCCCCAAAAAATATTGAAATGGTTATTGCTATGGAATTAATGCGATATATTTAATTAGAATGCATTGTTTTATCCGGCCAGGCATTTATGATGGTCAAATTTGTAATGTAGATATAATTGTACAAAAATTCCTAATGTCATTTATCAAATAGTGTGTATCGCTGTCTAAAAATAATATTTTCTACAGAATTAGTATATTTATTTTTTCTATACTGTAAAAAATCCATATCCATTAAGTATTAGAACCAAATATCTCCACTTGTTCAGTCGGCGCTTATCCATTCAGCTATAGTTAGAAACAACATTCTTTCATTCTATGATCGAAGTTAACCTTTCGTTTTCCTCCATCACATTTCAGATTGAAGTGCAACTTTAGATCTAAAATAGATCCTGCCCTTCCCACACACACTTTTTTCTCAATAAATTAAATCACTGCCATACATCGTAGAGTCATTGTAAAAATTAAAACTCGGTATTTTTGAGACATCGGTGATCCACCGATTTTAACCTGCAGGGTAAAGTCGTTTGGGGTGCCCTATGGAGAACTCATGTGCCATCCGAGATTCAAACTAGTGGACACTATCCATTGACTACTAAGACGATAGAATTTTCTTCCAAATTTAAAGTGGACCCTACAATACTAATTTCGTCTTTCTATATACTTAACATAATTAAGTAAGTCAAAATTACAAAGATTTTTTATTTATTTTATTACCATTTGATACATTTATTTTCATATTCTATAGTAACTTAACTGTTTACTTTTTAACCGCCCCGATAATAAAATTACAGTAACGTATTAAAATTAAAAATCTGAGGGCAACACATGACATTCTCTACAGTCTCAAATTCATAATCTGTTAAGTTAATTGCCCAAATTGACACGTATACTTAATATTATATCCAGTTTACGATTTTAATACTCTTCTTTTTCATTGGGCAACTTAATGCATTTTAAAACGTTGTAATCTGCTCAAAATAAAAAAAATAAGTATCTCGAAAACGGCTCGTCAGTTTTTTACTTCAGATTTTGACGGTTTTGCGGGCAATTTTGCAAAAAAATGCTAGTTCTATTTTTCGAATAGTATCAAGATCTAATCAGAACTAGGGAGTAATACGCAAGTGACCTACTAAATTTTAAGAAATTCCATCGAATAATTCGAAACTACAGGTCGACGCGGCGGTCAAGGGCAGGCATTTCCTTGTGATCGCTCGGTTGCCGGGTTGTGGGTTCGAGTCCCACCTGCGGACATGGATGTTGTGATGTTGGGCGCGGAGCGTTCCGACCCCCACTGGTGCGCTGGGGCAACGTCATGTGACGGCTAACAGGTTCACGGCTCTGGCCATTGTTTAGGAGACATTGACTGTTCATGTTATATGTTCGGGATATTTATTCTGTTTGTATATGATGTATGTCTTATTCTCTGCCATTTGAAAAAAAAAATTAACTACAGTGAAAAGTATCGCCAGCTCCTCAAAATTTCAAAAATCTCAATATCTTGAGAATGATCCATCTTAGAGTTGTTGTTGTTGAAACCCAGACCGTCCGACCTACCAGAAAGGATCCATCTTAGAGTAAAGAAGTTTATCTTATTCCTTTCGTCGTTAAATTTACGTGTAGAACAAGAATTTAATTAATACATTTCAGCATATTTAGTCTTATATTTTAGATTTTGACGATTTTTGTAGGTCATTTTTCACAAAAAAAGGCAAGTTGTATTTTTCCGAATCATCCCAAAATCTAATCAACACCAGAGTAATCTACAAGTGACTCTATAAGTGAGTCTTATCAAATAAAAAAAAGTCATCAAAGCACTTTTGATTTAGAGTGAATACATACATTGAACAGACACACATACACACATCACGTTAAAATAATTTTTTCGCGTTTTAGAGTGCCTGAAGTTTGTAGATGCATCGAAAACTGGAATTCCGATTTCCGAGACGATTCCAATACTTTCTCTATACATTAACATGCATTGTAGATAAAGTAAAACCCTAGTACTAGTTTTATAATTTGTTTTCTAAAATAATCTGTAGGGGTACTCAATATTATTATATTATCTCCATGGTTATCTATAAGGAAAGTATTGAAATCGGGTCGAAAATCGCAACTCGAATTTTTGATGGAACAACACATAAACTTTTGAGTACTCTAGAACATGAAAATCTATTTTTAGCGTGACATCAGTGTTTGTGTGTGTATGTGTGTTTGTGTGTGTATGTGTGTTTGTCTGTACAGTGTATCCACTCTAGCCCCAAAACTAATTGACCAAATTTCACAAAATCGATAGTTAAGTCACTTGTGGGTTACAACTTGTGGTTAAGATATACATTAAGGTATTTGAAATTTGGAGGAGCTGACAATGTTTCTACCTGTAGTTAAAAACTATTTAATGAAATATTTCTTAAAATTTCGTAGATAAGTCTCTTATAGATTACCCTGCTGTTGATTAGATTGTGATACGATTTGAAAAATATATTAGCCTTTATTTTGCAAAATGTCCGACAAACCCCTCAAAATCGGAAATAAAAGGTTAAATACGTTTATAAGTATTCACTAACTAAATAATTGTTTTGTACTTTATGTAAACCGACGAAACGAATAAGAAAGACTCCATCATTCTTAAACGAACCGTTTTATTATTTGAGTTTATTGAAATTTTTAGAAGATCGCGACGTTTTAAAATGCGTTAAATTGTTTAATAAAGAAAAAGACTGTTTAATAAAGATTAAAACTGCAAACTGGATCTAATATTAAGTAAGTATTCGTTTCAAGTTGAGCAATTAATAGATTATGGATTTGAGTCTGTAGGGAAAATCATCCACTTCGCACTTCAGATATTTTTTATTGCATTTATTGACTCTCAAATAATTCACATAGAGATATTATTTTACAATACTGCCAAATCCTATTCTTGTGTACTCAAAATGTTTAAACATATTGAAATATAAAGGCTAATGCTCTTCTTCATTAGCATGAGTTTTCTGTCCCTACAACACAAGGAGGAATGTACAGGGAAGTATCCGAATAATGTCGAAAATTAGAACTCGAGTTTTCGACGGATCTACATGTTTCGCGCACTTTAGAACACGAAATCAACCATTTTTAGCGTGACGTCTGTGTGCATGTATGTCTGTGCAATTTTTGTATCTCCTCTAGCTAAAAAACTCTGCGATGAAATTTTACAAATTTTGGCATGCAAGTCATTTATGCGTTGCCCTGGTGCTGGTTAAATTTTTGTTCGATTCAGAAAAACATAATCGGCTTTTTTTTTCTTTTTTTTTTCCTCCTTCTTTCTTTTTCTTTTTATGTAAAATGGCTCACAAAAATCATCGAAATCAAAAATAGAAGGCAAAATATGCAGGTGTATTCATAATGCATTCATTATGAATAATGTATTCATTAAATGGTTGTTTTGAAAACAAAACGAATAAGACCAACTCCATTACTCTAGAATAAATCGTTTTCAAGATATTTTTAAACGTTTTAGAATTTAAGGAGCTGGCAACATTTTAAAATTCGTTAAAGTTACCAAATGAAAATATTGATGCATTAAAACAGTTAATTAGATATATCAAATAAGCATCCGTGTCATGTTGAGTAATTAAAATTAATTTAATGGATAATGAATGAGAAAATGATTTTGAGTCATATGCTGTCCACAACACAGTTTTACGTTCCCTACTTGTTTTGGGCACTCTAGAACAAGAATAAACTAATTACACAATTCTGTATATGAGTGTTTGTCTGACTCTTTGTGTGTCAGTCTGTGTAACGTATGTATCCACTCTAATTCAAAACTACCCGACAAAATTTCCTAAAATTTAGTAGTTAAGTCACTTGTGAAATTTCCTGTTGTTGAGTAGATCTTAGAAAAAAAATTGTCTTTATGAAATGGTATTGATTAAATCCTTTAATGACCTTTAATGTATTGATTAAATGCTCGTTTTATAAGAAATTTTTCATTTAAAAAAACGAATGTAACCAACCCCATTACCCTAAAATTAACCATTTGAGATATTTTAAGGGGTGGATTTTTTCATCGCAATCATTTTAAAATGCGCCAAGTAGAAAAATAACAAGAAAGATCAATCATGCTTAAAGCACTAATTATGAAACACTTTCCAACTTCAATGCAATTTTATTTAAACATCTCTAAAATGCAATACATTCCTCGGTAATAGTTTAAAACTTATCACAATACTACATTAATTTATTATATTTGAAAACTTAAACCTTCATCGAGAAAAATGAACTTCATTCAAATGACGGCATTGAAATATAAATTGCCTGATTTAAACATCTCTAAAATGCTATACATTCCTCGGAAATATTTTGAAAATTGTCATAATACTACGATAATTTATTATATTTGAAAACTTCATCGAAACAACTGAAATTTATTCAAATGATGTCATAGAAAAATAACACGCCTGGCTCTCTCTATAAAAGCAGCATTTCATTCAAAAATATATTCCCATTCATTTCATTCATCACAATACTATAATAATTTATTCTATTTAAAAATTAAGACCATGGAGCTACAAGTAATTAAATTCTATGCTTAAAACTTCATCGAAAAAAATCGTCCTTCTCTCTGTAAAATCAATGAATATTTCATTCATATCAGCTATGCAGACTCCATGGGCTAAATAATTTTGTATTAAAGAAATACAGCAATTCTAATACAACTCATTCTACATATTTTGCTGTTTACATTTTGCATAAGTGAAAAATAGGCTTCGTTGTAGAAATAATCAAATTTGGATGATCATTTAAACTCAAATATATTGTAATTGCGTTGTTTCAGTATGTAGATGCACAGAATTTAAGCAAAAATGAAGCGGTTTTAAGACGGGTACAACACTCAATATGAATTAAAAAGAACTTTAAAAATCACGATTTTGAGACAAGATGGATGCCATATTTCCTTTTGAAGTGGGTCACGTGATTTTTTCATATCATGGTCACGTGATTACTTCATATAAGAGGTGTAATTATTATTTTAATTTTTATTTAAAAAACTATTAAATATATATTGCTGAATTTTTTCTTATATATTTTATGGAACAATTTGACTATTACCTAAAATTTTCGAAGCAATTTGTGAATTTTAAATCCGCTTAAAAAATGTTTGAAAAATTAGGTACCATAGGGTTCAATGTATTTCATTTTTTCAACCCGGGTTCAATCCAAAACTAATTGGGTGATATTATTCATTTATATTCCCATAGGTCTTACAGACCGTCTGAACAACATACTAAAATTTCATTTTGATTAAGTCATTTTTATGGCAGTTATCGTGCTAACGGACGGACAGACAGACAGAATGAACAAAGTCATAAACACTTTTCAACTTTGTTGTAAAGTGTTAAAAATGAAAATTTACTTAAAACTTCAAATTCGATGTCATTTCATAAAATTCATTTCCAATTCCACGTACTATTTTGTGCAATTAAACTCAATTTAATGCATTATAGAAGAACAAGCAAGCAAAAAACAAATTTTAGAATCCACACTTTTCTCTCTATATTAAAAAAAAGTAGTTGACGCCGCCGCCGCTGTTTGACAAATCTCTTGTTTCTCCAGATTCTTGAGATTCTTTGCTTCGTACCGCAAAAACTATTGCATATAAAAATATGAAATTTGGTACACTTGTAGAAAAAGCTTTGAGAAATACGCTTAAATAAATTGTTTTTTCATATATATTGTAGTTTAAGAAATATTTAATGTCAAAGTCAAAGACAAAATATTTAAGTCGCGAGTTCGCGTCCTGGATAGACTAACAATAGCAAGACCACAAATTTTTGCAGGCAGGCACCTACATGGGTGAGTTTTTGCAGGACGGAGCCCCTTTTTAACACTTTACAACAAAGTTGAAAAGTGTTTATGACTTTGTTCATTCTGTCTGTCTGTCTGTCTGTCCGTTACCACGATAACTGCCATAAAAATGACTTAATAAAAATGAAATTTTAGTTTGTTATTCAGACGGTCTGTAGGACCTATGGGAATATAACTGAATAATATCACCCAATTAGTTTTGGATTGAACCCGGGTTGAAAAAATGAAATACATTGAACCCTATGGGACCTAATTTTTCAAACATTTTTTAAGCGGATTTAAAATTCACAAATTGCTTCGAAAATTTTAGGTAATATTTAAATTATTTCATAAAATATATAAAAAAATTTCAGCAAAATATATTCAGTAGTTTTTTAAATAAAAATTAAATTAATAATTACACCTCTTATATGAAGCGATCACGTGACCATGATATGAAAAGATCATGTGACACATTTCAAAATGAAATATGGCATCCATCTTGTCTCAAAATCGTGATTTTTAAAGTTCTTTTTAATGCATATTGAGTGTTGTATCCGCCCTAAAACCGCTTTATTTTTGCTTAAATTCTGTGCATCTACATGCTGAAATAACGCAATTACAATATATTTGAGTTTAAATGATCATCCAAATTTGATTATTTCTACAACGAAGCCTATTTTTCACTTATGTAAAATGTAAACAGCAAAATATGTAGAATGAGTTGTATAAGAATTGCTGAATTTCTTTAACGCAAAATTATTTAGCTCATAAAGTCTGCATAGCTGATATGAATGAAATATTCATTGATTTTACAGAGAGAAGGACGATTTTTTTCGATGAAATTCTAAGCACAGAGTTTAATTACTTGTAGCTCCATGGTCTTATGTTTTTAAATAAAATAAATTATTTTAGTACTGTGATGAGTGAAATGAATGGGAAAATGTTATGGATGAAATGCTGCTTTTATAGCGAGAGCCAGGCGTGTTATTTTTTCTATGACGTCATTTGAATGAATTTCAGTTGTTTTCGATGAAGTTTTCAAATATAATAAATTATTGTAGTATTATGATAATTTTAAAAATATTACCGAGGAATGTATCGCATTTTAGAGATGTTTAAACCAGGCAATTTATATTTCAATGCCGTCATTTGAATGAAGTTCATTTTTTTCGATGAAGGTTTAAGTTTGCAAATATAATAAATTAATATAGTATTGTGATAAATTTTAAAAGATTACCGAGGAATGTTTTGCGTTTTCGAGATGTTTAAAAAAAATTGCATTGAAGTTGGAAAGTGTTTCATAATCAATGCTTTAAGCATGATTGATCTTTCTTGTTTAATTTCGATGTAGTTTTTGAGATATTTTACTTTTTATGCACTTTTGAAGTGAACTTGTTTTTCATAACGGCACGTCTAGCGACTTCTCTATCTCATATCGTAAAAACTATAGCATACGAAAATATGAAATTTGGTACATTTATAGATAAATAATAGGGTAACACGATGAAATAAACTGTTTATCGATTTAAACTTTAGTTGGGCATGAAATAGCTCGCAAAATGAACTCATGATCAAAGAATTCAGTTTATGGATTCCCTGGGCTAAGAAAAATCCCTGCTTTTCCCTCCTACGAAAAATAGGCAAGGATAATAAAGAAATTTTTGAAAGTAAAACTTTTAAGACAAATAGATGTGAAACGAGCTCTGAAAGCGCAGCGAGTAGGAGGCGAAGCCTACCGAAGGGGGTTGCGCTAGTGGAGCCAGTAGGAGCCCCCTAGTATTTTAAAATATACTAAAAGGAAAGAGAAAAAAATAAGTTTATCACATTTTCATCTCATACAATAGAAGTGGTTTGCTTGAAATTTTATAAAACTAATATTTTATTATAAATCGGTACACTCCTAAATATTACCATTAAATGTATAGAATTGTTTTCACCATTAAACATGTGGAATCATTATTACCACTAAATGTATGGAATCACTTATTCCATACATTTAATCAATGAGTACATGCATATATTGGTGATACTTTAGATTATATCCGTTTATAATGAAATATTTGTTTTATAAAAATTTTAGCAACCCCCTTTTGTTATATGAAATGAAAAGACAAGAATTTTTTTCAATTTAATGCAGTTAAAACTAAAAGTGCGGATCCATAAACTTTTATTTTGCTTGCTTGTTTTCTACTTTTTATTGCATATTAAAATGAATGTGTGAACTTTAAAACTTATTATCTTTTGTTTGCTTGAACTTCCCCCAAAGCATATTTTTTTATGGCAATCCTAGGACGGGCTTGATTGGTAAGGTTCAAAATCCAAATGCACCACACAAGACAACAACATATCAAATTACATGTTATATTACTACAATTAGTGGAACTAGCTAGTTAGTGCCTAAAAATTATGAGTTTGAATCTGTGTGTGTGTGTGGGAGGGGGGGGAGTCGTGTGTTATACACATCAGACTTTATTTTCTTTGCAACATGTATTAACTGTTAAGCAAAAGCACTGAGTGTAGACAATAATTTTACATGCTTCTATCATCATTGGCAATGAATCAACCGTTTTCTGAATATTATCTGGTAAACACAAAAAACCCATTGGAATTAGAGTAACCCTTTTGTAACACTTATTTCGAAAATTAATAAAAAAAATGATTTCAAAAAGAAATAATTATAAAAAATTAAAAATGTATTTATATAAATAAAAAATGTATTTATGTAAATGAAAAATGTCTTTTAATAGTCATATTATATGTTTTTTATACCAATGATATTATTTATAAAATACAGATTTTCAATTTGATCTAAGCATTGTTGATAAGTAAATAACACTCCCTTTATCTAGAGAAGTAAAAATCATGCACCCTTCAGATATTGTACGTTTTTAAAGCATCAAAAATCACAAAAAATTTTGATGTGAACAGCACATTACTTTCGCTACATAATGCAATGAATGTACGCTTTTCACGGCGAAAAACGATGTATAAGATCCACGGCACAATGTTAACGTTGAAAAGAACATTTGGCATATTTGCTGGAAAACAATATGCAAAACTATTTTGCAATATCCTATTAACTTGTATTTCGCAAAATTCTAATTTGGCATTTATCAATATTGATAGCATCCGCAATAAGCAATATAGCCCATTTACTAGTATCAATATATGTAAATTATTTCAACCTGTTGACATCATTTTCGTTAATGTAGCTTCTTTTTTGCAATTTTGGCAACATTTTCGTCAATTTGGCACCATTAAAAAAGTCGCAAGTTGACAATAAATTTTCCAAATTTACTACCAGGCGTTACATACAGGCGGATAAAGGAGCTTTTCTTAATTAAATGACTATTGGCAAATTATTGAGCATCAATACAAAACTATTACACAAGTATCTTTCTCCCGGTCGTCCAAATAGTTGCTCAAGTCCTCTGGATGAGTCGGACAGCCTGGGTTTTCCACAAGTATCTTTCTCGTAAATGGAACGAACTAGATCCTCGAGAATGGTATTAAGAAATTTATTGCATAATATTGCATATGAAAAGTATTTTTTTTATAAATTTATTTGAAAAATGTGATAAAATGTGTGTGTGTTTGAAAAACTTATTTCACAATAGTTAATGTTTTTAAATTTTGTGTCATTTTTTATTTATTTGAAAACGTGCAATATCTCAAAAACTGTTCATGCTGGTGCTCTAAAATTTATATTATTAATTTTCTAATGAAAAATTTCTAACACAAATTTCTTTTTCCTTCCACTTTCTTATGATCATTTATGCAAAATTTTTGAAGTTTCTGGTTTTTTAATTACTTTTAAAAATTTTATTCTATATTTAGTTTTGTTCGGAACATTCGATTACGTTTTAAATCAATAGGATTCCATCACTTACCGATTCCAATAATCCTACCAAATTTCGTTCGAAACGCATCATTCGTTCGTGAAACATCGCATGCTCGCACACGCATGCACGTACACACACACACACACACACAGACATCACTTGAAAAACGACAGATTCGAGTTCAGGGATACTTAAAACATGCTCTTCCGTCGAAAATTCGGAATTTGATTTTTCGACCCTTTTTACAATACTTTCCCAATACTTTATACTATGAATGTATATAGAGAAAGTAAAAATTCAATATTCTGACTCGTATCAAGCGAACATACATATTTTCTACCACAATTTTATTGACTCCGTCGCTTAAAGGTTACCATGAGACGTTTTTGCGACATTACAAATTTTACTTTCCCTAAAATAAGTACGAAATTTCTGGAAATATTTAAACGATAGGGATGGCAGTTTAAAATTTAAAGAAATCTTACTTCTCAGAAAAATTGAATCATAAGAAGACTCCCATTTCTATTATTGTTTTTCATGCAAAATCAAAATTCGTCATTTTGTAAAAAAAGTCATATTGGAAAGTATCCATTGGATACACCAGTTTTAAAAAGAATAAAAACATTCAGTGACTTTTTTTAATCTGATGTGGGCAGCACCTTTCCTTACAAACCCAAATGCATATTTACTTCTTTTTTTTTTAAACGTTAATTTGAGTTGTATCAATTTACAGGTTTAGGGCACCTTAAAAGACAAAACATCTATATCTAGCATGGCATATGTGTGTATGAGAGAGCTTGCTTATATCTGATCAAATTACCCGTTCTTAAATGCGTGCTGATTAGATTTTAGTACAATTCGAAAAAATAAGAATGCCTGTTTTCAAAATGACCCGTAAAATAAAATAACAATATGAAATAAAAACATGAAATAAAAAATAAAATATAGTAAAATATATCAATTAACTCCTAGATTTTTATGTAATTCTGATAACAAAATTAATAAAATGATCCACAATACGTAAGAATGAACCGTTCTTGAAATATTTCAGTTTTATTTTTTTTTAATTTAAACGGCAACTTGGTATTATTTTGAAACATATAATGTCGCCAAGAAAAATATAAAATATTTAAAAACAGAAATTTTGATGTAATTGAAATAAAAATTAATTTTGTGTATTATTTTTTGTGATAAAATTAAAATATAATGTATATAAGCAAAGCGAAAAAGAAAATAATTAATTTCTGCAGAGAAATTCATATACTGTCCACATCCCTTTATTGCCCCTCTAAATTTCTTGTAAAGACTTGGTTGAAGACACGTTAAAATTTGCCACATTTTGAGTAATTACATTTAGTGCAGACCTGCTGATGAGACACTGACTTTTGTTTTTTGTGTTCTTTGTTGTAAGACGTTTGTAATTTTCTCTTGCCATTGGAAATAAAAATAATAATAATAATAATAATAAAACATTTGGTGCAGGAATAATGAACAGGGAGAAATTCATCGATCAACAAATATTCGATTTTTTACAAAATAATAATTTTAGTTTAATTTGGAAATGATGACTTTTAGCATCGCAAGGAAATTCGTCATATAGGACGTAAAAATATTGAATGAAGCGTTGAAAGTTTTTTCCATTATCAAATAAAACAAGCGCGAAATGTAGTACGCCTGTAAAATGGTTCTTCCGTGAAGGTACTGTAGTGGCAGGCAATTCGAAATACGAGCATTTACAGTGAAACAGCTTCGTTCGGAAAGAGAAACAATTCGCAATTGCATACGGGTGTACTTTAAGATAATTTTTATTTTCCCCACAGTATTGTGAAGGTAAAGTATTGGAATCGAGTCGGAAATTAGATGCTTTCGATGCATTTACACATTTGGGGCACTCCAAAAAACGAATGTCTGTATATTTCTATCTGTCTGAGCAATGTATCCATTATAGCTCAAAAACTATTTGACCATGTTTCATGAAATTCAATGGTTAAAACTCTTATGCGATACCCTGGGGTTGTTTGAATTTTTTTTTTCAATAGAAAATCAAATAGAGCTACCACTTTTTTTTTTTTAATAAATGGTTGGTAAAAATTGAAATATAAGAATAAATGTCCTTTACGATAGAACACGTCGGGCTAAGTAATTATCATCTTTATTGTGTGCGGATTTCCGCCATTTTGTGCTTTTCGTGCTATCTCAACTTTGGATTTACCACGTGTGCCTTACACGTGGTAGTGACTTTTTGGATTGCTCTCAACTGACGTTATGGATTTGGACAAGGATCATCTGGAGCTTACGAGGATTACTGCAAGTGAGCTTGATGGAGATTGTGCTCGGCCTCTCAAGGATGCCATGAACTTATACAGCGACTCTCTGCCGCAGGATGGATCGTGTTTCACGTGGCCAACTGATGTGATGCAAGTCGTCAACTTCTTAGGACTGGTTATCTACACGCTGACTCTGCATATCAGGGATATGCTCAAGAATGGACTCATCGAACTGGAACAGGACCAAGTCTCCCGGATTATAGGTTCGTTCAATTTTGTGTATTCTTTTCTGTCTTACCGTGACATGACTAAATTTAAGGATAGTGAAATGTACGTAATCTTTAAATCACTTGAGGATAGTAATGTATGTGTTAGTAATGTTGTAGTTAAAGCTAAACTGCTAGAAATAGGATTAATTGATGAAATTAAACTTTCTGACAAAACTGAAACGGTTGTAAATCCATGTAAAAGGCCTAGGATAGAGGAGTCTCCCACTAAGGGAACGCCTACTAAAAACCAGGATGAAAACTTAAAATCTAGTGATAGTGTTGTAAATGAAAAGGTTAGGGATAGTGTTGTAACTGAAAATGAAAATGTTAGAACTAGGACTTATGCTGAAATTGCTGCACAACCTGTGCAGTTTAAAAGTGCACCTAAACCTAAAGCGGTTGAAAATAGTAATGTTATGAATGTAGAAAAAAAAGAACCAAAAGCAGAGTGTTTCTTCATAAAGTTTAGAGACAACTACCAGGCTCTCCTTAAAAAGCTAAATGAAATTACAGAAAATAAAGTATCTGGAAAATTGACAGGAGATATGCTCAAACTGATACCCAATGACGCTGACTCCTATAGGGTTGTTCAGCGCCATTTGTCTAGCGAGAAAATCCCCTTCCATAGTTTAAACCTCAAAACTGAAAGGCCGAAAAAGGTAGTTTTGAAGGGGCTACCAACCAGCTATGACATTGAGGAGATAAAATTGACTCTAACATCCAATGGATTAGATGTAGTCCGGGTTTCTCAACTGAGAAACACCAAAACCAGATTACCCCTGCCGATCTTTTTAGTCAGCCTTAGGCCTACCGATGACTGGCAGAGGGTCTACAGACTCACAAGATTAGGGTACTTGGCTGTGAAGGTAGAGGCCTTCAGAGCTAGGGGCTTTAAAATTTGCTACCGGTGCCAGCAATTCAACCACTCATCTGAGAACTGCAGTATGCCGCCAAAGTGCCTGAAGTGTGGTGAAGGACACTTCACACGAGACTGCCAGAGACCTAGGACAGAGAAGGCGACGTGTGCAAACTGCAATGGAGACCACCCGGCGAACTTCAGGCAATGCCCGAAGAACCCCTGGAACAAGGGAAAGGCACCGGGGTATGCCCCCCCTCCCCCAAAAAATCAGATACCCCCTTGGAGGCAAAAGGCCCTCGGACCAAACCCCCAGGCACCCCCTCAGGGCTCCTCGCACATAGTGCCACAGTTAAACAGGCACCAACCTACAGCACCTACCAGATCGGTGCAAGAGCAGGCCCCCAAACCTTCGACCTCCAGAGAATTGACTCTGGAGGAAGTTAGAGCAGCTACAGCTGCAATTAAAAAGAGATCGGAGTTAGAAAAAGCCAGACAGGCAAAGGAGGCAAAGGATAGACTGGATGGGAAAGTTAAGGAATGGAAAGATACTAAACGAGTCAGGGAGGAAGAAGAGCTCGCGCAAACCCAGCTGTTAGCTAAAACGGATGGAAAAAAACAAAAAACTATCGAGTTCCAAAAGGACACTCACAAAAAAGTGCAAACCGCGGTTGAGGCTGAGGAAATGGAAGCCGAGACTGAACATGCTGATATATCTGATGCTGAAAAGATGGAGGATATCCTCAACCTCATCAGAGGATTTATCAGCATGTTTAATCTAGACGACATAAAACGTCTGTTGATGCAGTTCGCAGAACTAGTGCAAAAAAAGAGCGATCCAATGGTAATGGTCTTTGAGGCCCTTAAAATAATCGCGGATTTTAAAAGTAACAGTGAGAATCAAACCCGTCATGGCTAGGTCCCAAAAAGAATCCTTTAAAATAATATTTTGGAATGCGAACGGCATATCTCCAAGAATAAATGAACTTAGGAACTATGTGAACGAAAATGAAGTAGACGCCTTATTAATTCAGGAAACTAAAGTTAGAGAAAGTAAAAAACTAAACATAGCCAACTACTCTGGTTATCATAATCTTAGCTCAAATACTAATGCTAGAACGCCCCATGGAGGAACAGCAATATACATTAAAAGAAATATTCCTCACGAGGAACTAAAAAGCATAAATCTTCAAAGTATAGAAAATACTAGTATAAAAATTAAAATTAATAATACTAGCCCGTTTATCCTAACCTCAACATATGTCAAAAATATGAGTAGGGTAGATGTAGCTGCGCAACTGGAACTGCTTTTCGCGCAATATCCAAACACGATACTCGCAGGCGACTTCAACGCACACCATCGAGCGTGGGGCTGTAGGAGAGCCAATTCACGCGGTACACAGATACACAGA
This sequence comes from Amaurobius ferox, assembly GCA_951213105.1. NCBI lineage: Eukaryota > Metazoa > Arthropoda > Arachnida > Araneae > Amaurobiidae > Amaurobius > Amaurobius ferox. The sequence continues at coordinate 48,521,362 of OX578144.1, read as the reverse complement.
CTGCTGAACACTACAAACACTAACATTATTGTACCGTCGACACCAACCTGCTTCTCAGGCGCCAACGGCTCATTCATAGACTTTGTCCTAACGCGGAACATAGATTACGCTCACACTATTAGTACCCTGGATGAATTTGACTCGGATCATCTACCGGTACTGGTGACATTCGACCTGAACACGCCTCTTCCAGCCTCTTTGGGACAAGAGAGGGTCAACTGGGAAGTATTCAAAAGAGCACTCTTCGAGCCGCACTTAGCAGTACCTAACATAATGAGCACGGCGGATATTGACTCTGCCACGCACACACTCACAACAGAAATCAAGAGAGCAATTGCCTCTGCTACAACACATCGTGAGTCTCCAAAAATGCCCACACTTTCCCACCATGTCAAACAATTAGTCAGGCAAAGGAATAGAATACGTAAGACATGGCAGGCTAACAGAGACCCCGCCCTTAAAAGGGAGCTTAACAGACTCACGTGCAAAGTCAGGGAAAAAATTGTCGCAGAAAAGCAGCAACAGTATAAAGAACTAATCGAATCCCTTAGCCCAGAAGACGTATCGCTCTGGCAATTCGCAAAAAGACTCAGGAAACCTCAAATTAAGCTCCCGCCACTAATAGATGGTGCTAAAATCGCGTACTCAGACGAGGAAAAAGCCGAGGCGCTCGCAAGCCATTATGAAAAACAATTCCAACCAAACCACGATCTAATGTGTCAGGACACCCTAAGAATGGTTAGTCAAACTTTAAATAACTTCAGGAATTCCCCAGTAACGGCTGAGATTGACCCAGCTACCCCGCAGGAGATAGTAGAAATTATTAAAAATCTCAAAAACCGTATAAGCCCAGGGCACGACAAAATCAGAAATATTGCGGTTAAAAACCTACCCTTAAACGTAATATGTTACTTGACTATCTTAATAAATAAAATATTAAAACTAAACTATTTCCCCAAAGAATGGAAGGAAGCGATAATTATAACAATCCATAAGCCTGGTGAGGATGCCACAATTCCAGCCAACTACAGACCAATTAGCTTGCTACCGACACTTAGTAAAATTACTGAGAAAATTATTCTTAAGAGACTGAACACGCACCTTAGTGAGAATGACATTATCATTCCGGAGCAGTTTGGATTTCGGCCAAAGCACTCCACCACTCATCAATTGCTGAGAGTGGTAGAGTACATATCTTCTGGTCTCAATAACAAGACACCCACAGCTGCGATTTTTCTGGACATACAAAAAGCCTTTGATAAAGTATGGCACTGTGGATTAGCGTACAAATTGATCACTTTAAAAGTCCCTGACGCTCTTGTCAAACTTTTAATCTCATACTTAAATAACAGACACTTTCAAGTCAGAGTAGGAGGTAACTTATCTACACCCAAGCTCATTAAAAGTAGTGTACCGCAAGGTTCTATCCTGGGCCCGACACTCTTTAACATATACCTGAACGACATCCCTAGGACTCCAAACACAGAGCTGGCACTCTATGCAGACGACAGTGCGATACTTGCAAAACACCCCTATGTCTCAGTAATGCACAGACAGCTACAACAACACTTAGACATACTCCAAACTTGGCTGGAAAAATGGCGAATAAAATTAAACCCCAATAAATGTCATTGGATTTATTTCTCTAGAAAACGTAAACCTCCGCCGCCTCTGTACATAAACAACCATGCCCTAAAAGCGGAAAAATCTACTAAATACCTAGGTGTAACGATAGATTCCCACCTAACCTGGAAACAGCACGTAACGAACTTAATCAAAAAAGCGTACATGGCCACAGGAGCCTTATACCCAATGATAGGAAACGGAAATCTAAGTTATCAAAATAAACTTCTAATTTATAAATCGGTCATCCGCCCGGGAATGCTGTATGCAGCACCCGTATGGGGATATGCCTGTAAAACTACAATAGACCTCCTAGAGACAAAACAAAACAAAATCCTACGGATTATCAGGAAAGCTCCCAGGTACTTAAGAAACTCGGTAATTAGGAATGACTTCAAAATAAAAACTGTTAGAGCTCAAATTAAAAAGCTAGCGCTTAAATTTTACAGAAATTTGCCATCCGTCCCAAACGAACTGTTATTCAATCTGCATGACTATGATCATCGCAAGGCCAAATCTCGTAAGAGACCCCGCGCTGTTCTAAACATCGATAATCGGAATTAAAAGATCCCACCTCAAACATCTGATTTTTAAATAAAACTCGCGACTTTTATTTTATAAAAAAAAATATTCTAAACTCTAAACTGCCAAAACGCTAGGTAACCCTTAGATCTGCATCAACCCCCCAAACTGCTTAAACTCTAAATGTGCAACAAACTGCCACACTAGGAGCTAGGACAAATAATAAAAAGTAGTAAATAAAAACTTCGAACCTCCAATTAGGGTCACTGAATTAATGTCACAGTTTGACGATAAGAACCACATATTGAAACTGGAGATTAAAGGCGCTTCGCGCCTGGTGCTCTGTCTTGTACGACACTACGACAAGAATAAATGTCCTTAAATTTATTGATTAAACGCATGTTTAAAACATAATATTTTGACGAAAAAAAATAAATAAAATGCGTTATTATAAACTATTATTAAAGTATTTCAGGTATTTGGAATTTGGGCGATTTAGCAAGTCCACAGCTGAAAAGAAAATGAATTTTACACCTCAAATTTTTAAATAAGTATCCATTTTCTGTTTGTTAATTTTTGTGAGATAAAGCTAAAATTCATAGATAAAGAATGAAAAACATTGCACACACAAACACACACACACACACACACATATATATATATATATATATAATAATAGTAGTTTGAAAATCCAATGAACGAAACACACACACACACATATATTATATATATATATATATATATGTGTGTGTGTGTGTGTGTGTGTGTGTTAGAACGAAAGTAACTCAGATATTAATAGTTATTGGTCTGAAGTGAAAACTGCATAAAATATAGGATGTAGGCATCACTTGTTTTTTCCAACAGTCTCAAATTCAATTTTTATTTCGATGTAAACGTTAATGTTAACTATACCGCACAAAAATAAGATTACATCTAACTTATAATTTTCAAAAAATTTCTCATTTGGCGACATGTGATTTTTAAATGAAACCAATTCGTCAAAATTCTTAGCAACAAATAATTCTCGAGAAATATTGTCCAAACATGATGTAGGACAATATTTATTTATCAAAAATTACATACAAAACGAACAATAATAATTAAACTATAAATGTTTGTTTCGGTTAAATCTCGTATTTGAATATTTCCCTGAAAACAACACTATCTATACTTTAACGAAGTATAACAAAGTATAAATAACGTTCTTGTATCAGTATTTTTATTTTTCCTGAAATACATAATAAATATGGAAAATATATGAAAACAAAATTCAAGATTTCGGTGGAAAAATTCGAAAAGATAGGAAATACTCAAATTCGAGATTTTGGCATATTTTGGGCATCCTCGAGTATGAATAGACTGTTTTAACGTGAGATCTGTATGTTTCTGTCCGCATGTGTAATATATGTATCCACTCTTACTCAAAACTGTTCGTCTAATTTTCATCAAATTAAAAAAGTACAATAAAATTAAACAATCCACAAAAATTGAAAATAAAACTAAATAAAAGCAATCATATGCTTATTTATGTAAAATACAGGTTTATTTTAAATGCAATTTTGATTAACAAAACTAATAAAACCACTCCCAGTACCCTAGGCTAATCCATTCTCCTGATATTACCTTTTTTTTTAATTTTGTAAAATTGGCTTCATTTAAAATTGCCCCATGTCGCCAGGTAAAAAATTATATATAAATACACATTTTATATAATTTGAAGTTAATATATTGATTCCATGTTTTATTTTGTACGGTGAAACTCATTTTAGTGAATAAAAAGAACGAAATGAAGGAAAACATAACTAGAGTCTGTAGGAAAAGTCATGTGCTGCCCACATCAGGTTTTTTACTTGATACAGTTAATATCATGCAATGAAAAATACCCTTATTATTCCAGTAGGATTCGCACCAGAATAAGTCCAACATTTCGACATTCTTACTCCGCTGTTTGACAGATAGTGCGCTTCATAACCACTAAGTGATACGATTTAAGACTATTTCTACCGGATCGATAGCTATCGTTTGACGCTAATCATTAATGTGGGTGGTCCAGATTGCAGCCAGTATGCATTTTCCTATTACAGTTTTACCTTTATTACATCCAAATATTTTAAGAAAGGGCATTATTGAAAATTAAGGCCGGCAGAGCGCTTGACCTGAATAGGGGGGCGGCCATTGCGCCTTGGGATTTGCGCCTGCCATCCTCTCGATTCATGGTCATACGTTCCATTGATTGATTTATTCTTCTTTTAATATTTTAAAGACTTGGAACACGTTAGGTGTTGAGATATTTTAACACCAATACAAAATCGGACGTTACGTGGTGGCGATGTAACCGTACTTTTCTGATAAGACTGAATCGTGTGAGCCTATGACGTTTACTCATCGCCATAGCAGGTAAGGGATGTAATAAATGCTATATCTGATATATGAAATGATTTAGGCATATAGTTAAGGTTATAAATGTTATAAAGATAGGTATAAAGTTAGAGAAACGTGAAAGATAGAGAGAAGAGAGAATAGAGAGAGGGAGAAAGAGAAAGTGAGGAGAAACTGACTTGAAGTCATCCTTGTCATGGTCTTCTTCCACTTTCTGGCGGGCCATCACTTGCAAGATCTTCTGCCGCTCGCTCTCTGTCAAATGGCTGAGGTCGACCTCCTCCATATTTGCTGTGACGGCCAGCGGGCCATCCTCTAGAGTCCGGCCCGCGGCCAAGGCCGGCCCCCCGTCGACCCCGTCGTTGAAAGTGGGCCGGCGCGGTAGAGGTCCGTGGTCGCCATGCCGGAGTCGCAACCAGTGCGGCGAATGGAGAGGCGAAAGGTTGCCGCAGCCACGAAGGCCCTCTTTACGCCTACACTGGTGACGTAGCGACGCATGCGCAAGGAGAGGATGACGACGCCCGCGCGCATTGTTTTTGAAAACATGCTGGATGAAATGCTAGCCCATGATGAAAGAAAGAAAATAAATGTGACGGGAGATAGAGGAAATATCAGAAATGGAAAAACATTGGGAAATTTAAAAAACATTAGTAAATTTCGTAACTCTTTCTCTCTAACTGCTAATTTGCAGGCAAGCAAAAAACTTATTAATTTAAAATACAAACTTCATAAATATTGCATTTTACTTTCATCACTAAAAGAGCAATTTTGTATGAACTTTATGAAATTAAGCTAAAATTAAAGACATAAACCTCCATTTCGAATCAAGCACAATGTAAATAAATAATCGAAACTTGCTTCTTTATTTTACACATGAAACTTGTACCTCAAATTATCATTATTCTAGAAATGTTTTCATTAATTACTTATAGTATATTTTCGTTTTGGAATGATAGTATATATACTAGAATCAATAACGTTTTAAACATTCAGCGTCTGGTTCAAGTACAAATCAGTAAAATATATATTCCAAAAAATGCTAAACGTTTTAAACTCCTCAAATTAGAGCCTGCGTCCATTCACCAATTTTTTTTTTTTCAAATTATTTTCAATAATTCAGAATTATTAGATAATATCTTGATTATTATAATTTGGTGTAAACGATTTATTTAAAAGGAAAATGTTTATTTAAAAATATATGAAATATTATTTGAGTTTTTGTTTAAATATTAAAATTTAGATCCATTAAAATATTTTTTTAATTTTAGATTTTTTTTTTATGAAAATTCCTTAATATTTTTTAAAAATTATTTGAGCTTCTCCCACAAGAGATGAATATAAAATGTAATATTAAATTTTTTTCTTTCCAGATCCGCTACTTTGACGTAAAACTTGTTTCGCCGCTTCAAAAGATGAGATGCAGGAAAGCCCTCATCTCTCGAAGCGATTCGCGTTCTGCAATTACAAAATTTTCTGGCACTACATGATAAATCGTTTTTATTTTCCCTGCACTACATGGTATGTATAGGGAAAGTATATTGATGAGGGGTCGAAAATTGGACGTGAGTTTCGATGGATTTACACGTTTTACGTACCTTAGAATAAGAATAAACTATATTTTGAGTGTGACGTCTGGTGCAATATTTGCATCCACACTATCTCAAAAACTACGCGACAAAATTTCATAAAATTTGGTATCTAAGTTACTTGCATTTTGAAAAATAGAGAACTGACCTTTTTTTTTTCGAAATGGTCCTTAAAACCTCCCAAAAATTTGGAATAAAAAATAAATATTCTTAAATTTATTAATTAAATACCTATTTTATATGCACGTGTAGATATAAAACAGCTAATAAACCCAACCTCATTAGTATAAAATAAACAATTCTCGATATATTTTGGGTTTGGGGAATTTTAGCAATTTGGAGACATTTTAAAGTGCGCTAAGTCACCCAATGAAAAAGAAGATGTTTCAAAATTTCAGATTGGATATAATTTCAAACAAGTATCTATTTTATGTGTTATATTCTGTGATAAAACCTAAATTTGTGTATTATGGAATATATGAAAAAAAAAATGAAAATGACTTGGTAGGGTAAGTTATGTAGTCCCACATAAAGTTTTCAATGTATGATGAACATATTTCTTTCAATATAATATGTTATCATTGACGATATAATAAACGAAAAATACTGTTTTATTTCAATTTCTTTCTGTAAGTAGGGTAGAGCGAGGCTAATGGTTTCACTTTTTACGTTTCTCTTTTTCACATTTTTCTTACAAACAGAAATCAAATTTTCTTTTCACCATTCGCAACTTTCATCATTTGACTAACCATAGAATAAAAGGCATAAAAATAAAGTTTTTCCATTATACGTAAATTTTAATAAAATGCAAAAATAATAATAATACTTATTATTATTATTATTATTATAAAAAATATCTGTGTACAAAATATATCTATGTACAAAAATATCTATATACAGAAAAATAAAAATTGCATTTAAGGAGGAAATGTACAATTCAATTAGTGCCTTCAAAGCTATGTCCAACTTCTATTGTATTAACTAGACATTTATTGAATCACCATCGTCGCAGTTGTGATACACTTAAAGCTGGCTTATACCTTGTGAGCAATCCTCATAGTCCCAACCCATACACTCTAAGCACATGATTTATACTTTTTTCGAATGGCTATTGGAATAATGTACTACACAGACCAAGCCGTAAGGATGATCATTACCTCATCTATTTTCCTTCTTTTTCTTGTGTTCTTGGATTTAGTGAAAGTAATTTTTTTTTTACTTTTTTCGCATGATTTTTCTTCCTTTAGTTTTAGTTTCACAGGAAAATCCTTAAAAATAGTTGTTTCACGTCTTCGGCTATTATTTTGATTACTTCTCTTTCTAGCAGTCGCCCCTGGAAATGGGCTCAAATGTTCAGAGGTCGACTTAACATGTGGAAATTAGCCCGTCGTGAAATAAGACAACTCGCCCCTCTCATCATTTCAGACTACACATTTTTTTTTTCTGAACTTGCCGTGATTCAATATTCAAAATCAGCACAATAAAATAATGCATAACGGCATATGCCTCGATGAGCTGCAACAAAACATCTGATGATGGGCAGCACATGCATTTTTTTATAAATTTATTTGAAAAAGTGTAATATCTCAAGAATGGTTTATGCTGGTGTTCTGAAGTTTATGTCCATCGTTTCCTAATAAAAAAATTACATAAGAAATGAAGATGATTATTTAAACATTATTATTGAAGGTTCTGATTTTTTCAAAATTTTATTTACAAATTTGGGATGTTCTGAATATTTTATTGCTTTTAGCAATAGGCTTCTAATATTCACTGATTGCAGTGTTTGTACCAAATTTCATTCGAAACGCTCCATTCGTTCATTGATATCGTCACCATAAACTCACAAACACACATACACAGGGATTAACTCAAAAACTTTCGATTCGAGGTGAGGGATGCCTGAAATCTGCTCTTCCGTCGAAAACTCGAATTCGAATTTTCGACCCCGTCACATTACTTCCCCTATACATTATGCTATAGTATTATATACGTATATAGCTATGTATATAGACAAAGTAATAATGCGTCAATGTGTACCTTAAAGAATACCAAATAATTGAAATTAGATTCAAAATATTTATTTACGGTGTCGAACATTGATTTTTTTTATGTCAACATTGAAAACAAAAATTACAGCCGCTCTTCAGCCAGATCCAACAAATAGCAATATTGACGTCATTCAATCACAGGAAGTATAACAGTGTACGCCATCTAGCGGCCGAGAAATTAACGTTGTGATTACTGACCTATAGGACAACTAGCCCAACTCTGTCCTATAGTTGTTTTAACGAAACAAATATAGAAACTGAGTAGTGTTTTCAATGCCTTTTATTCGGGAAATACATTATTACTGACAAACAATTATTATAGTTTCCTGATAATAAATCAGCAAAGAAAAAAAAACTGATGTGGTTAGAACGACTTCTCTTATATAATACGAAGAATTTATTTATTTCACAGTGACAAAATGATGTATAAGATCCACGTCACGGTGTTTTTAACATTGAATTATTTATTTGCCACTTTTATGGATGACAACATGTAAAACTATTTCGAGGTACCCAATTAACTTATATTTCACGCAACTCTAAATTGACAATTATCAATATTAATAACATCCGCAATAAACAATATAGCCCATATATAAAATATATTAATAATTAATTCATCGATTTGGCGTCATTTTTCATTAATTTAGCGTCATTGTTGCAATTATGTCGATATTTTCGTCAATCTGGGACAAAATGTCGCAAATTTGACAATATTTCGCTTAATTAGTCGCGAGTTCGTCAAATTTATCGTTAGATGTTACAGACAAATAAATAGAAGAGCTTTTATTATATATAAATGACTATTGGCGAATTATTAGGCGTCAAAATATAAAACTATTACCTAAAGTATCTCCTCTCGTAAATGGAACGAACTAGATCCACGAGAATGATGTTAACACATTTATTGCATAATATTATGTATGAAAAGTGAACATATTTCACAATAGTTAATATATTTTTTATTTTTTAATTTAGAAATTTATTTGAAACTGTGCAATATCTCGAGAACGGTTTATGTTAGTTTTAAAGTTGATGTCATTCGTTTTATAACGAAAAATTACATAAGAAATGATCATTTACGTAACATTGTTAAAGGTTGTGATTTTTTAATGGTTCTTCAAAATTTCTTTCGAAAATTTGGGAATTTTTCGAACAATTGATTACGCACAAAATCAATACGGTCCCAGTATTCACTGATTGTAATATTTGCACCGAATTTCGTTTATAACGCTCCATTCGTTCATGATATATCGCTTTTACAGACTCACGGACACACACAGAGACAGATAGCCATAATCTCAAAAGCGTAAAATATTTAGCCTATCAAATTCTAATTATTATTATAATGTGGCTAGAACGATATATATCAAACAAAACGTTCAAGTACAATGAACTATATGAAAATATTATTGGACCTTCTGTTTAAATATTAAAATTTCGATTTACAAATATTGTTTTAAATTTGTATGTATATAAATTCGTTAAAGATATAAATTCATTAATATTACGTGAACTTGTCCCACAAGAGATGAAAATGAATATTGAATCATAAATCCCTCCACTACTTTGACGTAAAACATGTTTCACCGCTGCAAGAGTGGGGTTGTGGGGAAGTCCTACTTACTCGTTCGTGCTGCAACGGCAATATTTTTCAGCAACAGAAGATGACTCGGTGGAAACTATTAACTGTGATATGAACATGTAAATTTCTTTCAATGTAAAATGCATACTGAAACGCCTAAAATAGAGGAGTGGACACATCCGCCATTTTGGATCCGAATCGTTTGGATCACGATGCTCCTCCCATTGGATAAGCATTGAATGACGTGTTATCGTTATATACTTTTCAAGTTTCATAGGTTATACAAATTATTTGGTTGCTATGAGTTTCAGAAAAAAGTGCGATGAATAATCTGAAACGTTATATTTTGATGTAACGAATAAAACTAGTGGAAGTAATATTCGGAAAGTTTGACGGTGAACGATGGGCCCGTTACCATCAAGCCAAAGTACTCCCATGGTCTGATGAAAGAGGTTTAGAATAGAAAATAAAAAGTAAAGATTTCCATAAATAAAATTTAGGAAATATGAAATGCAAAGTTCACTTTTAGAAACTGAAAGGGATTTTTTTCTCTAGTATTTTACAAAAATAAAGATTTCCATTGAAAATTTTAAGAAATATGAAGTGCAAAGTTCAAGGATTCAAGGAACCACCAATTAACGGAGCGCCTAGGTCAGCCGAAGGCTGCCTTTAATCTCCAGTTCTAAGGGACAGGTTGGTTAATCAGAAGGGATAAATTACATAAAAAGAGGTTTCAATGAGAAACGGGCGATGCTCATCTATCTCGATTGCGACGAATCACAATCGAGATCTGAGTCTCAGAATTTAGAAGAGGAGGAACAATTTTCCTCGAGAAAGAAATGGGGTGGGGGGCGGGTGCAAAGTTCACTTTTAGAAACTGAAAGAGATTTTTACTTTCCTTATATGTGTAATACATAAAGTATTGTGATGGGGTCGAAAATTCGAATTCGTGTTTTCGACGGGAGAGTACGTTTTAAGCATCCCTGAACACGAATCATACATTTTTGAGGTGATGTCTCTGCGTGTGCGTGAGTGCATACGCGTCCGCTTGTGTGTGTGTGTGTGTGGAGAGGATATGTGTGTGTGGTGTGAGGTGTGTGTGTGTGGAGAGGATATCCCACGAACGAATGGAGCGAGTCGGATGAAATTCGGTACACAAATTAAAATCCGTAAATACTGAAAGCCTATTGTTTTTAAACGCTGTCGAATATTCAGAACACCCTACGTTTTCGAGTGAAATTTTGAAAAAATCCTCAAAAAATCAAAACCTTTAAAAAAGCTATGCAAATAGTCATGTCTTATGTAATTTTTCATTAGAAAACGATTGACAGAAACTTAGGAACGCTAACATGAACCGTTGTCGAGATATTGCACATTTTTCAAATAGATTTACCAAAAAATCACATAAAATAAAATAAAAATAATTATTAACTATTGTGAAATAAGTACACTTTACATATGTAATATGATGCGATAAATTCGGTGACAGCATTCTCGTGAATCTAGCACGTTCCATTCATAAGACACTTTGGATAATGTTTTTTTATTTGAAAGCCAATAGTCATTTATCTGCTATAAGAATAACTTATTTCTCTGCCCATAACGCTTGGCGAGATTTTGGTGGAATGTGGCCATTTTGGCGACTTTCTAAATGTTACCAAATAAACGGAAATGTCACCAAATTGATAAAAAGGACGCTAAATCAATAAAAATGACATCTAATTGACAAAAATTCAATATTTTGGAAAGAATATAAGAATCTACGAGTACTATAAGAATAATCTACTTTTCAGTCCGTAACGTTTGTATAAAATTTTGATGACGAATTTTTCGGAATATCTACAATTTAGTGACTTTTTAAATGTCGCCAAGTTAACGAAAATGTCATCCAATTGATAAAAATTCATCAAATTGATTAAACTGACGCTGAATCAATGAAATGACAACTAATTGGTGAAAGTTCAATATCTTGGAAAGATCATAAGACTCTATATAAATAAAATTGAAAATCTGTCTGTCTGTCTGTCTGTTTGTCCCATCATCACGGGAGAACGGCTGAACCGAATTTGATGAAATTTTGTGGGTAGCCTGGAAATAGCCCCACTTAAAATTTAGTCTGTAGTTTGAGTTTCTACGACCAGTGGTTCTCGAGATATTAGTAAAACGAAATTTTAATTTGTCTCATCATCACGGGAAAACGGCTGAACGGATTTTAATGAAATTTTGTGGATAGCCTTGAAATAGCCCCCCATAAATTTTGTCCAAGTTTCGGCTTTCTAAGACCAGGGGTTGTTGAGAAATTAATGAAAAACGGAACTTTTTATTAGCAGATCTACTCTCCAACTCCGTGGTTTATCCAAACGGAAAGGATGAAAATCGTTTGTTTAAAACGCTAAAATGAAATAAAACTTCATTTCCGAGTTTGGTGCAGGATTTTTGCATTAATTAGTCACTGTAGGAAAACATAAATTGTTTGAAACATGAATTTAAATCGAAAAATCTACCTCCATGTTTCATCTTTCACAAGCTTTTACTCAACGATGTAAGGTATAAAGAAATCAAAATGGCTATTTAATTTCGCATTTTATGAGGAAGATTCTATCTTATATCATGTTGCTCGGCAACTGAATGAAATTAACTGTGTTGTTAATAACTATTATTATTTTTTCTATTTGTACAATAAATAAATGGATGTAAAAATATATTTTATAAATGAACGGTTTGATTGTTCTTTTAATTATATATATTGCGGACTGCGTACATCACTTTCATTTATTTTACAAAAAGGTTTCAAGCTCATATATTGTGTTTAGCTAATAAACTCATACATTGTGTTTACCCAATAAATTCATTTAGCAGATTGTTGAAGCAGAAAAAGAGTAGAACGGGTGTATGTATCTTCTAATACAATTTTACTGTTTTCATTTAGTATATGCACACGGGATCAGGATATTTTATTCTTCAGATCTGCAAATTCAGAGCTGCGAATTTAGAAGAATATCTCTAAATAACTTGGTAACTTTTCTTAAACTTTACCAAATTAGTGGAAATGTCTCCAAATTGATAAAAATGACCCAAATCAATGAAATTAAATTTGTTTTTTTAGAATAAAGTACTGAAATGATGTTTCCGTAGCATTTGTCTGTCAGTTCATCCATCCTACTTAGTAACACATTTAAGGAATTTTTTAATATCACCAAATTGGTAAAAATATTTTTAAATCCATAAAAATATCATGAAATTGATAAAATCGCATTTAATAAATGAAATTAATTGTGTTTTGTTAGGGAATAGTATTGTGGTGATGTTTCGTCAATTTGTCGCAAAATGGGACTATCAGTTCTACAGTCCCACTTGGCGATAAATTTGGCGATTTTTTAAGTTATAGCTAAATTGACGAAAATGTCGCCAAACCTTCCATGGAGATTGATTATTCATATGATATGATTTAAATCAATTTATTTAAAGCAAATGATATCATATCGCTTAGCAACGAATCCAATATGTTATGCGGCATATGATTTTTATTAAATCTTTTCCGATTTGAATAGTAAAAATATGTATATAAAATAAATTTCATTGACATTGAATTTTTGACTGGATAATATCAATCACGGTCTTCAGGTTTAAACATCATTATTATTGATATTTTCGGGAACTGTTGATTCAGGGATTACTGATATTTTCAAATTATTATGGAATTGTTTTATTATGACGAAAATTGTTGAAACTCATATATAGTACGTTGTACGAGTAATCTTTTACAAATGCATGGGTATATCTTCCAATCTACGAGAATATAAGTAGTACAGGTATATTGGCATATATTTTGATATATATTGGCATATATTAGAATCAATTACGACCTTCTGGTATTAAGATTACGGAGATTTTTGATACTTTCAATTTTTTACGTCATCTCTTTCATTTTGGCAATTATTTTTTAGACTCATATTGCAATACGGGTAAGCTTCTACTAACACACTGGCATTTTTTCCAATCTGCGACAATATAAGTAGTCCGGGGTTGCATATATTGATTCAATTCCTTTTTTTTGTAAATTTGCTTACAAAAGGGGTCAGGATGCTTTATTCTTCAGATCTGCCCGTGAAGATAATTTTGCATAGTGAGAACAGATATTCATAAACTTCCCTTTATGAGCAATACATTTAATATTTTAACAGAATTTGCACATGATTGCGAATTATAAGCTTTTTTATATTATATACTCCGTACGAAGAACGGGTATGCTGCTAGTCTATATATATAAAGCTTAATATCTGTCTGTCTGTCTGTCTGTTTGTTTGTCCCTTCATCACGAGAGAAAGGCTGAACCGAATTTGATGAAATTTTGTGAGTAGTCTGGAAATAGCCCTACTTAAAATTTAGTCCATGTTTGGAGTTTCTACAGCCAGTGTTTCTCGAGATATTAGTAAAATACGAAACTTTCGTTTGTCTCATCGTCACAGGAGAACGGCCAAACCGAATTTAATAAAATTTTGTGGATAGTCTTGAAATAGCCTTCCATAAATTTTGTCCAAGTTTCGGGTTTCTAAGACCAGGGGATGTTGAGATATTAATAAAAAACGGAACTTTTTCCTAGAAGTTCTACTCTCTAACGCCGTGGTTTATCCAAACAGAGAGAATGAAAATCGTTTGAAAGTGAATTAAAACTTTATCTCTGAGTTTGGTGAGAGATTTTTTGCGCTAATTAGTCACTTTCTGAAAACATGAACTATTTGAAACATGAATTTAAATGGAAAATCTATCTCCATGGTTTTTTTTAACAAGTTTTTACTCAACAATGGAAATCCAAAAGGTTATTTAATTTCGCAGTTTATGAGAAAGATTCTATCTTATATCATGTTGCTCAGAAAGGCAATACAATTAAATCTGCCTGTTAATATTAATTATTAGTTTTTCAAATTGAATAATAAACAAGAAAGATCAATCATGCATAAGCATTGACTATGAAACACTTTTCAACTAAAATGCAATTTCATTTAAAATTTCTCAAAAATGTGATACATTCAGTGGTGATATCTTTTACATTATCACAGTACTACAGTAATTTATTATACTTAAATATGTAAAACTGTATCGAAATATAAATCATCTGATTCTCTATGCAAAATCAATGAATATTTCATTCATATAACTTGTATTCCAGACTCCAGAGCTAAATAATTTTATGTGATAAAAATTCAGCAATTCTTATGTAACTCACCTTACAATCGCTTCAGATGTTTGCATTCTGCATAAGTTAAAATTAGGCTTCATTGAAGAAATAATAAAAGTTTAGGCATCATTTAAAATCACAACTATTGTAATTGCATAGGCACGGAATTTAGATACACAGATAATACACAGATACACAGATAATACACAGATACGCAGATAATGTGTGTGTGTGTGTGTGTGTATGTATTCAAAGTATTGGAATCGTGCCGAAGATGGGTACTCGAATTTTCGAAGGATCTGCACGTTTTGGGACTTCTAGAACACGAAAAAACTATTTTTAGGAAGACGTCTGTGTGTGTAAGAGTGTATCTGTGTATGTTTCTGTATGTCTGTGAGGATATTACATCCACTCTAATTGAAAAACTAATGGACCGAATTTCATAAAATTTGGTAGGTATGTTTTTTGTGGGAAATCCTGATGTTCATTAGATTGTAGTACGATTCGTAATAAAAGAATCTGCCTTCTTTGCGAAATGGCCGGCAAAAATTGCCTTTATCCACTCTAGCTAAAAACTAATAGAACAAATTTAACAAAATTTGGTGTATAATATTTCAATGACCTACAAGTGATTTATATACCAAATTTAACAAAATTTGGTACATAAATCATTCGTAGGTGATTCTAGTACGATTCAGGAAAAATAAATGGGCTATTTTTGCGAACTGGCCCGCAAAAATCGTTAAATATAAAAATAAAGGACTACGTGTGCTCAATTATATCAATTAAATTCCCATTTTATCCGTGATTTTTGACAACAAAAAGAATAAGACTAACCTCATTACTCTAGGACTAGCCGTTCTTGAGATATTCTAGTTTTTTCGCGTTTTCGCTACGCCACCTTTGACAATCAGTCCAGCTATCAAATGAGAACCAAATTTAAGTTTAACTTGCAAAATCCAATGTCATTTAAAATACTTATGGCTGTTATTTTGTGCAGATAAACTCAAATTATTATTGAAGAAATAAAGATAACATGAATATGAGTCTGCAGGGAAAGACATGAGCTGCCCACATCAGAAATTTTAACAATATTACAACAATGATTTATAGAAGTGAACGGGGATTTGCAGGCCATTTCAAAAAAAAAGTATGATCTATATTTAAAGATCCGCCAAATTTTTGTAGAATAAAATGTTCAACAAATTTAAGCTGTGTACCAAATTTTAATTCTCTAGGTCGTATGAAAGAGCATTAAAAATGCCATCAAATAAGTATATCATGAAGAGTTATATAAAATTAAAAAAAAATTTGAAAAATTTTTATCTACCAAATTTATTTTAAAATGTGACACCTCTCTCATATACAAAATGATTAGACTCTTGGAAAGATATTTATTATATAATATATCTCTTTTTTCTTTCTGGAAGATATCCCAAAAGTCAGACTTTAATTGAATATGTTTTTTTCCCAATATTAAATAATTTTTAATTAGAAAACTACTTAACATATTTTACTGAAATTTTTATATATATTTTATGGGATAATGTGAATATTTTCTAAAAATTTCGAAGCAATTTGTGAATTTTAAATTTGCTTAAAAATGTTTGAAAAATTAGGTACCATAGGGTTCAATGTATTTCATTTTTTCAACCCGGGTTCAATAAAAAACTAATTGGGTGATATTATTTATTTATATTCCTATAGGTCCCACAGACCGTCTGAAAAACATACTAAAATTTCATTTTGATAAAGTCATTTTTACGGCAGTTATCGTGCTAACGGACAGACAGACAGACAGACACACAGACAGAATGAACAAAGTCATAAACACTTTTCAACTATGTTGTAAAGTGTTAATAAATGGATATAAAAATATATTTTAGAACAGAACGGTTTGATTTTTCTTATAGCATTTTTGACTGGATAATATCAATTACGGTCTTCAGGTTTTATTATTATTGCTATTTTCGGGGATTATTGATTCAGGGATTATTGATATTTTCAAGTTATGCAATTGTTTTATTATGACACAAATTGTTTAAACTCATATATTGTACGTTGTACGTACATATATTGTGTTTACCCAATAAATGCATTTCTCCGATTGTTGAAACAGAAAAAGAGTAAAACAGGTATATCTTCTAATACAATTTTAGTATTTTTATTTAGGATATGCAAACGGGATCAGGGTATTTTATTCTTCAGATCTACAAATTCAGAGCTATGAATTTCGCGGAATATCGCTAACTTGGCAACTTTTCTTAAACGTTGACGGAAATATCGTCATATTGATAAAAACGACGCAAATTAATGAAATTAAATTTTTTTTTTTTTTAAGAGAGTACTGAAACGATGTTTAGGTAGCATTTGTCGGTCAATCCATCCATCCTACTTAGTAACACATTTGGTCATTTTTTAAAATGTCATCAAATTGATAAAAATGTTTGTAAATCCATAAAAATATCATGAAATTGATAAAATTGCGTTTAATAAATGAAATTAATTGTGTTTTGTTAGGGGATAGTATTGTGATGATGTTTCGTCAATTTGTCGCAAAATGGGACTGTCAGTTCTACAGTCCTACTTGGCGATAAATTTGGCGATTTTTTAACTTGTCGCTAAATTGACGAAAATGCCGCCAAACATTCCATGGAGATAGAATTATTCAGACGATATGATTTCCATCAATTCATTTGAAGCAAATGACATCATGTCGTTTAGCGACGGATATAAATCCAGTGTGTTTATGCGGCATAAAGATTTCATTAAATCTTTTCCGATTTGAATAATAAAGATATGTATATAAAAAAATTTTTTTATTGACATTGCATTTTTGACTGGATAATATAAATTATGGTCTTCAGGTTTAAACAATATTATTATTGATATTTTCGGGGATTATTGATTCAGGATTTATTGATATTTTCAAGTTATTATGCCATTGTTTTATTATGACAAAAATTGTTTAAACTCATATATTGTACATTCTACGAGTAATCTTCTACAAATGCACGGGCATAACTTCCAATCTACGAGAATATAAGTAGTACAGTTATATTGGCATATATTTTGATATATATTAGCATATATTGGTATCAATTACGACCTTCTGGTACAAAGATTACGGGAATTGGTGACATTTTCAATTTATTACGTCATATATTTTATTTTGCCAAAGATTTTTGAGACTCATATTGTAATATCTTCTACGAACACACTGGTATATTTTCTAATCTGCGGCAATATAAGTAGTACGGGGATATATATATATATATATATATATATATATATATATATATATATATATATATATATATATATATATATATAATCACATATAATTTTAGTGCTTTCATTCTGGCATATATTGGAGTCAATTACGGGTTTATTGATATTTTCAATTTATACATATCATGTACTAATACAGAATATATCTTCTAATATTCACGTATATAAGTAGTACGGATCCCATACAATTTTAATGCTTTCATTTTGCATATATAGATTCAATTCCTTTTTTTTGTAAATTCACTTACAAAAGGGGCCAGGATGTTTTATTCTTCAGATCTGCCCGTGAAGATAATTTTGTATAGCGAGAACAGATATTCTTAAACTTCTTTTTAGGAGCATTGTATTAAATATTTTAACAGAATATTTTGATTAAAAATGCCATTTAGTATACTATAGGAATTTGCACATAATTGTGATTTTCAAGTTTCCTTATATTATATACTCCGTATGAAGAAAGGGTATGCTGCTAGTAGACTATAAGAATAACCCATTTCTTCGTCCATCCGTAACACTTGGCGAGAAATTGAGCGGGACTTCGCCAACTTGGCAACATTTTTAATGTTGCCAAAGTGACTAAAATCTCGCCAAATTGATAAAAATGACTCCAAATGAGAGGTAATGGATCGCTAATTTTGATTTCCGTCATAACGGGCATACATTCTAGTATATGGGAAGTGCTCTTCTTTCCGTTTGTCTGTAACACTTGGTGATGTATTTGGCAAACTTGGTGAATAATCTAGCTAAGTTTCGCCAACTTGGCGATATTCCGCCCCAAATTGACGAAAATTTCGTCAAAATTGAAAAAATTATGCTAAATTAATGAAAATGACGCCTAATTGATGAATTAATTATTAAAATATTTTACTATATCGATTATATCGCTCACTGAGGATGTTATCAATATTTATAATTGTTAATTTAGAGTTGTGTGCATTATAAGTTAATTGGGTACTTTGAAATAGTATTACACGTTGTCATCCAGAAAATCGTCAAGTGTACAATTCAGCGTTAAAAACACAATACCGTGGATCTTATACATTATTTTTTGACTGTAAAAGGAGTAAATTTATTGAATTATATAAGAAAAGTCGTGTGTTGCCCACATCAGATATTTTTATTTATTTTTCTAGTATTTTACAAAAATAAATATTTCCATTAATAAAATTTAGGAAATATGAAACGCAAAGTTCACTTTTAGGAACTGAAAGGTTTTTTTTTTTCTAGTATTTTACGAAAGTTATCATATTAATAAAATTTCCCTTGTTAATAGTATTATTATGTAGTAGTATTAATAGTAGTATTATTAATAGTATTATTAATAGGATGTTACGAATATACTATATTTTCATTGTGTTCTTAAAATTCTTAGATTAAGCATGCACCATAAACCATAGCCAATGTAGTAAAACTATCAAAATGCAAAAAGAAATAACTTTATTGTATAGTACATTGGGGAATTTCAAATAAAAATATTATTTTAACAAAACAAAATTAAACATTTTGAAATCTGAAAATAAATTCTGTCTCAAATAATTGTTTAATTATGACAAATGTGTTTATGTTTATTATCAACATTATAAATATATAAATTATGCATATGAGTAGAATTTGCAAATTCTATTTATATTCAGAAGTAAAATATACTGGGTATAATAACTCCTGTAATATAAAACAAAGTAAAAGGATGCCGCAAAGATTCCAAAGAAATAAAATTAAACTGATATCATCAAATTTGCTAAAAAAAGATTTTGTATTACGCAAAGGAATTAAAAATATTAATAGCATTCATTAAGTATACACATTGTGAAAATTATAAAAAAAAACAAGAAAGATCAATCATGCATAAGCATTGATTATGAAACACTTTCCAACTGAAATGCAATTCCATTTAAAAATCTCTAAAATGCGATACATTCAGTGGTGATATATTTTACATTATCACAGTACTACGCAGTAATTTATTATACTTAAATATTTAAAACTGTATCGAAATATAAATCATCCGATTCTCTATGCAAAATCAATAAATATTTCATTCATATAACTTGCATTCCAGACTCCAGAGCTAAATAATTTTGTGTGAAAAAAATTCAGCAATTCTTATGTAACTCCCCTTACAATCGCTTGAGATATTTGCATCCTGCATAAGTTAAAATTAGGCTTCGTTGAAGAAATAATAAAAGTTTAGGGATCATTCAAAATCACAACTATTGTAATTGCGTAGGCACGGAATTTAGATACACAATTAATACAGATACACAGATAATATATGTGTGTGCGTATGTATGTATTCAAAGTATTGGAATCGTGCCGAAGATCGGAACTCGAATTTTCGAAGGATCTACACGTTTTGGAACTTCCAGAATACGAAAAAGTATTTTTAGGAAGACGTCTGTGTGTGTAAGGGTGTATCTGTGTGTGTATCTGTGTGTGTGTGAGGATATTGCATCCACTCTGACTGAAAAACTAATGGACCAAATTTCATAAAATTTGGTAGGTATGTTTTTTGTGGGAAATCCTGATGTTCATTAGATTATAGTACGATTCGTAATATAAGAATCTGCCTTCTTTGCGAAGCAGCCGGCAGAAATTGCCTTTATCCACTCTAGCTAAAACTAAATGGACCAAACTTAACACAATTTGGTGTATAATATTTCAATAGCCTACAAGGGATTTATATACCAAATTTAACAAAATTTGTCATATAAATAATCACTTGTATAATCACTTGTAGGTTATTCTAGTACGATTCGGGAAAAAGGAACGGGCTGTTTTTGCGAAATGGTCCGCAAAAATCGTTAAATATAAAAATAAAAGACTACGTGTGCTGAATTATATCAATTACATTCCTATTTTATACGTGATTTTTTACAACAAAAAGAGTAAGACTAACCCCATTACTCTAGGACTAGCCGTTCTTGAGATATTTTAGTTTTTTTTGCGTTTTCGCTACGCCACTTTTGACAATAAGTCCATCTATCAAATGAGAACAAAATTTAAGTTTAACGTGCAAATTCAATGTCATTTAAAATACTTATGGATGTTATTTTGTGCAGATAAACTCAAATTATTATTGAAGAAATAAAGAGAACGTGAATATGAGTCAGCAGCGAAAGACATGTGCAGTCCACATCATAATTTTTAACAATATTACAACAATGATTTATAGAAGTGAACGGGGATTATTTGCAGGCCATTTCGAAAAAAATGTAGGATCTATATTTAAAGGTCCACCAAATTGTTGTAGAATAAAATGTTCTACAAATTTAATCTGTGTACTAAATTTCAATTCTCTAGGACGTAGGAAAGTGCATTAAAAACGCCGTCAAATAAGTATATCATGAAAAGTTATATAAAATTTTTAAAAAAATTGAAAAATTGTTATCTACCAAATTTATTTTAAAATGTGAAACCTCTCTCATATACAAAATAATTAAACTCTTGCAAATATATTTATTATATAATATATCTATTTTTAACACTTTACAACATAGTTGAAAAGTGTTTATGACTTTGTTCATTCTGTCCGTCTGTCTGTCTATCTGTCTGTCTGTCCGTTAGCACGATAACTTCCGTAAAAATGACTTTATCAAAATGAAATTTTAGTATGCTTTTCAGACGGCCTGTGGGACCTATGGGAATATAAATAATTCATATCACTCAATTAGTTTTTTATTGAACCCGGGTTGAAAAAATGAAATACATTGGACCCTATGGGACCTAATTTTTCAAACATTTTTTAAGCACATTTAAAATCCACAAATTGCTTCGAAATTTTTAGGAAATATTCACAGTATATCATAAAATATACAAAAAAAATTAAAGTAAAATATGTTAGGTAGTTTTTTAATTAAAAATTATTTAATATAGGGAGAAAAACGAATTCAATTAAATTCTGACTTTTGCAATATCCTCCAGAAAGAAAAAATAGATATATTATATAATAAATATCTTTCCAGAAGTTAAATTATTTTGAATATGAGAGAGACTTCATATTTTAAAACAAATTTGGTAGATAACAATTTTTCAAAATTTTTTTTTAATTTTATATATCTTTTCATGATATACTTATTTTATGGCGTTTTTAATGCACTTTCTTATGTCCTAGAGAATTTGGTGCACAGCTTAAATTTGTAGAACATTTTATTCTACAACAATTTGGTGGATCTTTATATATCGATCCAACATTTTTTTCGAAATGGCCTGCAAATAATCCCCGTTCACTTCTATAAATCATTGTTGTAATATTGTTAAAATTCTGATGTGGACAGCACATGTCTTTCTCTGCAGACTCATATTCACGTTCTCTTTATTTCTTCAATAATAATTTGAGTTTATCTGCACAAAATAACATCCATAAATATTTTAAATGACATTGAATTTGCAAGTTAAACTTAAATTTGGTTCTCATTTGATAGATGGACTTACTGTCAAAAGTGGCGTAGCGAAAACGCAAAAAAAACTAAAATATCTCAAGAACGGCTAGTTCTAGAGTAATGGGGTTAGTCTTATTCTTTTTGTTGTCAAAAATCACGTATAAAATAGGAATTTAATTGATATAATTGAGCACACGTAGTCTTTTATTTTTATATTTAACGATTTTTGCGGACCATTTCGCAAAAACAGCCCGTTCCTTTTTCCCGAATCGTACTAGAATAACCTACAAATGATATATATATCAAATTTTGTTAAATTTGGTATATAACTCACTTATAGGTTATTGAAATATTATACACCAAATTGTAATAAATTTGGTCCATCAGTTTTTATCTAGAGGAGATAAAGGCAATTTCAGCCGGCCATTTCGCAAAGAAGGCAGATTCTTTTATTACGAATCGTACTAGAATCAAATGAACATCAGGGTTTCCCACAAAAAACTTACCTACCACATTTTATTAAATTCAGTCCATTAGTTTTTCAGTTAGTGTGGATGCAATATCCTCACAGACACACAGAAACACACACAGATACACAGTTACACACACAGACGTCTTCCTAAAAATAGTTTTTCGTGTTCTGGAAGTCTCAAAACGTGTAGATCCTTCGAAAGTTCGAGTTTTGATCTTCGGCACGATTCCAATACTTTGAATACATACATACGCACACACAAATATTATCTGTGTATCTGTATTATCTGTGTATCTGAATTCCGTGCCTACGCAATTTCAACAGTTGTGATTTTAAATGATCCCTAAACTTTTATTATTTCTTTAACGAAGCCTAATTTTAACTTATGCAGAATGCAAATATCTCAAGCGATTGTAAGGTGAGTTACATAAGAATTGCTGAATTTTTTTCACACAAATTATTTAGCTGTGTAGTCTGGAATGCAAGTTATATGAATGAAATATTCATTGATTTTGCATAGAGAATCAGATGATTTATATTTCGATACAGTTTTAAATATTTAAGTATAGTAAATTACTGTAGTACTGTGATAATGCAAAATATATCACCACTGAATGTATCACATTTTAGAGATTTTTAAATGAAATTGCATTTCAGTTGGAAAGTGTTTCATAATCAATGCTTATGCATGATTAATCTTTCTTGTTTCTTTCTGGAGGATATCGCAAAAGTCAGAATTTAATTGAATTCGTTTTTCTCCCTATATTAAATAATTTTTAATTAAAAAACTACCTAATATATTTTACTGAAAATTTTTTTATATATTATATGAGATAATGTAAATATTTCCTAAAAATTTCGAAGCAATTTGTGAATTTTAAATGTGCTTAAAAAATGTGTGAAAAATTAGGTCCCATAGGGTTCAATGTATTTCACTTTATCAACCCGGGTTCAATAAAAAACTAATTGGGTGATATGATTTATTTATATTCCCATAGGTTCCACAGAACGTCTGAAAAGCATACTAAAATTTCATTTTGATAAAGTCATTTTTACGGCAGTTATCGTGCTAACGGACAGACAGACAGACAGACAGACAGATAGACAGACAGACAGAATGAACAAAGTCATAAACACTTTTCAACTATGTTGTAAAGTGTTAAAAACAAGAAAGATCAATCATGCATAAAGCATTGATTATGAAACATTTTCGAAATTCAATGTAATTTTATTTAAACATCTCTAAAATGGGATACATTCTTCGGTAATATTTTTAAAATAATCATAATACTACATTAATTTGTTATATTTGAAAACTTCATCGAAAACAAATGAAATTTGTTCAAATGACGTCATCGAAATATAAATCGCTTGGCTCTCTCAATAAAAGCAGCATATCATTCATAACTTTTTTTTTTCATTCCTTTCATTCATCACAATACTATAATAATTTATTTTATTTAAAAACTTGAGACCATGGAGGTACAAGTAATTAAACTCTATGCTTAAAACTTCATCGAAAAAAAATCATCCTTTTCTCTGTAAAATCAATGAATATTTTATTCATATCAGCTATATTGCAGACTCAATGAACTAAATAATTTTGCGTTAAAGAAATGCAGCAATTCTTATACAACTCATTCTACATATTTTGCTGTTTACCTTTTCCATAAGTGAAAAGTAGGCTTCGTTGTAGAAATAATCAAAATTGGATGATCATTTAAACTCAACTATATTGTAATTGCGTTGTTTCAATATGTAGATGCACAGAATTTAAGTAAAAATAAAGCTGTTTTAGGACGGATACAACACTCAATATGAATTAAAAAGAACTTTAAAAAATAACGATTTTGAGACAAGATGGAAGCCATATTTTATTTTGAAGTGGGTCACGTGATCTCTTCATATAATAGTGACATGATCTCTTCATATAAAGGGTGTAATTATTGTTTTAATTTTATTTTGAAAAACTACTGAATGTATTTTGCTAAAATTTTTTTATATATTTTATAGGATAATTTGAATATTTTTTAAAACTTTCGAAACAATTTGTGAATTTTAAATTCGCTTAAAAAATATTTGAAAAATTAGGTCCCATAGGGTTCAATGTATTTCATTTTCCAACCCAGATTCAATCCAAAACAAATTGGGTGATATTATTCATTTATTTCCCGTGGGTTCCACAGACCGTCTGAACAACATACTAAAATTTCATTTTGATAAAGTCGTTTTTACGGCAGTTATCGTGATAACTGACAGACTGGCAGACAGACAGACAAAATGAACAAAGTCATAAACACTTTTGAACTATGTTGTAAAGTGCGAAAAATTAAATCAATATTTTCTTCAGAAAAATTAAAGCGAATTAAAATTTCTGTTTGTATAAAAACTATACGGAATGGAATAGTACGTTTATTTGGAATGCACAGATATGCTATAACATGACATTTTCATATAAAAATATTTAAATTAATATGTTTTTAATGATTTTTGAATGAAATTGTAACTTAAATTATAAAAGTTAAAATGGAGAATTTTGTTGGAAAAGTAGCATATTTTATTCTATTTCAATATATCCATCATCAATTTCATCTTATTTTGAACCCTCACTTCTTTATGAAGCAATAGAGGCAGTATAGTATACAGTCTCAATATAATGAATTTGAATAGGGTAATTTGCTCGAATTATACGTTATATTTCGTCCGAAAACTTGAATGCGTTGTAAAAGTAATTGTTAAAATGTAATATTTTAAAATACGAAATTCCATAAAATGTTTGTGATTACAAATAATAATGAAGAGTGTCATGTTATACAAAAAAGTAGTGAATTGTTTGAAAAAGAATGCTTTATTACTTTCCTTATATACATAATGTATAAGGAAAGTATTGTGACGGGGTCGAAAATTCGAATTCGAGTTTTCGACGGGAGAGCACGTTTCAAGCATCCCTGATCACGAATCAAACATTTTTGAAGTGATGTATGTGTGTGTGTATGTATGTGTGTGTGTGTGTGTGTGTGTGTGTGTGTGTGTGTGAAAGTATGTGTGTGTGTGTGTCAGTGAGTCTGTGGAGACGATAACTGACGAACGAATGGACCGATTCGAACCAAATTTGGTACAAAAATCACAATCCGTAAACACTGGAAGCCTATTGTTTTTATACGTAATCGAATGTTCAGAACCCCCCTAAATTTTCGAATGAAATATTGAAAAAATCGTCAAAAAATCAAAACTGCTAATAAAGTTACGCAAATAGACATTTCTTATGTAATTTTTTCATTAGAAAACGATTGGAATAAATTTTAGAACGCTAACATGAACCGTTCTCGAGATATTGTACATTTTTCAAAAAAATTATGAAAAAGTCACATAAAAAAAAAATTCCTATTGAGAAACATGTTCACTTTTCATATGTAATACCATGCAATAAATTGAGTGACATCATTCTCGTGGATCTAGCTCGTTCCATTCATGAAAAAATATACTTTGAATAATACTTTTGTATTTGAACGCCAATAGTCATTTATCTGCTGTAAGAATAACTTTTTTCTTAGTGCATAACGCTTGGCGAGATTTTGGCGACGAACTTGGCGGAATGTCGCCAACTTAGCGACTTTTTGAAATGTTGCCAAATTAATGAAAATCTCGCCAAATGGATAAAAATGATGCTAAATCAATGAAAATGACGACTAATTGTCGAAAATTCAATATCTTGGAAAGAATATTAGTATCTACTATAAGAAAAACCTATTTTTTTCCTGTAAAAGTAGTAAATTAATTACATTATATAAGGAAAGTCATGTGTTGCCCACATCAGATTTTTTGTTGTATAAAACCAACTAGGAACTTCATATCTCTTTCTTAGTATAATTTAGATAACCTCTATTTCTGACTCCATCATCCGTTAATTACTGCAATTTTAACAGTAACAAGAAAGATCAATCATGCATAAAGCATTGATTATGAAACACTTTCCAACTTCAATGCAATTTTATATAAACATCTTTAAAATGCGATACATTCCTCGGTAATATTTTTAAAATTATCACAATATTACATTAATTTATTATATTTAAAAACTTCATCGAAGGAAATGAACTTCATTCATATGACGGCATTGAAATATAAATTGCCTGGTTTAAATATCTCTAAAATGCGTTACATTCCTCGGTAATATTTTAAAAATTATCATAATACTACAATAATTTATTATATTTAAAAACTTCATCGAAAACAAATGAATTTTATTCAAATGATGTTATCGAAATATAAATCGCCTCTATATGAAAACAGCGTTTCACTCATCAGCATACTATGATAATTTATTTTATTTAAAAATTAGAAAAATTGTTATCTACCATATTTACTTTAAAATGTAAAAACCTCTCTTATACATAAAGTAATTAAACACTTGGGAAAATATTTATTATATAATATATCTCTTTCTTCTTTCTGGAGGATATAGCAAGAGTCAGAATTTAATTGAATTTGTTATTCTCCCTATATTAAATAATTTTTATTTAAAAACTACCTAACATATTTTACTGAATTTTTTTTTATATATTTTATGGGATAATTTGAATATTTCCTAAAATTTTCGAAGTAATTTGTGAATTTTAAATTCGCTTAAAACATGTTTGAAAAATTAGGTCCCATAGGGTTCAATGTATTTCATTTTTTCCACCCGGGTTCAATCCAAAACTAATTGGATGATATTATTCATTTATATTCCCATAGGTCCCACAGACCGTTTGAAAAACTACTAAACTTTCATTTTGATAAAGTCATTTTTACGGCAGTTATCGTGTTAACGGACAGACAGACAATCAGGCAGACAGACAGACAGAATGAACAAAGTCATAAACACTTTTCAAACTATGTTGCAAAGTGTTAAAAATGAACTCCATTCAAATGACAGCATTGAAATATAAATTGTCTGATTTAAACATCTCTAAAATGCGATATATTCCTCGGTAATATTTTTTAAATTATCATAATACTTCAATAATTTATTATATTTGAAAACTTCATCGAAAACAAATGAAATTTATTCAAATGACGTCATCGAAAAATAACACGCCTGGCTCTCTCTATAAAAGCAGCATTTCATTCATAACATTTTCCCAATCATTTCATTCATCACATTACTAAAATAATTTATTTTATTTAAAAACTTAAGACTATAGAGCTACAAGTAATTAAACTGTATACTTAAAACTTCATCAATAAAAGTCGTCCTTCTCACTGTAAAATCAATGAATATTTCATTCATATCAGCTATATTGCAGACTCTATGAGCTAAGTACTTTTGCGTTAAAAAAATACAGCAATTCTTATACAACTCATCCCACATATTTTGCTATTTACATTTTACATAAGTGAAAAATAGGCTTCGTTGTAGAAATAATTAAATTTGGATGATCATTTAAACTCAAATATATTGTAATTGCGTTGTTTCAGTATGTAGATGCACAGAATTTAAGCAAAAATTAAACGGTTTTAACACAAATACAACACTCAATATGAATTAAAAAGAACTTTAAAAATCACGATTTTGAGACAAGATGGATGCCATATTTTATTTTGAAGTGGGTCACGTGATCTTTTCATATCATCGTTACGTGATCGCTTCATATAAGAGGCGTAATTATTATTTTAATTTTTATTTAAAAAACTACTGAATATATTTTGCTGAATTTCTTTTTATATATTTTATGGAATAATTTAAATATTACCTAAAATTTTCGAAGCAATTTGTGAATTTTAAATCCACTTAAAAAATGTTTGAAAAATTAGGTCGCATAGGGTTCAATGTATTTTATTTTTTCAACCCGGGTTCAATCCAAAACTAATTTTGTGATATTATTCATTTATATTCCCATGGATCCCACAGACCGTCTGAACAACATACTAAAATTTCATTTTGATTAAGTCATTTTTACGGCATTTATCGTGCTAACGGACAGACAGACTGAACAAAGTCATAAACACTTTTCAACTTTGTTGTAAAGTGTTAAAAATGTAAACAATTTGAACCTTTATATCTCCGAACCTAATAGATAACAAAAAAGATTAATCATGCTTAAAGCATTGATTATGAAACACTTTCTAACTGAAATACAATTTTATTTAAATATCTCTGAAATGCGATATATTCAGCGATGATATTTTTTAAATTATCACAATACTACAATAATTTATTTTACTTTGAAACTTAAAACTTCTCCAAAAAAGGTAATACTATAAAATCGTCTGTATCTCTTTGTAAAATCAATGAATATTTCATTCATATCACTTATACTCCAGACTCCAGTGCTAAATAATTTTATGTTAAAAAATTCAGCAATTCTTATACAACTCATCTTACAATCCTTGATTTGCTTACATTCTGCATACGCTAAAATTAGGCTTCGTTGTAGAAATAATCAAAGTTTAGTGATTATTTAGAAACAAAAATAGTGTAATTGCGTAGGCAATTTAGATACACAGGAAATATGCAAAATTAAAACGGTTTTAGGACGGATGCAACACTAAATATAAATATAAGCGTTCCTTAAAAATCGCGATTTTCACTAAGCGAAAAAGTTTGGATGCCATATTTTATTTTCCAATGAGTCACGTGATTTCTTTATATAATGTGGGTGTAATTATTATTTCAATTTTTATTTTAAAAACTACTTAACATATTTTGATGAAATTTTTTTTATACATTTTACGTGATAATATGAATATGTTCTACAATTTTCAAAGCAATCTGTGAATTTTAACTCTGCTTAAAAAAATTAAGTCCCATAGGGTTCAATGTATTTCATTTTTTCAACCTGGATTAAATTCCAAACTAATTGGGTGACATTATTCTTTTACATTCCCATATGTCCCACAGTCCGTCTCAACAACATACTAAAATTTCATTTTGATAAAGTCATTTTTACAACAGTTATCGTGCGAACGGACAGACAGACAGAATGAACAAAATCATAAACATTTTACAACTTCACCGGAAAGTGTTAAAAATGTAAATAATTTTTCTTGTTTTGTGGAAAATAGAATCCAAATTTTGAATCTGTATAAAAATAATTTCAATATTTTTTATATTTTAAATATTTTAAACTTTTATAACTTATATTTAACTTATCTAAGTTAATATGTATAACTCATATTTTAAATTATTATATATAACTTATATTTAACTTATACTTAAAATATAAGTTAATATATGTAACTCATATCTTAAATTATTTTATATAACTTATATTTTATTATTATATATAACTTATACAGGGTTTTTCAAAAGTCTGTATAAACTCATTGTCTGTATATATCATTAAAAATCGAAAAATCATCGCATTGAGATACGGTTTGTACCATAATTATTGTCAGAATGGGGGGGGGGGGGGGGTTGACGTGAAAAAATTTTGTTGTTTAAAAAATTACCTATAGGTGGCGCTTACCCGAATACATCTTCCAGAAGTATATAAATGAGGCTGTTATAAAAGAGCTGTAGTGCTCTGTAGATGCTTCATTTGATTCATTAGTAAATGATGCAAAGAGGAAGGTTTTGCGAGAATGTTAACTTTGATCAAGAAAGCCTTGTTAGTGAAGCTGTATTACGTGAGGGAAGAATAAGCATCAAATGCTTTGCGAAAATTCCGATTTAGAAAATATCTAAAGAAAGGAAAAGATCCTATATCACTTGTTCTGGGTTACTGAAGCTTGTCACACGATTTGAAGAAACTGGATGGTTGGAGGACCGTCCACGAAGTGGAAGACCATCGTTAACGGACTCCCACGCCAGTGCTGTGGCATATGAAATTGAAAACCTAGCAACTGAAACAGCGGTTGGGACTAGCAGCGCTTCTGAAGCTGCAAGGCGATTGGATATTCCTGTATCCTCGGTATGGCGTATCCTTCACGGTATCTTAAATCTGTATCCTTACAAATTACAATCACGGCATCAGCTTTTACCGGTAGATACCGCACAGCGAGAAACGTTTGCCAAATGGGCTATGTCAAAGATCGCACAGGAACCACAGTGGTTTTTTAATGAGTTGTGGACAGACGAAGCCCACTTTTCACTGCATAGAAATGTGAACACACACAACTGTCGTATATGGGCGACTTCTAATCCACGTGAGTACATAGAGCAGCCACTTCATTCACCACGAGAGACAGTTTGGGGTAGCTTCACTGGCTCTTACATTCTGGGACCCTTTTTCATCGAGGTGTTTAGCTCAAGTACTGGTTAGAAAACTTGCACAGTAAACGCACAGCGTTATTTGACTCTTCTGCATGAGCAAGTCGTACCATCTTTGTGAAAACGGAAATGTGATATCTACTGTAACATTTATGCAAGATGGAGCACCATCTCACATCACAACTCCAGCAAAGAAATTTCTAATTGACACTTTCGGGGAAGACAGACTTATCAGTAGGCATTGCAAGATCCCATAGCCTCCTTGGTCTCTAGATTTGACACCCGTTGATTTTTGGTTGTGGGGGTATTTAAAGTCACGAGTTTATCAATCAGGCCCTTCCACATTGTCAGAACTGAAAGATTCCATTCATCATGTAGTGAGTTTCATCCATCCAGACAAGCTGCATTCTGCAGTTACGGGTGTTTTCACTCGCCTGAATTGTGCCATACCTTATGGAGGAGGACATGTCGAACACATGATGCTAATAACACATGATACTAATAACATATAATAAAGGTACTGAACGTACAGTAAGTTTTTTTTTGTCTTTCCAATGCATTCAGCGCCACCTATAGGTGATTTTTTAAACTACAAAATTTTTTTTCACGTCAACCCCCGCCCCCTCCCCCTCGTCCTGACAATACTTATAGTACAAACTGTATTTCAATGAGATGATTTTTCGATTTTTAATGAATTTTTGAAGTTTGTACGAACAAAAATATGTGTTATGAAATCTAGTTTCCAAAACCATATTTATTTTTAAAGAAAGCTTTTATTGATTTCGAGTAATCATCTTGTCAAATTGAAAAAGTATGAAAATTTTACTTTATTCAAGTTTATAATACTTATATTTCAAAAACTAAAAGTGCTGGCTCTAAACAAATAATAAGTAAGAATTTGTAGCTCTTTAAAAGTCCTACCATTAAACATAATGGGATCGAGCTCTTAGTTTTTGAAGTATAGTGGTTATAATTTTGATATTTTAGTATTTTTATCTGGGTTTTGCAATGGGTGTTTGTTTACTTACTCCTTCGTGAAATATTGGTGCATAAGCACGAGATATTCATTATTTTTAAAGAACTGAGAAAGTTAGGCATTTGGAGATAATAAAGATGTTTGATTATTGATGAGTTTTGAACTGAATAGATGGAAATAAATATACGTATTTATGTGCCACCAGACAAGTTTACATAGATTAACTTGAATCTATTGTCTCGCAGATACACGTATAAGATTAATTTATATGCCGCGAAGTAAATTAGTAAAATAATTTAATATTTTGATGTGAAGTCTTATTATCGGAGTATCCAGATGGAATCGGAGCGAAAAAGCTATGAACAGTCAGCGAGTTACTTGCAACTCTTTTAAAGCCTGTAAATAAAAGTCTGAAAGCATCGAATAAAGTTATTGAAGTTCACTGGAGTTCAATTTTAGAAAATGTTATTCACACTTTCGGCGCCATCGTACAAGAGCGACCGCCGATTCTTAGCTTTTGTTGTCATATAAAATATAGGTAAAGATAAAGTTTAATACAAAGTGTAAATTCGAGTTATTGACGAATTTACACGTTTTGGATCCTTAGAACACGAATCAATCATTTTTCGCTTGAACACACCCATAAATGAACATTTTTGAAAAACTCTGTTCATCTTGGATATTTTAATCAGATGATTGGTTCATATACCAAATATCAAGCCTCTGTCATATTTAAAAGGAAGCATGTCTCATTTATTCGGAAAATCGAACATATTCGTGTGCGGCACCCCCTAAAGTAGCAAATATTGGAAATCTGAAATTGCACACTTTCTTCCTTACAAACTATCTACCCGTACACCAAATTTGAAGTTTCGATCCTTTCGCCATCGCAAAGCATGCTTTTATAT
This sequence comes from Amaurobius ferox, assembly GCA_951213105.1. Lineage (NCBI taxonomy): Eukaryota > Metazoa > Arthropoda > Arachnida > Araneae > Amaurobiidae > Amaurobius > Amaurobius ferox. Next base: position 48,488,217 of record OX578144.1, on the reverse strand, counting down.
CACTTCACTTTTCGAACGTTTTTCTGTGTAGCACCTCTTGAATGAACATTTTTGAAAAACCGTATTCATCTTGGTGTTTTTTATCAAATGATGAGCCTATATACTAAATTTCAAGCCTCTATCACATTGTAAAGGAGGCGTTTTTCATTTGTTCGGCAAATCGAATATTTTAGTGAGACGCACCCCCCTACAATAGTAAATGTTGGAAAACTGAAATTACACACTTTTTCCTTTCCAACTATACACCAAATCCGTACACCAAATTTTACGTCTCTATCTGATCCCAAAGCATGTTTTTTTTATCAATTCACCTTTCGAACGTTTTTCTCTGCAGAACCCCTTTTATCGAACATCTCTGAGAAACTCTCTATTCGTCTTGGATGTTTTCATTAAGTGATTAGTGCATATACCAAATTTCAAGCCTCTATCAAAATGTAAAAGAGGCGTTTCTCATTTATTCGGCAAATCGAACATTTTGTTGTACAGCACCCCTATAGTAGAAAATATTGGAAATCTGAAATTGCACACTTTCTTCCTTTCGAACTATTTACCCGTACACCAAATTTAAAGTCTCTATTTCGTCGCAAAGCATGCTGTTCTATCATTTCACTTTCCGAACGTTTTGGTGTGCGGCAACCCCTCTATAGAACATTTTCAAAAAAATCGATTTTTCCAGGTGTGTGTGTGTGTGTGGTGGTGGTGGTGGTGTGTGTGTGTGTGTGTGTGGGGGGGGGGTTATTGAACGATCGACCCATGTACCAAATTGCAAGTATCTATCTATTCGAGAAGTGCCTAAAAAAAGCGTGACAGACCGTCACCCCCGATGATGCCTCTGCTCTCGGAGGTGACGCTACAAGCCGAGACGTCAAAAGTTAGTGCTCCGGCTTCTACTCTCGGAGGTGACGGACAGACAGATGGACACTTGGCAATCTATATAAATAAAATTGAAAATCTGTCTATCTGTCTGTTTGTCCCGTCATCACGGGAGAACGGATGAATCGAATTTGATGAAATTTTGTGGATAGTCTGGAAATAGTCCCACTTAAAATTTAGTCTATGTTTGGAGTTTCTACGATCAGTAGTTCTCGAGATATTAGTAAAAAACGAAATTTTTCTTTGTCTCATCATCACGGGGGAACGGCTTAACAGAATCTGATGAAATTTTGTGGATAGCCTTGAAATAGCCCCCCATAAATTTAGCCCAAGTTTCAAGTATCTAAGACCAGGGGTTGCCGAGATATTAATGAAAAACGAAACTTTTTCCTAGGAGTTCTACTTTCTAACTCCGTGGTTTATCCAAACGAAAAGCTTGAAAATCGTTTGAAAGTGAATTAAAATTTAATCTCTGAGTTTGAGGGGAGATTTTTTGCGCTAATTAGTCACTTTCTGAAAACATGAATTGTTTGAAACATGATTTAAAGGGGAAATCTATCTCCATAGTTTATTTTGCACAAGCTTTTACTGAACAATGAAAAGTATAAAGAAATCAAAATGGTTATTTAATTTCGCAGTTTATGAGGAAGATTCTATCTTATATCATGTTGCTCAGAAACGCAATTAAATTAAATTTAACTGTTAATTTTAATTATTATTTTTTCGATTTGACTAATACATAAATGGATATAAAAATATATGTTAGAAAAGAATGATTTGATTTTTCTTATAGCATTTTTGACTGGATAATATCAATTACGGTCTTCAGGTTTAAACGTTATTATTATTGATATTTTCGGGGATTATTGATTCAGGGATTATTGATATTTTCAAGTTATTATGGCATTGTTTTATTATGACAAAAATTATTTCATCTCATATATTGTACGTTGTACGAGTAATCTTCTACAAATGCACGGGTATATCTTCTAATCTAAGAGAATATAAGTAGTACAGGTATACTGACATATGTTTTGATATATATTGGCATATATTGGGATCAATTACGACCTTCTGGTATAAAGAGTACCGGGATTATTGATATTTTCAATGTATTATGTCATCTCTTTTATTATGGCAGAGATTTTTGAAACTCATAATGTAATACGGGTAATCTTCTATTAGCACACTGGCATATTTTCTATTCTGTGACAATATAAGTAGTACGGGATTGCATATATTGATTCAATTCTTTTTTTTTTTTTTTTTTTGTAAATTTGCTTACAAAGGGGACCAGGATGTTTTATTCTTCAGATCTGCCCGTGAAGATAATTTTGCATAGTGAGAACAGATATTCTTAAACTTCTCTTTAGGAGCAATAAATTAATAAATTTAATATTTTAACAGAATTTGCACATGATTGCGAATTATAAGTTTCCTTATATTATATACTCCGTACGATGAACGGGTGTGCTGTTAGTATATATAGATGCGAAAAATCTTTTAACATCATATTTACCTGTGCTGTTGCAAGTTTTTTTTGCGCTAAATGCTAAATATTTTGAAAAAGTATCATTTTATCTTTTAAAATTATTATTAGCTGTATATTTGCAAGCTGCTGTGTTGTTGTGCACCGTTTTGTTAGTCAGATTCAAGAAAAGAAAAGATTTCTTACCACGAAATTCCATCTGATATTACTCAAAGAAATATGTGGCTAAAATTATTATCATGAGATACATTTTTGCCATACGATAATTTAAATTCTTCAAAAATATGTGGTAAACATTTGAAGGAGGAAGATTTTGTTTGTTTCGCTAAAATGCGTACGAAATACGAGATACAGTTAAGCCTTGCTATTTGTAATAGTTTTATATTTTAACGGTCAAGAGTTCGCCAGTTGTCATTTATTTCGTGGGATATTAATTGAATATCATTTGATTTTGGTGAGAATTTCGCACGTGAGTATAAATAAGTCAGTCTGTTTGGACTAATAAGTCGCCAAAATAGTCTCATTTCAATTTAAGGTATATTAATACAATGTCAACAACAGTGTGGTATGGCTTTTATTTATTTATACGCACATTTGTTGACTTTGCAAACGATAATTCGATGGTTGTCATAGTAATGATATTCGATTTCCTAAATTAAACAACGAAAAGTTAAATATATTATTGGCACATGAATAAAATTATTAGAATTTTGATTTTCTGTTTTAGGATTTTAGTGATTGAAACTCAGGACATAGGTTTTAGGTAATAAAATACACTACCCGACATAGAAAATGCAACACCATGAAAGAGCGATTAAAGTGTCATGATAAAGGACACACAGACAAAGATGCCAACGGCCTTACCGTGCTGAAAACACCGGTTCTCGTTAGATCACCGAAGTCAAGCAGCATCGGGCGCGGTTAGTACTTGGATAGGTGACCACCTGGGAACACCGCGTGCTGTTGGCACATTTCGGGCGCGGTAGCCCGGTGGTTTGCGTGCTGGATTTGCACGCTGCCACAACTGCCGCCGTGTTCATGCGGAGTACGATCACATTAAACATGTGGGTCCGTAAATCCTTTCGAGAGGTTGGTGGTAGGGAAAGGAGGGTACGGTCCCTGTGGATGCCTCCCCCACTGAGTTCCGGTCTAAATTGGGTGGCACTTCCCGGCCGTCCAAATAGTTACCTTACACCTTTCTGGTAGGTCGGACAGTCTGGATCTCAACAACAACAACACAGACAAAGATGGCATATATAAATTAGTGATGTTAATTCCAGAAGGATAATGCAATACAGTAATAGCATAGACAAGGTGATCAGCTGGCAGTAGGACCACCTCTTGCTGCGGTGCAAGCAGCAACTCCTGAAGAAACTCTTCGAGGAACAGATGCAATGAGCGTACGGATAGTTTCCTGAGGGATGGATGACCATATGCCTTCAACCATCCTCCACAGGACATCCTCTGTTTGAGACGGGGGCAGGGCAATCAAATGAAGGCCAATGAAGGTTGGTTCACTTTCCATACATGTTCGATGGGGAAGAGATCTGGAGACAACGGAGGCCAAAGAAGCCCCTGGATAGCTTGCAAGACTTGTCTGCTGATAGTTGCCGTGTGCGGTCGAGCATCCCAAACAACACAAGGATGTCTTAAATCAATCCTGTGGAAGTCATATGCAGGATTATGCGACTTCCTAAGGAAGTCCTGAAATCTCCCAGAGTCATCCAGAGGGTGTCCCGTGGAAGTCAAAATGAGACACTTTTTGTAGTACTGTGGGCATCCTTTGTAGGATGCTTTCCGGAATTTTTAGTATGCGTTTAGGCTTACTATGGGATTCTGTAGGAACTTGTTGGATGCTTCTTGACATATTACTGGACGCTTTTGGGATCTCTCAGGATAGTTTTTGGATGGATATAGGCTTGTTTTAGGAATTCATTGGATGCTTCCGGACATATTACTGGACACTTTTGGGATTTTTCAGGATAGTTTTTGGATGGATATGGGATTTTTTAGGATCCTTTTGGGATTTTCCAGGATAGTTCTTGGATGGTTACAGACTTGTTATAGGAACTTATTGGACGCTTCTTGACATATTACTGGATGCTTTTAGGATTCTTCAGGATAGGTTTTGGATGGATATTGGCTGTTATAGGATGGTTCTTGGCATATCACTGGACACTTTTAGGATTTTTCAGGACTAATGCCAGCTGATTATAGAATTTGTTTTGGAACTTTTTAGATGGTTCTCAATATATTGCAGAATGTTTCTGGGGTCTTTTTCTTTGTGTATATTTTGATAAATTTTGCTATTTATGATAAATAGCAAAAATAATAAACAGCCAAAATTTATCAATATTTTCTTTGTTAAAGTTTTTTATTACTTAAAAATTACTTTAAATAAAGATTAAATATTCCAAAATTATTTTCAAATAGTTTTATTATATTTCTACCAATTTCACACTCACTTTGAAATAGCCTAAAATTTGGTCAATAGTTAAATCAATAGTGCTTGTATCAGTACCAATCAATTTTACTAATAAGAATTTTAAAAAGCACTCATGTCGTATTATAAGCAGTGGTTGGAAAAAACTGCTTTATTTTGTAGTGAACTAAAACTACTTTTTTTTTAAAAAGTACTTACTACAAACCACTTTTAAAATGTATTCACTGCATAACTATTTTTATAAGATGAATTTGTCCACATCTTGAATTTGCACAAAAAGTTGAGGATATGGGTATACTATACTTTAGTAATTTAACATATTTAATTTACTGATCAACTTACCTTACCAACTTTAAGCTTTTACCCACTTCTGAAAACAATAAAATAAAACAAAAGTATAAAGTAAAAAATATTTATTTAAAAATATGGTTGTTCATTTTTAGTAGAATTTGCAATCAGATAAGCAGGATCTTTTGGGACATAATACATCTGAATCCATATAAAAAATGAACTTCATGAGGCAATGGCCTTCCTAACCCTGCAGCATCGGAACTATTGCATAGTTAGTTTCTCCTTGTTCTCTCTCAGGAACAGGCATATGCGTTCGACAGCAGAATGCATTGAGTTCCATCTCATCTTATTTGGTATTATGAGATAGGTAATTAGCTCCGAAGATATCTTGTCAGCTAAAACAACCGACATTTTTGATTTATTCCAAAGAGCTTGGCACTTTGCAAGTCGTACATCATTGCACAGAACATCAAATTTCGTACAAAGGATCAAAATTCGTACATATGAAGAATGGCACCTTGTTTGTTTATTGAAAGAATGTTAAAAGTAGGATCAAAACTTGATACAAACTAGTTATTTACCATATCGTTCTACTAGATACACTACTTATTTTTAAAAGTAGTGTGTTACACTACAAACTATGATGAAAAAGTAGAGACTACTGCAGTTTCGTTACTTCTGGCCACTGATCTGTTAATTTTTAATTGTCACTTTGGTCAGTAACTGTCCACACACATGAATTTTTACCATTATAGTAGTCATAAAATTTGGTAGACATATTTCATAAAATCTAAGGAGATGCATGTATTCCTAAACTAAAATAACACTAGATAACTCTAGATATATCAATATCATTATTGTACAATAAAAACACAAAAGTTTGAAATCATTATTTATTTGAAGCTTTCTTTACAGAATACAATCTTCTCTCTTTTGCATGTCTCAGTCAATTTTTTTTATGACATCTTCAATATCGGATCTTGTCACATTCTGACCACCACCTTGAATAGGCATTACAGCATCTATTTGGGATAAAAATTAATATACATTAAAGAAACAGATAAGGAGTTACCTACAGGGGCCCTGTTTGCAAAAAGATATTTGACATTTTATTTGAGGCTGTGTTACAGGAGCTTGAGAACGAGATTTTGCCTTTTTTATTCCTTAAACCTAATCTTTGGTGCCGTTATATGGATGATATATTTATTATTTGGAACCATAGTTTGAGTGACTTCCTTAATCTTTTGGATAATGTCAATGATTTTTACACCTCTGTTAATTTTACTATTGAGTCTAATTTTTCTTTACCTTTTCTGGATGTTCTTGCTTCCCATAACTCTCTTGGGTTTCATACTTCTGTTTTTCGTAAACCTACTTTCACTAATTCTTGTATTCCCACTAACTCCTCTCACCCAATTTCTTCTAAAAAAGCCTTTTTTAATGCTTATCTTAATCGTGCATTTAATATTTATTCATCTATTTCAGCTTTAGTTATTGAATTAGTTGTACAGAAAGCACCAACATTCATAATATTATTTACAATTTTAAGATTTTATTTAGAAGCTCTAACTTTGAGATTTTAAGTGCTGAAATTCTCTATTTTTATGAAAAGTGCTAAAATTTGCAATTTGATTTAAAAGTGCTTAAATATTTATTTTATTTAAAAGAACTAAAATTTATAATTTTACTTGAAAGCAGATTTTTATGAAAAAGTGATAAAAATTGAGATGTTATTTAAGTATTAAAATATGAAATTTTGTTTAAAAGCACTAAATTATATATTATTTAAAAATGCTTGAAATCACAATTTTAAACATATGAAAAGAGCACGACGTATACAATAGAATTACTGGCTAGACTGTCAACATCAAACTGCACGACTGTAAATTCAAGAGTGAAATTTCAAGATGTAAATTTGTTTTTTCAAGAATTTAAAGACAAGTACTATCCCTGACATTTTTATATCTTAATTTAGAAAGCATAGTGTAAATACTGATTGTAGTTATACTCACCAATAGCAATATCAACAACTTTCAGAGCAGAGAATCAATCATCTTTTGGTGTTCCCATACCAGTTGTATTCTTCTGCTACAGCATCTGCAATCGAATGTTGTATCAATGCCTAGTATCATCAGCATAAATAGTCCCTCCTAGTCCTCTGAATCTGCTATACTGCAAGAATATAATAAAAATTGCTGTAGTAAAATTCAAACTCAACATAATCAATAATTTGTACACTTTAGTAGAACAGAGCAACAATTAAATAACAAAGATAGGATATTCCCTAAATATAACATTGTTTAGATTAACTGGCTAATAAAATTAATGTGAACAATTTTCACACAAATTTGTTTCATAGCGATTAATCAGTATCTATCTTGACACCATCATAAAAAAAAAATTGAAAAATTATCTTTTCCAACTATAAACTGAATCGTTAGAATGCATGTGCATTATTATAGGATGTATATGCTGGGGGTAGCCACATATGCATCCACGCAGCGAGTTACTATACCTTTTGAAAATTTAATGAATGAAATTAATCTTTACCATAAATCCCAAGCAGTGTTGTGTACATTTTGCAGTTTTGAATAAAACTAAAATAAATACATTTTAAAAATATATAAATACATGGCAGTCAATTTATTACATGGTAAGTCAATTTATTAATTACTTATAAGGGAAGAGCCACATACTTTTAAATATATTAATAATCATTACTAGAAAAAAGTGGCAAAGTGTAAATTAGATACATTTTTTTTTCTGTTTTGAAATAATGAATACCTGAACTTTATTTTTGCTTTTAGTTTAAATTCTTGATTTTAATCATGCATTGTTAATAATTGAAAATTCATGAAACAAAATAGAAAAAAAAGAAACATACAAGTTCAGTGCCACCAGCTGGAGTCATGGCGAATGCCTCAACATTTATCAGTTCTTCCTCACAGGCGGCTGGGAGGGAAGGGTCTATTAGCTCTTCTGCTTCTGGTCCTGATGCTAAAAGAAAACAATGTTTAACATTCATGCACATAATGCATCACAATATAAATGATTCTTTTTAAAAATGAATACATAGAAGTAACAAAACATCAGAAATTTCCATAGATAATGTAACCATGAAATCTAAGCTCTAGTGCAGAATTGATTATAGACAACTGTAAATACTTTCGATTATACAGACAATTATATCCTGCTCACCCTCATAAAATATTTTCAAATGTTAAAGATCAGTTTCTTCCAGCAAACAAAAAATACTTTGAAACGTATCACTTTAAGCAAGTAAAGTGTAACAATTTTCTAAAAAATACATGCACTACCTGACACAGAAAAAGCAACACCACGGAGCTTTGGCCATATAATTATACAAATTGCGATACAAACGCAGCTGGCCGTGGCCGATGTATGTAAATGATATGCAAGTAGATCAGGTGATTAGAGTGGGGACAATAGGAATGAAAATGGCAGATGAGCCAACTACTGTCTGTCGCCTATGGAAACCTAATTTTTGTTTCAGAAGACATATGCCTGGAGAGATGCCTGGCCAACGCTGCTGAAGTCCATTTCAAACAATTGGACGATCGTGCGATGGGATTCATTTCAGGTCTAAGTATGGTAGAATGGTTATAACGGCACTGAAACACACGCAGATGTGTTTACTGTTCAAAGGATTTGGAGAAAATGGATTGAAGAAGGACATGTGAATTGTCGCAGTGGACAATTGTGTCCATTCAGAAGTACGTCAGCACACATTGATAGACACATTCGAAGGCATGCACATTCGAAGGCATTCTGCAATGAGACATCAACTGTCAACATTGCAAAATTTGCAGGGTACATTGGATGTTCCAATATCAGCGAGAACAGCTTCTCAACAATTGGCCGAAAGCTGCTTGCACTCAACCCATCCTTTACGAAGACTCACATTGACGACAAGACACTGATGTGAGAGATTGCAATGGTGTCAGATATGTCAAAGCTTCCGAGATGACTGAATGGAACAGGGTAGTGTTCAGCGATGTGTCTTGGTTCTGCTTGTCAAATGACAGTCATCATGTGAGAATTTGGAGACGACATATGGAAACAGATCTAATCCTGCTGTGACTGTTGAACGCCATACTGCTTGACAATGTGGCATTATGGTTTGGGGTGCGTTGATAGCCAGTCACCTCTGGTTCACATCAGAGATACAATGGCAGCACAACAATATGTGGATGATATGCTGTGGTCGATTGGTGACCATTTTTGAAAGTTGTCTTTTCCAAAACAATTTTATTATCCCAAACAATTTTATTATTTCTTCCAAATAATTGAATTATTATATAACATAAATTAAGAAAATATTACTAACAATCTTTAATCTCTTCTGGTTCAATCTAATATTTACGAGTAGAACACAAGTTTACAGCATATCAACAAGTCGCTAACTAAAGTGATTCCATCCCAAAACTCAAAGGGTCCTAATTAAAATTACTTTAGAATATTTATTACACTTTAGCAAGTCCCTTGTTTTTACAAACAATCATTTTCACAAATCATTAAATAAATTGACAGAATTTAGAAAATGAAATCTCCATACGCATTTTTTGTCCTTCAATAATATTAAAACAACTTAATGTAAAGCTTTGGCTTGGATGGTAGAGAACTAGCAGTCTTCACAAATAAGGTCTTTGGTTCAAATCCAAGTGAATACTTAAATTTTACAACTCATGCCGCCATCTGTTGCTACCATAACCAGAAACTAACAATTACGTGAAAATTATAAATGAAAATTGTGGATAAATATTGGCATCTTGCGACATTAAATAGTACAAGCTACCATTACAGCATTAACTTCCTCCATTAATAATGCACTGTATATAATTGTGATGACGAGAAAAATAAAGACAAATAATAAAAATGCATTTAACATAAATATTGAAACTTAAATTTGCTGCAAACATTCAGTGTATAAAAGCAATAAAATAAGATAATTAACAAATTTCTAAAACATCTGACAAAATAAGTATATTATGTACATGCAGTAATAAAATGACCCGATTCATAACTGTCTAAAATGCTAATTCAAAATTAGCCGAAATTTAGAGCATCTGTGTATGTCTATTTTACAACTTCGAGTATTATATAATCATGTGCACATCAATAATTTTATTTACAATTGTTTCTTAATTTGAATACTCCTATGCAACAATGCCTTTTGCATTTTTTTAAGCAAATGTTCTATTTTGATGAAATTCTGCAAAACACTTTCTGGCTTGATTTTCAGTTTTTTTTTTGGCAAATAATTAAAAATATTAATTTTTATAAATTATTCTTTCAAAAATGCTAAAGGTTTCCTACAGAAAAAAAACTATTAGGTGACAACAATGATTTTGAGGAATGTGAATTAGGTGGAGAAAAACTCTGTGCAGTAGCATATGTTTTAATTATTTAGACAATATGTTTTAATATTTTCATAACAATTGTGGCTTTGGAAAAATTTCTATCATATAACTTTTATTTTTAACACGATATGCATTGAGTGCTACCTACTTTTGTATTTTCTAATAGATATTTCCTCTGGAATAAAAGTCTTCTGTTCCAGAAAATAATCTTCATTCATGTGAACGAGTATTTTAAAATATAGTTTAAAATGCAGTACCATAAATGCTAAATTTTTCAGAAAAGATGCTACTTAATGTAATAGTCTGACTTGGTAAAACATTCAAACTTCCTGATAATTACATTTTTGCATGCATAGTCAAATAAGGAACTGGTAAGTGACTACCTTTAGAATAATATTTCTAAATTCACTAACTTCTTGGAGGTTCCATATAATATATAATTTACTCAAAGTTGATACTTTATATTTGATGCAAAGCTGTTCTACAGCGTTTATTTGCAAAATTGCTTCAACAAGGCAATTGTGAATCCATTTCTTCCCTTACATTACATACAAATATCCAAAGCTCTATAACTATATAATTAGTTCTGGGACTCTTTTCTTGAACGCGAAAACAAGTAATCTTTATTGCATTTATCCCTTTTCTCATAAATTTAGAAGGTAAAAGAGTAAATATAAAGCCTAATCCACATGTGAAGTTTCCGATATTGTTTCTGCAGTTCAAAATAAAGACTCTTCACCTACCTCCTAGCCTTGCTTCAATTACCTTATGGCACATGAACTTGTTATGTTGCAGTTAATGTTTATAAATAAAGTGCATTCGAAGGTCAGTCTCAACTTAAATTTAGGTTTAAAAATAACACAAACATTACAAACCATAATTGTATTTTTTACACGCCATTTCCTAAATTTTAGTTTTTATTTAGCAAACAATACTCAGCAATCCAGTTCCCAAGCAAAATTAAGCAATCAACCATGCCGATAAGACAAGATTATAAAGAAAAGTTGTATACCCTAACTGTAGACATGAAAATTCAAACTTTCGCTTAATAGCAAGTGGCCAGTATGTAGTTTTAAGCTTAATGGCCACTATTGCAGAATTTTAGTAAAATCCATAAGTATGGTTATACATAATCAGGGCCTGATTATGTATTGAGGTGAGTGATGCCTATTTTTTGGACTACCTAACTGGAACATTTAGTTCACATTAAGTGTTACAATAACTGATAACATTAGCCGAATAAATCTACCATTCATGATTACAATAAGCTCTATTGTATCGGAGTTGGAAAAAAACCCACCTTAATTTAGGAAGAGATAGCCTACTTGAGTTTTTGTGCATTTCTCCGTTTGTTTCTGAATTTTTGTTTTAGTACTGGTTCGGTATTATGCATGTCTTGAAATTAAAATAAATTAACTATGTTTTCGTAATTATTATCATAAATATCTTTTAGATAAATGGTAAATATCAACATTAAAATTATGATCAATAGTAAATAACAGCAAGAACAATTTCATTTATTAATCAATAATATAAAAGTTATTGCCAATTTTCCCTCCCCTAAGAGAATGTAAACATAAATGGTTATATGGTGCAAGTTTTGTAAATGTATTCTACTAGTGAGTTTTCTATCCTTTTAAGAAGGAAAACAGTTTCCATATCAATTCTGCATTATATATTATACATGTGTAATATCAATATACCTTATACCAAATACAACCTGCAAATCTTGTGCACATTAAAACAAATTCTTGTTAAAAATTTATTTGTATTAAATTTAACATATAAATAAACGTAATACAACAGAAAAACTGAATTTCAGGCAAAGAAAATTTATATTTGGTGATTGTGTAGAGAGGAAATATACAAAACCCTTGTATATGAAGGTAAAAAAAAAATGAAATTGCCTTTTTTATATTAAAATTTATGCAACAATTTCATAACAATTTACAGCTGAAGAATTATAGATAGATTCATAGAGGTACAGTGGAATCTCATTACAACGAATTTCTAGGGACCGTAGTAAAAATTCGTTATTTTGAAAACTTAAGGCGAAAATTTAAAATGGGGGGCATTTAAAAAATTGAAGGTATAGGAAAAAACATAATGAAACCATATTATAAGCTACGATATATTTTAAATTATATACAAATACAACTATTCCGGTTTTTTGTTGTCATTAATCAAAGATGCGGTTGAACCAGAAAATAGCCCCCCACTCATTTTTCAAAGTACGATTCCGCGCCAAGTTGGCGCGATTCATCGGGTTGCAATTTCATTTCGTATACTTCGCCAATTCTGGTAACCCACTGACATCCAATCAGCGCTCGGCTGTTTGGGAATCTGCATTTTAATAGGCAGTAATAGTCTTCTGTGTATTTCATCAGACCTTTTTCGATCGAATTCGTTGACTCTTGTTTTTACAGATCTTTTTCGATCGATTTGCAAAGATTTAAACACGTATAAACTTTTTGGAATACATATTTAAAACATTCCTCGTAATTCATGGACATTAACATTTTACGCAAATTTTCAATAAATATGCAGGTTCCGGTGTTAAATGTACGTGTATGTTCAAGAAAACGTAAACAATTACGTAATTGTATTGATTGTAGCAGTAGATTCTTTATGTGAAGCATAATATAAAGCAAATCAAACATACCTAAAACTGCAAGTGGCCTTATTTCCAGGATAAGAAAAATCAATAACATATTCGAAAAATAGTCAGAAATTTTTGTTTGCACTGGAAGTGATAAAGAGTGTTTGTTAACAGTTTTCAATATCGCTTAACGAATAAAAATATTCAGTAACAGTTTTTTGCTGAGCTAAAATTCGATACTTGAAAGGACTGTTTGAAAAGACACTGGAGGGTCATCTGGTACACATTCATCATTGTCACTCATCACCTTCATCATCTTTTATGTCTTCGCAGATGCTACTATATAATATTACTAGTTGTCAAGTCTGAACATATAAAAGCTTCCTCATTGTATCCAACATAATCAGAAGGTGATATTGTTAAAGGAAAATTAAGCTCTTTGGACGCTGTAGCTCATAGATCTTTAGGAAAATCGGCAGCTGTAGAATCCTAAAACAAATATATCATTCTTATCACATTCTAAAGAGAATACCCAACTTCTTCTAACAGTTCTGGATTATAGACTGGGACATATTTTGCCAAGCAACAAATATCATTGCAATGGCTTGTCTGAGGTTAATTGCCATACTAGTACTCATCATTCAAGTTCGCAAGTATTTTTTCAACAAGTCGTCAACGAAAATGAATTTAAACATTTTTTTATGATACCTTGATCGAGAGGCCGTAAAATTGAAATGCAGTTAGCAGGAATATTTTTTGTTATCCAGGCTCAGGTGTTGTTTTTGTAATTGCAGAGAAGCGATGAAACATTTTTAAAACAATGAGGTTTTGCGGATTTTCCAATCACTAGTGGAAATAGTTTTTCTGTGCCAGTTGCGTTACAACAAAAGAGAACTGAGATGCAAACTTTTGATTTTTTTTCCACCTTTGCACTGTTCGCCTTATTTCGCCATAGTACGATTTGGTGGCAGTTGGTAGAAAAAGGCTATCTCATTAGCATTAAATATGTCTTCAGGTTCATAATCTTCCAAAATTTCCAGCAGTTTGTTTTCTTTCCATTCATGTGCAGCCGATAAATCAGTACATTTTTCATCTCCACTGACTTGTTTTCATGTTATTCCATATCTTTCATGGAAATGAAACAACCATGCAGAACTAGCATCAAATTCTTTTACTTTCACAACTTCTGCAAATTCTTTCGCATTAGTTTGTATCATTGACATAAAAACAGGAATATTTTTCGGTCGAACATCTGCACACAGCTTCATCAATGTTTTAATGATTTCCAAAACAGTCTTTTCCTGTCGGGACACAAAACAGACTGCTCAGAAAGTTTTAAAATTTTGTTCTTTTTTTTAAAATCGCAGATATTGTAGAAGCAGCAATCCCACAATCTTTGCAATATCAACTTGCTTTTTTCCGGATTGTACTGCTTCCAAAATTTCAACTTTTTCTTTTAAAGAGAACTAACTGCTTTCACTTCTTTCGGACATTTTAAATCAGAAACAGAAAAGTACAGCTGTACAGCCAAATAAACTAACTACAGTACACGTTTAATGTACTCGACAATACTGCTAATCTCAATTTTCTTATCAGTTCATATGTGAAAGAATTTTCAGGGAAAATAATCACATGTCTCCCCCCCCCCTCCCCCCGGATGCATTATCTATACACCTGGTCATGTAGACAAAAATATCTAGATAAGGGATGGTTGCTTCAGAAACCCCTTTCAGTTGCACATTTATTTCCAAAAGGATTATAATTATGAAGTACCCTACTTAAAAAGTATATCTTTCTTTTAAAAATAAGCAACTTTATTGCAAGTAAAAATAGAAAGGAGTATTAAATGTTATCATAGTGAAATATTAAAATGCAACGTTATACAAGAAGGCTAAAATAACGGTGGGATGTTTTTTCTTAAATTTTACAACTTTTAGATCTAGAAAGGGGTTTCTGAGGTAAAATGAAAGAAAAAAATTCGTTAATCTGAAAAAACAAATGCTTTCATAGTTTAAATTCATTCGTTAATGTGAAAATATTTAATGAGGAAAGAATAGGAATTTTTTCAAAACATCGCGCAATATTCGATAAACTGGTGTTCGAGATTCCACTGTATACAAAAGAATAAAACCATAAAATGAAAACTAACAAAAAATATAAAATGTTATTTTGTATAGCATTGTGAAAAGAAACACTGACATTAATAGATCGAATTCATTTAAAAAAATGAGTCCGTCCTTCATTCATGTTTTTTCCAAATTTAATGAAGTAGATGCAATGGGATTTGATCGTTGTTGCCTCGCATTTACAGCGTAAACAGCAGATTGAATCATGCTATTTCGAATGTAAATTCGGAACATAAAATGATCTAGTAAGTATAAATGTTTAAAAATTGTGAATCTCTATAAAATATTCGTCAAATGATAATTAATTTCTTTATATTGTTATGTTAAAAAGTACGGCAGAATTAGAGGTATAGTTGAGACACTTTTGTCGATCGGGAAATCCCGATCGACAAAAATGTTTTGAATGGATGTTACGGCCAAATACACCTACAGTATGAAACATAGGCTACAAAAAAAAAAATGCACTTTTTACAACAAAAGCATAAAAACTGTTATAGAAAATAAATAAATTGTATAGAAAATAAAAACTTACTTACTTTGTACTTTAGTTGGAATACCATGCGGTGCACCTATAAATTCAAACAAGCCAAGCCTAACCAGTAACCGGTAGAGGAAGCACCGAATCACAAAGCCACGCATGCGCGAAAAACTCCATGCTCCAATAGCGGCGGCGTTTGAGCTGGCTCCTTTCGAAGCTTCCCACAATCATTCCTAAAGGAATCCTGTTAGAGTCATTCAGGACGGATCTTTTTAATGGCTCCTACGCAGGACGTCTCAAGACATCCAACTTAGGATAGGACGCTTTTAGGATCTTTGGGATCATTTTAGGATCTCCTGTGGAAGTCACTGGTTGTCTGGGATTATCTTGCTGGGAAACAGCATTTTGCAACCGCTGAAGGTAGGGCAGTGCAACCGGCCGCAGCACCTCATCCCCATATCGTAGTTCCATCATTGTGCCTCTGATATGAGCCAGAGGTGACCAGCTATCGAAGCCGATGGTACCCCAAACCATGATGCCGCGTTGTCGAGCAGTATGGCGTTCAACAAGTCGCAGAAGGATTGGATCTGTTTCCACGTCGCTTCCAGATTCTCATAAGACGGCTTTCAGTCGACAAACAGAACCGAGACTCGTCACTGAACACCACCCTGCTCAATTCAGACGTCTAAGAAGCTTGGGTCCAACACCATTGCAATCTCTCCCGTCCGTATCTTGCTGTCAATGGTAGTCTCCGTAAAGGACGATTTGAGTGCAATCCGCTTTCTGTCAATCGTCGAGAAACTGTTCTTGCTGATATTGGGATATCCAATGCACCCTGCAAATTCTGCAGAATGTTGACAATTGTCGTTTGTGGGGCCTCCACAGCGCATTCATTCGAATGCGCCAATCAACGCGTTCTGACGTACGTCTGAATAGACACATACCACTGCGATGATTCACATGCCATTTTTCAATCCGTCTTCTCCGAATCCTTTACACAGTGGACGCATCTGCATGTGTTTCAGCGACGATACGCCGGTACGACCACCCAGCCATACGTAGGCCTAAAATGAATCCCCTCGCACGATCGTCCAAATACTGAAACGGACTTCGGCGTCGTCGGCCAGGCATCTCTGCAAGAACACGTGTCTTCTGAAACGAAAAACAGCTCGGAAAACGAGTTTCCTTAGGCGACAAATAGTAACAACTGTTGGTTCATCTTCCGTTTCCATCCCTTTTACTCCGCGCTCTAATCATGTGACTTAGTTGCATTTCAGATCATTAGTATACATCGGCCAGCTGCGTTTGTCTCCCAATTTGCATAATTACACGGCCAAAGCTTCATGATGTTGCACTTTCTAGATCGGGTACTGCATTTGTTTAAAATTGTTTAATATAAGGACTCGATTGCTTAGTGGTTCTTAGCTATATTATTCTAAATAATTTCAATTTAAGTGATAATAAATTGTCAAGTTAGATTTTCGCGAAATATAAGTACTTCGAAATAGTTTTCCAAATATAAATACTTCGAAATAGTTTAGTTAAAGAAAAAACGCCGAACGTCAGACATTTCAGTGACAAAAATATTGTGCCGTGGAACGGGCACCATTATTTCACTATGAAAGAAACAAGACTGAGATTACGGATGGACAATAAAAAAGAATTCCTAAATTATATGTATAGAGAAAAACATTAAATTAACGAAATTAAATAATTAATTAAATAATATTTAAGTAATTCATATTATATTATATATTATTATTATATAATTAAATAATAATATATTAAATTATAATTAAATAAATTTATTAAGATATGGTATAATAGATTTTCAAGATAATAACGGGATTGGAATTTGATACTTTTATTTTCAAATGTCATTACACGCCCACTGTTTACTACTTTAATTAACATAAACCATCAATAGATAGTGCTACCTCACGTTAAATATTTTTATCTTTGAGTATTGATACCTCATTGATATTGTTATGGCAACCGCTTGTTGTCCCGCAGGTTATTTTTTTACATATGACCATACTTACATAAACTCTGTACCGAATTTTGTAGTTATAGTTCCCATACATATTTCGCTGCACCCATTGGTTAATGAGCAGTCCTCGTGGCAACCTATGAGGCTTTTGCCCTCCTCGTAGTCTACGAGGAGGGCAAGAACCTCATAGGTTGCCACGAGGGTTGGTCACTAATGTCCGCTACCCAGCGAGACACACGATCAGGGGAGAAAAAGTCGGCGGAACCATTCACCGGGCAGGGAAAAGCTATCGAGTCTCGATCCCAGTCGCCGACGGGTCTGGTAACAGGTCATAAAAGGCCTGCTCCTCTCCGTCACCTGGAAGCGTCTGCTTTGAAGTCAAAAACACGTTAGTAGCAGGCCTCTCCACAGATTTACGTACCACTTAGGTCACAGACTAATATATACAGACGTTTCAGTCGCTACCGTAGCGTCGCTCACCGCCAACCAAAATTAAATCCAATATCCAGGTTGGCATACTTGGCGATGATCTATGACAGTTTTTCTCCACAGACTGTGATTTTTGCCAAGACGTTCTATTTGTCACTGAACTAAACACTTAGAATTTTGTTCTATCATCGCATATTTACACGTGGAAGAAATACGTTTGCTGCTATTTTAGATTTTATAATCAATTATTTTATTTTTTATGCATTTTTCAAAAGATGAATTACCAAAAGAAAAGGGATTACGCTTAAAAGACGGGTAATTTATTTTTATTTAAATAAAAAGATTATTTGTTATCCATCCCACATATCATCCTATGCACGTGTTCATCATAAGGAATTGCTGCAGTATTATCACTGCCGTCTAGACTAAATTCTAAGAAGCAGTGGCATTAGTTAAAAAATCTTTTCCGCATTTATATAAAATGTATAAAAATTGATATTTGGATACCTTTTTTTAGAGCTAATTAAGTTGAATATGATATTGAATGTGTACATATTTTACATGCTTTTTACTAACTGACGTAATGTGGAAAATAATCCCCACCCCCCTTGTAATTAATCATTGAGTTCGACACCTTTGATAATGCATTTATGTAAATTTGTTATTTATTATAAGAATATTAGCGTATTTAATATATATATATATATTAACAGCATCCCAGAATAAATTAAGAACTAAGCAATTTAACAATCAACACGCTAGTATACTTTTTAGGCTGAAAATATTATATAATATTTCAGTCTTTTGGGTATGTTAGCTTGTAATTTTTGGTGTAGATTTACAGTGATGTAATGAATTTTTTATTTAGTTTATGATTACATGAATTAAATATATATCTATGTTTATTTATTTAAATTTACTTAAACTAATAAATATATTACAGATAAAAGTATTTTTAAATGCTGATCATGTTTATAATTTAAAAAATTATAAAAGTACAGCTCCGTAATTTTTTTTTTGGTCGTATTAACATAAAATCGCCAATCGAGCGATAGTCGCCAAATCTAGCAGCCGAGCATTTTTTACGTCATAGCTGCGATGGTTGGCTCCCCGAACGCTATAGTGTCTATGAGAAATCCCATGTTAAAGATGTTGTCATGGGTTACTATGGGAGTGAACCTTCTGAATATAGTATTCTGTGACTTAGGTGAGGTAATTAAGGCTATAAAAGCCAGAATGGCCAATGGTATGACACCAATGGGTGCACCCCTAGTGGGGAACTGCACCCATTGGTGTCATACCCTTCTTACCCCAGAAAGCCATCGGAACCCATTGAAGATTGTATAAATACCATTTGGGAAATATAATTATTTGATTCCCCCCCCCTCCTCCCCTTCCGAGAAAAAATCTGGCGACGCTACTGGCTACAAACATACAGTACCAAAATCTAATCAGCAGCAGGGTCACCCCACAAATGACTTATTTAAATTTTGTGAAATTTATTCAATTCAATTTCCTGTTAGAGTGGATACATACATTGCACAGACAGACAGACAGACATACATACATTGCACAGACAGACATACAAACAGATGCACAGACAGACAGACAAATAAACAGATATCTTCTTTCATTACTGCAGATGCATTATAGGTAAAATGATAAGAATACCAAATATTTGTGGAAATTGCTGTATTGTTTCGAAAGATATTGCACTCCCTATACAAAAATAAAATTTTCTAATATCACAAGAACAGCTCTTGATAACTCTAAACAATGGTGCCAATTTCTGGTTAAAAATGATTACAAATACTTCACTCGTTTGATAATAGCGAACATATTTTTTAAATTTTTTACATTTTAAATCAAAAACTCGCAATATCAGAGCAAATGAACGTTCTCCAAACGTTATTACTCGGTTCTAAAAGAATAAAAACTTTTAGAACGGCTATTTTTTGCAACAATTTTAACATTTTTATTATTTTTCCTCCAAAAAGGTATCAGATAAATTGATAAATTATTCTCTTCTTCCGAGCTCTCCAAAAATTATTAAACTTTTGACATTTATCGATTGAAACAATCGCACAATATTTCACCCAATTTGTTTCAGAGATATTGCACTCCTAAAAAACATATGTTAAGCGCATTACCAGAAAAGTACAAATTCGAAAAAACAGTCAAGCATACATTTCACAAAGATGACGTCATAGATAACTATGAAGAGACTTGAATTGCATAGAGTCGAGAACGAGTCGCCAAGCATAACATAGAATTTGAAAGGGATCAGAATTACAAATCGACGAACGGTAAATATAAATAAAAAGGGATTCCTAAAGGATAATATTACGAGGGTTATTACAACGAATTAAGAGGAAAGTTTTTTCAAAGATGAGCAGGAAATTATCACTAGCCACACATTGAATAAGAGCAGTAGAAATTTTACCATTCCTGACATCACGAGCGTGCTCCGCTAAACGGATGCCGACATTACGTTTAGTGCTGCCGATGTAAAATTTATAGTTACCTTCAGGAGTCAACAGGGGAACCACATACAACCCAGCTAGCTCTTAAAGTCATCAATATCCCCAAATTTATCGGAACGAATACGATTAAATAAAGTAATAACATTAGAGTGGGCAGGTTTGAAACCAAAATCATGACAGAATTGAATGAAGAGACGGAAAATCTTAGGATGGTAAGGAAACTAGATTTATAAGCTAAACGATCATTAATAGCTATTAATGATCGTTTAGCTTATAATCTACATTGAGTACAATCTACTAAGTACAATTTCTCGTCCGTAAACAGAACACGGTCCTTTGCACAGATCCTTGTTGGCAGGGCCTGACTTACAGTAGATAGGGACCAGAGCCCAATTGCAGTTGTAGCCTCCTGTTAGAGATTTTAATATTTACTTATACTGTTACCTACCAGACCTACCAGAAGGTGTAGACCTATTTGGACGGCCGGTTTATGTGATATTGAATAATTTGCTGAGATTTTCTTACATGACACTGATATTCACATTCATTTTTAAAACTTTTAGGCCATTAAAACAAATTTGGAGGCCATAGGACTACGGCCCCTGTGGCGCGTGTGTGCATATAGACTAAATATGTGCATATAGACCAAAGCAGGTCTTGCATTTTGGTCTATATGTACATATTTTTACTCTTTATTCCTAATATTCCTATTATTCATAAAAATTTATGCTTAATATCACTTTTATGACGTTCTACACTGTCTTCCCCTTATGTTACCTCATAAAGTCATAAAAGGAACATAAAATTGAGGAATTCGGTGTGGATAGAGAGGTATTCTTCTCTTCTGTTATGGTGAATTTTCTAGGTTGGACTGGAGAGACTCGATAGAAATCCCTATCCAGATTGGCCTAGACTCTTGGTAGAGGTGATTAGAGTAGAAACCTTGTAAGTTCCAAGATCTAGGATGAGACGTTTAACATAGACTGAGGGACAGTGTTTCTTTCAGGCATACCTCCGAGAGGGTTAAGCCCCCCCCCCCCCCACACTTCCTCAGAGACATTTTATGTTAACCTAGTTCCTATTTATTTGGCACAACATTTAGACATATTTAAGGTAAATAGGAAACTTGTCCCCCCCAAAAAAATTTAACTCGCCCCTCCCCCCCGGCCAAAAAGTCCTGAAAAAAAAAAAAAAAAAAAAACTGCTGAGGACAGTGAATTTTCCAACATCGTCTGCATTGCACTTTAGGGACCCAGGGCGGATTTTAAAATTTTTCTGGAACCTGTGCTAAATTTCGGGAGTTTATACAAACTAAATACTTTAGGACTCTCTCCATTCTTAACGTCTTTTCCAATGACAATTTCATTATATATCTTTAACAAAATTGCATGTGGTTAATAATGTGGCAATAAGGCCCTCAGCACCAGAAGTCCTTTGATAAGCTGCATTACCCATTGGGCCCAAGTGGTTCTTGGCCTAGGGACCTTAAAATGACTGTGACCACAAGAAATTTAAATAAAAAGTGTTTGTTCTAAAAGATGAAATGATATTATCCAAATTTAAATTATTTTTTAAATGAGCCAAGAACGTGTAAATTACAAAACTGCTTAAATTCTTGGTTACGTCTATTGAAAACGAACTAATGAAAATAAATTTATTTTGATCAGATGGATTTATTGCAGATAACAGAAAAATATTTTTGCTTTCCTTATATACATAATGTATAAAGAAAGTATTGTGACGGGGTCGAAAATTCGAATTCGAGTTTTCGACGGGAGAGCACGTTTCAAGCATCCCTGATCACGAATCAAACATTTTTGAGGTGATGTCTGTGTGTGTGTGTGTCAGTGAGTCTGTGGAGACGATATCTCACGAACGAAAGGACCGATTCGAACAACGGAATTTGGTACAAAAATCACAATCCGTGAATACTGGAAGTCTATTGTTTTTATACGCAATCGGATGTTCAGAACCCCCCCCCCCCCCCCACCCTATATATATTTTCGAGTGAAATTTTGAAAAAATCATCAAAAAATCAATACCTTTAATAAAATTACGCAAATAGACATTTCTAATGTAATTTTTCCTTAGAAAACGATTGACATGAACTTTAGATCGCTAGCATGAACCGTTCTCGAGATATTGAACATTTTAAAAATAAATGTATCAAAAAATCCCATAAATTAAATAAAATCTATTAACTGTTGAGAAACATGTTCACTTTTCATATGTAATATCATACGATATATTGGGTGACATCATTCTCGTGGATCTAGCTCGTTCTATTCATGAAAAAAGGTACTTTGAGTAATATTTTTGCATTTGAACGCCGATAATCATTTATATAAGAATAACTTATTTCTCCGTCTATTAACGCTTGGCAAGATTTTGGCGACGAATTTGGCGGAATGTCGCCAACTTGGCGACTTTTTAAAATATTGCCAAATTAACGAAAATCTCGTCAAATGGATAAAAATGACGCTAAATCAATGAAAATGACAACTGATTGACGAAAATTCAATATCTTGGAAAGGATATAAGTATCTACTAGAAAAAAACCCTATTTTTTTACTGTAAAAGTAGTAAATTCATTGCATTATATAAGGAAAGTCATGTGTTGCCCACATCAGATTTTTTAATTATTAGTTCTTTAAATTTAATTATGTTATTATTTTTTACAAATTTAATATTTTCTAAGAAACCTCAGAAAATATTATTTTGTTCATTTATTAAATTTTGTCTAGGATATTATTGTTTCTCTATAGAATTTTTTTATTCAGATATAGTCTGTACCTAAATCTGTTAATTTAAATTGCTGATACCATAAACAAAAGAGGTGCCACTATATTGATTTTTATCTGATACTGATCTTGAAATTTTTATCTGATACTGATCTTGTTAGATCAGTTTTCTATTTTTGTATTGTAAAAAATGCTAACGATTGGAACAATAAATTACTTTGCTGCTGATTAGATTTTGGTTTATATCCAAACAGCATTAGAAATTTGTTATTTTAGCAAAGTTATTATTATCTTGGTAGGCTGTAAGCTGTAATGACTTTTAAGGATTCCATAATTATTTATAAAAAATATTTATGAAATAAGTAATTTTGGAGCCCCACGTTATGTATTTTTATAGAATAAATTATTTTGGGCCATTTTCGACGGACATTAATCAGCAACCCTTTAGCCAGCCCCTTATTTTCCTTTGACTTAAATTCCTAACAATAAACTGAAAAGACCAAATAAAATAAATAATGAAAGTTTGATGTGGGCAACGCATGAATTTCTCTACATTATGCAATGACTTTCACAGCAAAATAATAATGCATAAGATAAGGCACACAGCACACTATATCTGACTTGGAATTGTACATTAACATTTAACAGTTTTCTCAATGACGATATGCAAAAGCATTTCAAAGTACCAAATTAACTTTTATTTCTTGCAAACCTAATGACAATTAGATAACTGGTTATTGTCCACTAAGCAAAATAGACAACTGTATAATTATCCAAATTAAAGCCAACCAAATGTGCATAGAGCCATACCAGGATTGAATTGACACCACATAAATTGAAATCTGCCACTTTTGTTAACTTTATTAGTCAAAAGAGAATTATTTGTCCATACTCCCACTAAAAAAAATCCAAATCAAGATGCAATGGACATTTAATTAATATTCCGTGAAATAAATGGCTATTGGCGAATCGTTTGGCGTCAAAATACAAAACTATTGTAAAAAGTATCTCGTAAACTAAATCGAAATTAAAACAAGGAAGATCAATCATGCATAACGCATTGATTATGAAACACTTTCCAACTTCAATGCAATTACATTTAAACATCTCTAAAATGCGATACATTCCTCGGTAATATTTTAAAAATTATCGCAATACTACATTAATTTATTATATTTGAAAACTTAAAAGTTCATCGAAAACAAATGAACTTCATTCAAATGACGTCAATTAAATATAATTCGCCTGGCTCCTCGGTAATGTTTTTAACATTATCATATTACTACAATAATTTATTATATTTGAAAACTTCATCAAAAACAACTGAAATTTATTCAAATGACGCCATCGAAATATAACACGCCTGGCTCTCTCTATAAAAGCAGCATTTCATTCCTAACATTTTCCCATTCATTTTATTCGTCACAATACTATAATAATTTATTTTATTTAAAAACTTAAGACCATGGAGTTACAAGTAATTAAACTCTATGCTTAAAACTTCATTGAAAAAAATCGTCCTTCTCTCTGCAATATCAATGAATATTTCATTCATATCAGCTATGCAGACTCCATGAACTAAATAATATTGCGTTAAAGAAATGCAGCAATTCTTAAACAACTCATTTTACATATTTTGCTGTTTACATTTTACATAAGTGAGAAATAGGCTTCGTCGTAGAAATAATCAAATTTGGATGATCATTTAAACTCAAATATATTGTAATTGCGTTGTTTCAGTATGTAGATGCACAGAATTTAAGAAAAATAAAGCGGTTTTAGGACGGATACAACACTCTATGAATTAAAATGAACTGTAAAAATCACGATTTTGAGACAAGATGGATGCCATATTTCATTTTGAAGTGGGTCACGTGGTATCTTCATAAAATGGTCACGTGATCACTTCATATAAAAGGTGTAATTATTATTTTAATTTTTATTTAAAAAACTACTGAATATATTTTGCTGAAATTTTTTTTGTATATTTTATGGGATAACTTGAATATTACCTAAAATTTTCGAAGCAATTTGTGAATTTTAAATCCGCTTAAAAAATGTTTGAAAAATTAGGTCCCATAGGATTCAATGTATTTCCTTTTTTCAACCCGGGTTCAATCCAAAACTAATTGGGTGATATTATTCATTTATATTCCCATAGGTCCCACAGACCGTCTGAACAACATACTAAAATTTCATTTTGATTTAAGTCATTTTTACGGCAGTGCTAACGGACAGTCAGACAAAATGATCATGCTAACGGACAGACAGACAGAATGAACAAAGTCATAAACACGTTTCAACTTTGTTGTAAAGTGTTAAAAAGCGGCTCCGTCTTGCACCAATTCAACTATGTGGGTACCTGCCTGCGAAACTTTGTAGTCTTGCTATTGTTAGTCTATCCAGGATGTGAACTCGCAGATCAAATAGTTTATCTTTGATATAATCCCCAATATTTTGTCATTGACTTTGACATTAAATATTTCTTAAACTATAATATATGTCGAAAAACGATTTATTTCAGCGTGTTCCCCAAAGCTTTCTCTACAAGTGTACCAAATTTCACATTTTTATATGATATATTTTTTGCAGTACGAAGCAGAGAAACGAGAAATTTGTCAAACAGCGAAGGCGTTAGTTACTTTTTAACACTTTACAACAAAGTTGAAAAATGTTTATGACTTTGTTCATTCTGTCTGTCTGTCTGTCCGTCCGTTAGCACGATAACTGCCGTAAAAATGACTTAATCAAAATGAAATTTTAGTATGTTGTTCAGACTGTATGTTGTTCAGACATTTGAATTAATTTCAGTTGTTTTCGATGAAGTTTTCAAATGTAATAAATTTTCGTAGTATTATGATAATTCTAAAACTATTACCGAGGAATGTATAACATTTTAGGGATGTTTAAACCAGGCAATTTATATTTCAATGCCGTCATTTGAATGAAGTTCATTTTTTTTCGATGAAGGTTTAAGTTTTCAAATATAATAAATTAATGCAATATTGTGATAAGTTTCAAAATATTACCGAGGAATGTATTGCATTTTAGACTTGTTGAAATAAAATTGCATTGAAGTTGGAAAGTGTTTCATAATCAATGCTTTAAGCATGATTGATCTTTCTTGTTTTAACACTTTACTACATAGTTGAAAAGTATTTATGACTTTGTTCATTCTGTCTGTCCGTTAGCATGATAACTGCCGTAAAAATGACTTTATCAAAATGATATTTTAGTATGTTTTTCAGACGGTCTGTGGGACCTATGGGAATATAAATGAATAATATCACCCAATTAGTTTTGGATTGAACCCGGGTTGAAAAAATGAAATACATTGAACCCTATGGGATCTAATTTTTCAAACATTTTTTAAACGAATTTAAAATTCACAAATTGCTTCGAAAATTTTAGGAAATATTCAAATTATCTCATAAAATATATAAAAAAAAATTGAGTAAAATATGTTAGGCAGTTTTTTAAATAAAAATTATTTAATATAGGGAGTAAAACAGATTCAATTAAATTCTGACCCTTGCTATATCCTCCATAAAGAAAAAAGAGCTATATTATATAATAAATATTTTCCTAAGTGTTTAATTATTTTATGTATAAGAGAGGCTTAACATTTTAAAATAAATATGGTAGATAACAATTTTTCAAATTTTTAAATAAAATAAATTATTATAGTATTGTGATGAATGAAACGCTGCTTTCATATAGAGGCAATTTATATTTCAATGTCGTCATTTGAATGAAGTTTATTTTCTTCGATGAAGTTTTCAAATATAATAAATTAATGTAGTATTGTGATAATTTAAAAAATATTACCGAGGAATGTATCGCATTTTAGAGATGTTTATATAAAATTGCATTGAAGTTGGATAGTGTTTCATAATCAATGCTTTATGCATGATTGATCTTTCTTGTTTTAATATAGAGCGATATTATTGAATGTCCTAATTTTTTAAAGATTTTTTTTTAAATTCATTGAAAATTTGAACGTCCTCTGAACATTTGCTTACATTGAAAATCAATAAGTTTCCAGTATTTTTTTTATTGTAATAATCATACCAATCTTTTGAAAGCACTCTATTCGTCAATAAGATACCGCATCCGCAGACTCATAGACTTCAAAATCTCACCACTTCAAAAACGGTCGAATCGAGCTCAGGGATGCTTAAAACATGCCTTCTCATCGAAAACGAACTTTTGCGCCTTCACAATACTTCCCTTATAGACTAAGCTATTTATTTAGGGAAAATAATATATTATACTTTGCACGTAGGGAAAACAAAAATGTATAATTACATACAAAAATCATTTTCTTAATATATTAAGTAAATTCTATTATATAATTTTTATAATATTAAGTAAATACATTTTTTTTTCTAAAAATACTAAAACAATCGCCCAACTTAGTAACGATAAATCATTTGCATTATGTTGCCATTTCTTAAAATTTTAGCAAGTTGGTGTCATACAGAAGGAAAGTACTGAATATCATGGCACTATGGCATACACTTTTCATCTGTGGTCACTCATGGGGGCCCTACAGCTGTCTTCATGATTTGGGAAACATAGGTCCTAATATTTTTGTCATCTCCAAAGTTTAACATAATTATGATTTAAATGTCATGTTCAAGTACTGTTCTTGCGTCTCTGATATGCTATTTTGATAAAGATATATATCTAGGGGCGTTGGCAAGATCTTTGAAAGAACGTTAGTCGATTGAATGTGGATTACAGTACAGATTTTTGTTTTTCAATATACGCCCTATGAAGAACTAATGGAATTTTTTTCGGCGAATGACCAAAATTTTCTGTGCTTAGGGCCCCAAACAATCTTAATTCAGCCCTGTGCCCAAAATACCTCTTTTGTCTTCGGCGCGGATGTATAAGCTCTTTTGATACACACTAAATAAGCTCTTTTGATACGTCCTAAATAAGCTCTTCTGATACACACCAAATAAGCTCTTTTGATACGCCATAAATAATTTCTTTTGATAAGCCATAAATAAGTTCTTTTGATTTCTCCCAAATACACCTTTCACCCTTTGTGCGGGTGTAACACGCTTTAAATATGCTCTTTTGATATACCCTATATAAACTCCTTCGTTTCACTACATAAGCTCCTTCAATTAAAATCAACAGCACGTTTTTCAAATGAAAATTATTATAATCTCTAATATTATTTTCGATTCTAGTACCAGCTGGCAGTCCAAATAAATCCCCAAGTAGATGACGTCAGCTTCGGCTGGCATTGCATCGAAATACCTTGCCCTCATACAGCATTCCAGATCCATACATAAAGTTTTTGGCCCCCCCCCCCCCCCACACACACACACACATCCCAAGGAGCACCCAAGGACGTGGAAAACCTGTTTCTTAGTCATCCCGTACACTGCTAGAATTATTTTGAAAATTTATAAGGTTTTACATAAGAATTCATAATTAATGAACGAAACACAACAAAAACATTCATGTTTTAATTGGAACAGTGTATGATACTCAAAGAAACATATAGTAAATGATGAAATGGGATTGTCAGTTAATTTTTTTATATCGCAATTTTAAAATCGGGTACGTCTTCAAAACACAAAAAATATGTTTTTAAAAAATTCGTCTATTAACAGTAAGGATTCCATTTAAAATTTGTTTGAAAGAGAATTCTTTGATCTTTCCAGTGGTGTAAAGATGAAAACTCTGCGATAATATTTTCAGTCGCAAAGAAACCAATTTGTGTGAAAATTACTCAAAATCGTAGTATATCGGACTAAAATATAAAATAACTAAAAACTAATTCGAATTAAATAAATAATAATATCCCCGAGGTGCACCTTCCCGGGTTCTGTAGGACCTGTATGTTCAATTGCATAGTCATATGTCGCTTACATTTTCCGCTACAGATGACACAGATGAACAAACACAGAAACAAACGAACAGACATCTTCCATTGTTATTAGATATATATGCAATAATTTATATGTAACTATATATAGCCTAAGTAATTACTATATATATAGTAATTACTTCAAAAATGTACATATAGTAGTTAAAATTATATTGAAGAAATTGTCTTTTCCATTCATTGCCCAAAAAAGTCCTGAAATAAGCACTTGAAACTACCCTCAATAATCCTAAGAATGAGATCTAATAATATTAGTTTGTTACTGTTTACATCTTTCACCATTCAATTTCCCATTCTTTTTTTAAGTAAAAAAAAAAGAGTTAACAAATTTTCATCACATTGTATTTGAGTCATTTAGGCATTTTAAAGCAAACATTATTTCGACGATTAAACTTTTGATTGAGATGCAGTTAAAATGTATTGAAACAAATTAACATTAGAGAATCCAAACTTCTGTTGGCATCTATTAAAAGTTTCTGCATAACTTCGAAACTTTGGAAATTTTGATGAGACAAACCGACTTGTGCACAAAGAACACTGTTTAATCAGCGCTTGTTCCATCTTATGCACCAATAATGGCATTGGGATAGAGTGGGGCAAGTAAACTTTAGCCAATCAAGTAAATCCTTTGAGATGAAAAAGTTGAATTTAAAACTGCTGATAATTACAATATGATATACTGAATGTGTATGTTTTTATTGAACATTGCATAGACACAAACTAATAGTTCTGATCTATGACACCCTAAAGTGTAAATCTGATAAAAATTTGATTTAGATTTTTCGACCTCATTTTAACACCTTTCCTATGTTACGTATATACCTTGCAAATTTTATGCAGCACTGCTGGCCAGCAAAAAGTTAGTTTTTTAATTCGGCATAGGGGTAGAACTATAATGCCACTCCACACTACAATAATGTAACCCAGCAGTGCAAGGGGGCTGAAGAGGGGTCGGCTGCCACCCAAAGATTTAAGTTATTATGTTTTATGTAATTTTCCTCTCCGAATCATATTTCCGTCAATAGAGCAATAGTCTATCAACTTTTGTTCCTTTAAAAAATGCTTTTATACACTGTATATACACTCTATATATACTTATTTAGTGAATCAAAGAAGTGTATATAGAGTGTATCAAAAGAGCATAAAGTGTATTATGCCCACACAAAAGGTGCATAGCATATTGGGGGTGAATCAAAGATTATGTATGGTGTATCAAAAGAGCTTATTTAAGATGTATCAAAAGCTTATTAAGGGCTTACAAATCAGCTTATACACCCACACACAGGGCAAAATATGTATTTAGGACGTATTACACAGTCATGTCAGGGCGTAACATTAAATGTGCCTGGTGCTAGGACCCATATTATGCACACGAACAGGGGTCTAAGGTGAGATTAAGTGTTTATTTAAGATGAGCATATAAAAGCGTGTGTTTTGCAATTTAAGTGTGTTCTCGCACAGCAGGTGACTAAGCCTTTCGAAAAACTTAATGAATGAATTCAATTAATCCCTGTTTTATTAAATCCCAGGTAATGCCAGGCACAGATTCTAGTTCTAAAAAATCTGATGTGGACAGTACATGACTTTCCTTATACAATGCTATGAACTTACTACTTTTACAGTAAAAAAAATAAGTTACTCTTATAGTAAATAGTTATATTCTTTCCAAGATATTGAATTTTCATCAGTCGTCATTTTCATTGATTTAGCGTCATTTTTATCCATTTGGCAAGAATTTTCTTAATTTGGCAACATTTAAAAAAGTCGCCAAATTAGCGACATTCTGCCAAATTCATCGCCAAAATCTCGCCAAGCGTTATGGATGGAGAAATAAGTTATCCTTATAGCAGATAAATCATTATTGGTATTCAAATGCAAAAGTATTACTCAAAGTATCTTTCCTCATGATTGGAACGAGTTAGATCCATGAGAATGTCACCAAATTTATGGCATGATATTACATATGAAAAGTAAACATGTTTCTCAACAGTTCATAATTTTTTTAATTTATGGGATTTTTTGTTAAATTTATTTGAAAATGTGCAATATCTCGAGAACGGTTCATGCTAGCATTCTGTGATCGTTTATGTCAATCATTTTCTAAGAAAAATTACATAAGAAATGTCTATTTGCGTGACTTTATTAAAGGTTTTGACTTTTTGATGATTTTTTCAAAATTTCACTCGAAAATTTAGGGGGGGGGTTCTGAGCATTCGATTGCGTTTAAAAACAATAAGCTTCCAATATTCACAGATTGATATTTTTGTACCAAATTTCATTTGAATCACTCCATTTGTTCATGAGATATCGTCTCCACAGACTCACTGACACACACACACACACACACCAGCTCAAAAATGTTCAATTCGTGATCAAGGATGCCTGAAACGTGCTCTTCCATTGAAAACTTGAATTCAAATTTTTGACCACGTCACAATACTTTCCTTATACATTATTGTATATAAGGAAAGTAATAAATGGCAAAAAGTCCAAAATAGTCAACTTAAAACTTCCTTCTAATGACTTTTCCAATGTTTTTAGCTTTTCAAATAGAAGTTTAAAGAAGTTGAATAAAGTGTTTGTATATGTGTAAAAGTATAAAGACCCTTATAAATATAATAACTTAATGATGGTTAACACAGTTAAAGGGTTAAGACAAGTACTGTTTATTAGCAGTTCTTCCTTGATTTTCCGGAGCTTCCAAAAATATAGAATTTACAGTTCACATTGAATGGTTGCTTGTTAATAATTCTTCACATATGTTTATTAATACATCATTCAGTGATCGAATGGTTAGTGCTCTGGCATAGATGCCAAATTCCCTGGATATGAGCGGAAGTCCTGAACATACATGGATGTTTATAAAACCCATTTAAAACTGCAAATTGCAGTCAAATTAGCTTTTGTGTGCAAAATAATCAACATAGATTAAAAAAAAGTGTAAAAGATAATTATTTTTAGAGCAAAATTTCTCTATAAGAAGTGAAAAACATAGTTATTTATACTTGTATTCAGTGATAGAATGGTTAGCACTCTGATTTAGGTGCCAAATTCCCTGGGTATGAGAGAGAAACCCTGAACATACATGGATGTTTATAAAATCCACTTAAAACTGCAAATCCCAGTCAAATTAGCCCGTGTGTGCAAAATAACATAGATTGACAAAAAAATCTGAAAGATAATTATTTTCAGAGTAAAACTGCTCTATAAAAAGTGAAAAACATAGTTAACTTTTACTTGTTCTAAATGGTTCCTCCATAAATTGTAATAAATGAGCCCAACCCAGGTATTTAAGGAAATGGAGCAATTGGAACAGTAAGTTGGGTATTTAAGGAAATGGAGCAATTGGAACAGTAAGTTACTATTATGCTTTCTTTTCCATCACAGATAACAGCTTCCAGAGACCAATTTCACGCTTATTGTTACTATGCACAGTATGGAATAGCATCAGTAATGGAATGGCTGATATCTGCAATGGCAGCAAGAAAACATATATGTCACACAATTTTGTAACCATCTATGAAAACCAACAAATTCAGTCATTTCATGTAGCCAGCTTTAAATTTCTTGAAAATTTAAGTCAGACTACAACGGCTTGCAGCTGGTGGGTTCTGAGACTTTGAATTTGCCCATTATAGCCTCATGTAGCCAGAGCTAAATTTTCAAGAAATTCTAAGCTGGCAATGTCGAAGGGCTGAATTTGTTGGTTTCTTCATAAAGGTTGACTAAATTTTAGCTTATTGCAAGATTTCTTATTGCTATTGAAAATATTGGCTATTCCATGCTGACAAGTACATAAGCACAAAATCAGCTAATGTATGGTGCTATCTGCAAGGTGAAAGTAATCCTAACTTTGGAAATACCATGCCCCTAGTGTGAGTTCTATGACTAAGAAATTACTTTATTATTGTGAGGTTTATTAACCTTAGGTTAACTGGAAAGTAGAAAATTTAACCAATGATTAAATGTCTCACTCAAATTTCAACCCCTGATTATAAGAAAAGTATAAATGCATAAAATATAAATAAGAATACAATTGAAGCATATTAAAATAAAAATGTCTAGATATGTGTGAAATCCTTGCACTCAAATTTAATGGAAAATGCTTTATTACATGTTTTGTAAACTTTAAGAGTTTACGAGTGAAACCACTTCAAAGCTCAACATACAGAAACATGCTCTCTCACTCACACATAAGATACTCCATCCAAAAGCATCTTTGAAAATGTCAAAAACCTGATACAATGACTGAGAATGGTTAAATCTATTAAGTACATGAGAGAACATCAACAACAAATGAAACACATATAACAGTAGATAAAGATCATTTATAAAAGGACTCAGCTAAAAAATTTGTTAACCTATAAGAATATAATTTGTACACATTTGAATAACCAGAATTTGACAGGACAACTCTTTGGCGATAGCAGCTGGGTAAAGTATAGGAAACAAAAGACTAAGTGTGTATTTATCTACAAAGTGCAAAACTGCCTAGTCTTTAAGGTATGGAAGAAATTACGGCTTTATAAGCAACATTGTCAAATATAACAAACATTTTGAGTTTATAATTACTCAGTGGTCACAAAATATGCCTAGATATTGGAAAAAAAAAAAAAAATAGCAATAAACGTTTGATATAACATTGAATGATGAGAAACCTTCATTTTAATCCTTCTAAAATAGCATTAATAGCATTATCAGCATAATTTCCAACAGCTTCTAAATAATACCTTAGTAAAAAGCCATTTGCCATTTAACATGAATATGTGATTTTACAATACAAATCAACTTGATATTGGATTGTCTAAAATTAGAAGTAACAAATTCCTGCAGGAAATATAAAATAAACAATAAATCTTCAAATAATTTAGGTATGTATTCAAAAATTTAGAAATTTTGAAGTTTAACAAAAAATTTATACCATAAAATTGTTGATATTGAAAAGTACATAAAAATAATAAAAAACTGGAACATGGTTCATTGTGGAATGTCATGTCTCAATTGCATACTGCTCAAACATGCATTTTAGCAGAATTATATTTTATTCATAACAACATGGTTTATTTATTTATTTTTTCAACTATCGTGGAAATACAACTGAACTATTTCATTCCAGGTGGTCTTATTGATACTCATTTTACTTTTAAAATTCACTTTTGATACTCATTTCACTTTTAAATTTATGCAAACTGAATGGGTATGAAAACATGTCAATTAAATGATATTTTAATAGACAACCAAATGTACACTATTAGCTAAGAAATAGGTGTACACCTTTTAAATCACAATGGGGTGTTTACAATGTCTTATTCTTAAAAAATAGCATTTTTGATGTGCCGTCATATTTTCCAGACTAAAAATATTTATTATAAAATATATTTTATTTTTAGAGAAGTTTACAGCTTGAAAATGATTTCATGGCTATATTCAGTCATTTAAGAAAAACAATAAGAGACTACAAGCTGCTTCAAATTTACAAAAATACTCTAAAAAATAATTTTTTTTTTTTTTATAAAAATGAAAGGTCTATTTAAAATATTGTAACACTGGATTTAATATTAATCTATATTTTAGTTCTGCAATGATAAATTTAATTTTCTTGTAACATTAAAAGATATAAACCTTAAAATTAAACTATATATATAATCAGAGTTTAAATATAAAATACTAAGCATATAAAACTAGTAAGTTTAACAATACAGATATATTAAAAAATGGTACAATTAAAAATACATCTACTTATTGCGCTAGTGCAGCATATAAATAAGATTAAATTTATACATAATAAAAATGAATTAAAATAGAATTAAAGAAAAGAAATAGTAAAGCATCCATAACAAACAAAAATATTCAAATATCAACCAGAAAAAACTCAACAGAATGTCATAAACCACCCATTATATTTAAAACAAAAATATTAAAGAAAAATGGAATATCAAATAATAGAATGGTGATGTAATAGTAAAATCTTCAGGGGGCAACTACTGTACATCAGCTTCAATTAGCATATTTCATTTATTGATCTGTTGCTGTGAACAAAAGATCAATAGTAGCCCCTATGCACTAAAAATGGAAAATGATTGAGAAATTTGAAAAACTAAAAAGAATTGAATAAATTGCAAAAATAGAATTGACTTACATGTGTATAGAAATTATAGCAGCTAAACTATCTCAATATAATGTGCGAAGAAGATATTGCCAACCCTAAAGAGTAATGTCCATGTTGACATTCTAAAAATTAAAAATAGTAAATCCATTCTAAAGTATTAGAAGGAACAAAAACCAGATAAACTGCATTCAAAATACAGCGAGTGCCTATGAATACATAAAATAAAGAATTAATAAAATATGTATCAAATGAAATGTGCTAATTGAAGCTAATGTACAGTAATCGCCTCCTGAAGATTTTACTATTACATCACCTTCATTCTATTGTTTAATATTCCATTTTTATTTAATATTTTTGTTTTAAATATAATAGGTGGTTTATGACATTCTTTTGAGTTTTTTCTAGTTGATATTTAAATACTTTTGTTTGTTATCAGGAAAACTACTAAATTACATGGAGATCATGTAAAAGAAAAATATGTAACATCTTCCTTGCTCTCTTATCTTACCTTTTGATTTTGAACGAAAAAGTACAACTTTCATATTTATTAACAAAAATTAAAGAAACAAAACAAATTTACATAAGGCAATTCATATATAAAAAGCTATCATGGCAGTGAAAGTACCTTGAATTAAAGTGCTTATTCGAAAGTAGAATCCAAAATTCCTGTTCCCCAACACACCCTTGTTTCATTTGAACATATGTCTTATATTTGTCAATTTTATATATATATAATTGTATTAATGTAGTTATATAAATATACTTGTACTGATACATTTGTATGTACTAATGGAAATGCATATATAAAAATCAAAGCTATATTTAATTGTTTATGTCTCCTAACATAAAACCTGTAACGAAAGATTAAGAAATAGATCTGATGCTTGCATGTGCTTCTGACATGTTGTATAGCTTTAAAAGTGTACAAAACAAATTAAATTGTTTTTAATCTTTAATCACTTACCTTAAACATTATTTTTTTAATAATCTTGTGATAGTGGGTTATGAAACAACCCACTATCACAATTGTTCAATTTTAAAACCCATATCTACCAAGTTAACAGAAATATACAAAATTAAATTAATTTATTCACATAGAAAGGAAAAATAAATTCTCTTACAATTCCGGTTAAACTACAAAAACAAGCTTTAAAATGTTTTTATTAAAATTTCATTATTTTACACGAGTGAAATTTACTCACTTTGCTATTGGATTTTAATGAAAGGAAACTTACATAGCATTATCATTCTTGGGTTATAACCCATGCTGATGGATTATATTCCAGACATAAATATTTAGATCATTTTGGGCCATATGAACAGGACCTATAGGTGTTTTGAAGAGGAGTTTTATTCTACACATTATGAAGCTTTTAAACCTAAACGTGAGTTTGCAGCAGTTTAACAGCGAGAAAGAATGCAATTTAAAACAACTTTTATTGTTTAAAAAGTATATATAATTCAGAAGCTGGAAAATTATGCAATATAATATAAAACCATATGTGGAAAAAAGACTATAGAAACTACCTTTATGTATCAATTTAATATTAACATTATATACAATATTGTGAAATATAATACGAATAATAAATAAGCATTAACACATAATTATTATAATTGTTTATCAAAATTTGCCCTCTTATTGGTACTAACTGCATCTTTTATTTAATCTAGATAATGGAGTATTTATGCAATGGAGTAGTTATGTGTAACTTAAATATATTTCTGTAAAAATACTTAATTTTAAATTGAATGCAAGCACTGAGAAGAAAAACTATTTCTGACAAAAACTGCTACAATTTGTAAAATACAACATTTTTTACATAAATAAAAAGTATAATGCACAGTATCATTGAAAATTTAATAAGTAACAGGGCAAACATGTGCCTCTCAAATTTCTTTTAACATACATAAAGTGAAAAAAATGAGAAATATATATATATATATATGTATATATATATATATATATATATATATATATATATATATATATATATATATATATATATACATACATATATACAAGGTGTCCCCAAAAGTTTGATACACACTTTAATTCTTTACCTATTGGAGATAAGTGGGCAATGTAAATTGCAAAAATGTTGAAAGTAAGGTAGGAAATAGGACTACATTAATGAAATAGTCTTCCCAGTAATTTTGAAAAAATCACACTTTTTAAATTTTTATACAACCCCCTTAGACAAATTTGGTCAATCAGAATTTTTTTTATTTTTAATGCTATAAGATCATTAAAAAACCCACATATATGTATCTTTAAAATCAAGTGAATTAAGATAAAGGAAAAAATCTGACTTATGCCACTTTTCCGTACCATGTGAAAGGCTGTTTCATCAGTGAAAATAAGTGATCATAAAGAAATTGACGATGGAAATTGTTTAGATCAAAAATACATTAATATGTGTCAAAATTTTTTATCACAAATGCATCCAAATAAAGCATTACACAGACAGAGATCATATAAAGCAGTGGTACTCACTACGTCTCCCATGTATTATCATCCAGTTTTATCTTTCTTGTAATATATCACAAATTTACATTTCTAATTTGATATATGGTCCCCATTCACAATGTTCAATTATCAGTTAAATATAACTCGCTCAATTTTAAAGATAAAAATATAAGGATTTTTTTAATGATCTTGTTGCATTAAAAATAAAAATTTTCTGATTGACCAAATTTGTCTAAGGAGGGTCGTATAAAAATTTAAAAAGTGTAACTTTTTGAAAATTAATGGGAAGACAATTTCATTAATGTAGTCTTATTTCCTACCTTACTTTCAACATTTTTGCAATTTACATTGCCTAGTTATCTACAACAGGTAAAGAATTAAAGTGTGTTTCAATCTTTTTGGGACACCCTGTATATTAACACCCTATATTCCAAACAATATCACTTTAGTAAAACAATCAAACTGATGAGCTCTCTAAATAAAGTACAAAAAATACACAGTTTAAGATCTGTCAATAAAATATAATTTGTCTGGGAATCAATTTACTTATCTTCTTAACTTTAGGTAAGAATATTTTAAAAGTGTACCTATTGCTAGCTTCTGTTAATGAATAATGAAAAGAAATAACATTTACTTGACGGCTGAGTTATAAAACACGAGTTAGACAAATGAAATTAGACAAATTCATGGAAATTAAATCATGAAAAAAATATGATGGGAATGAAATGAAATTATGTAACAGAAGTGCTACAAGATTATTTTGAATACCTAACAGGAAACCGTTATAATTTGAAGGTCTGAGTCACATGATATTGGCAACATATTCAGTAGTATGGTAATTGGTAACAAATTTGGCAAAATATTACCAAGTTGGCGACTTTTTGGCAAGTTCTGGAAACTTTTCGAATTTCGTAGATTGGCTAGGAACTTCATAAGTTAAATTTTGGTGTATAAAGAAAATAGTATATGTTAAGCATTTATTGATAGGTTAATAGCTATATTTAAATCACTTATTATATTAACTTTTTAAAACAATTTACAATTCATATATTTTAATATTTCAAATTATCTAGGTAATGTGATAAAATATTATACAAGCTTGAAAATATTTGTAAAAGACTGAAAACAAGCAATACATGCTCATTCCTTTGTAATGAAAGCATTATATGAAAATGCAGATCTATATTAAAGCAGTTAATTGTGATACAATTTAGGCATGTTCTATAAATAGCAAATTATGTGCCTCATTGCAATGACAAACAAGACTATAGTACTTGCCAGTTTGCAAAATAAAAATCAAACACAAAAGTTGATGCTTATTAACTATGCTTATATCAGCTACTATATTAAATACTGAAATCAGTAAATGAAATACTAACAGATATATTGAATCTTTACATAATTATCAACAAATCTAAATTCAGGTACAACGCTAGATTACTTTCATACACTTTCCAGTGAACACATATAATTGGAGATTCTGTACACATGTTTATCTAGATGCCACAGAAATGCATAAATATATCACAACTACATAGCCATTGTGACTGAAACTTAATAACAAACATAAACATTACTTTTCTTTGTGTTCTCAGTTAAACCTTATAATGGATAAACATTGAACGTGATTAGGAAAATTCAATAAATTAGCAAATATATTATATACTATGTAATAAAAGATTACTAAAGAGGTACTCATTAAGAAACTTTAAAACAATTAGATATATGGGGCAACATATGTAACATTTTCAGAACTAAAGAATTACTAAACTCAGAAAACATACTATTAAGTTGCATATATAAAAACATGACTGTGTGTTATATTACTTCATTTGTAACTCTAATCTGTTATAAAATACTCAGCTTATCAAGTTCTACTAGATCCTGTATTCAGAATTACAAAATAATTATTTTCTTAGGAATCTTTATTCAGGTTGAATTTGGAAGGGTTTTTTTCTCCCCAAGAGATGGCAGATTTCACAAAATTAAATATTCAACATGAAAAATGTGTCTTCAATTAAGTTCTCAAGAGATAATTCAATGGAAAGCAAATAATGGACAACCAGCAATCATCCTAATTTTTTGGAACACATCAAATGAATCTCAAACTGGCACCCAGAAAGCAAACAGAAGTGGGAATGCAGCTTTAAGTAGTTCATTGAGGAATTCAAGTAGCAGAGGCACAAATGATACTTAATATATACTAAAGCAATTTTAGAGATCCAGTCACTTGGTCCACCACATCAAGGCGACCCATTAAACATAGTACTGTAGTAGATCCAGCAGCTATCTACAACAAAAAAAAAAAAGAGAAAGAAAAAATCTCAAAAATAAATAATAGTGTGTGTCAATTCAAACCAAATTGTTTGAAACGTAGCTCTGAATAGTTTTGATCATGTTGTATTAAAATTTTTAATTACTTTCAGCTAATAAAAATCTAGTTATTTAATAAAACGTTTCTTTTTTTTCTACTTAGTATTTCAAAATCACAACTAAGCCTTATTGATTTTACATAGTTCCCACTCTTTAAGCAGATAAAAAATTCAATACGTTTAAGGGGTCTTTTCAGATAATATTTCAAACTTTTAAGGCTACTTGCATCAGATTTGTCCAAAATGTGTGTCCATGACATAATTCTTTTAAAACCCACATGTGCCATTTTTATAAAGTTTAATTAATTAGGGGGAGATCACTTTTAAAGTTAAAAAAATCTATTTCTCAATATTTTTTATATTGATAGATGGAAGTTATTAATCTATTACACAAAAAAAAGGGGGTAATTGGAACAAATGTTATGGTAAAATATGTTACATAATAAAGAAAAAGGGGGGAGGGATAAGGAAAAGCTGCGGCTGGAATCCAAAATGACATTCAGGCCTTTTCATGCTTTTCCATAAAAAATCAGATTTCTTAAAAGACCTCTAAAATTGAAAATTAAAATTCAGTTCTCTGGGTTTCTAATTCACTTGCCGGTGTGTGGAAAACCCAGGCCGTCCGACTCATCCAGAGGACTTGAGCAACTATTTGGACGACCGGACTTGCCGGTGTGTGTATATATTAAACTATGTGTAAATATGTCATTTTGCATGAAATAAGAACTATGCATTAGAAAAAGAAAAGTAAGAATTGTTTTCATTTATCTAAGCATACCCTCATCTACCTTAATTGAACAAAT
Source organism: Amaurobius ferox (assembly GCA_951213105.1). Classification (NCBI taxonomy): domain Eukaryota; kingdom Metazoa; phylum Arthropoda; class Arachnida; order Araneae; family Amaurobiidae; genus Amaurobius; species Amaurobius ferox. Next base: position 48,447,232 of record OX578144.1, on the reverse strand, counting down.
CAGTAGTTATATTGGTGCTATTCAATAAGTATCTATCCATATAAAAGGCAATAAAAAGATATATCTATGTTTCAACCAACATTCTTATGAAATTTGGTAAGCAGAATTAATATTACTTTGCATTCTGTCTACCCAAAAATGGGATTAATTGGAGCATTCTTCTTTTCGGATTTTAGGTAAGGTTTCAATGCAACTGTAAATTGAATTGGGTATTTTTAATTAAACCAATTGCAATAATGCCCAAGGTTTAAACATATGCTAACTCATAAATTCCTTTGTATGTTACTTTCATTCAATACACAATTACATAACAATTGATAAACTGGGTATATTGCATTACGGAGAAAAAGAAATGCATTAACATGATAATCATTTTCTAAGCACCTCCAATGAATTAATTTTTAATATATTAACAATATTTTAGAAACAAGATTACAAATGGAGCCTTATTTGACTAGGAGCTTGCTTTTTATATTTTGAGATATTTCAGCCACCTCAACAGCACATCAACTATCAACACATTTGTATTTTTGGTAGCATGAAAACATTGCCATAAAATAAAAGTTGAAGTATAAAATACAGTAGTAAGGATGAAGTTGAAATATAAAACAGTGGAAGATGAGATCTCAATGAAGAAAAAGAAAAAATTCAGAGATATAGTAAATTGCTCACCATAGGTGTATTAGCTTCATTTTAAAGAATAATATTCTAAAGGTAAGATTGTGGATGCAATGGGGACCATCTAAGATGTTAGTTATAGCCAAAGTTTGCTACAGGTAAAACAATAAATCCCTTCAAATATACACCTAAACTTTAATTTCTATCAATAATTGTTTATAAATAAGTGTGTTCAGAAATTAAATTTTGTTTTAAAATTCCGTAAAATAATTTTTAAGAATATATTTTCTGCTACACTTCTGATGTGCTATTAAGCAGTATTATTTTATTAGGATTTTTTTACATATATTTTATTTATATGCTTTTTCCATTCGGTCTCTTGAAAAACATATAAACAGCACTCGACTGTAAATATATTTTATTAATAAAGGAAATAGGAATTTTCAATGTGTAGGAAAATTAGAAGAAAAATTACATTTTAGTATTCAAAGTTTTAATGCATATTTTTATGCACTGGTAAAATCTTGAGAAGCAAACATGTTTTTCAGTACATACCAGAAGCAATGTAATTTAGCAAAATCGGGTAAAATTGCATAACTTTTAGGGGGGCCAAATGTTATCATGCTACCCAAAGAGCAATACTGAAATAAAATTGAACTAGAGTGCCATTAGTACAATAACATCATTGATAATTAAATCATTTACCTGTGTTCTTCCAGCATCTTGAACAAGATAAGTAGGGAGACCTAATCGGAGGGCTTTTCTTTCTAAATCAACAAGGTGTTGAGTAGTATTGCCTCTTAAAACAATCTTTGTCTCTCTGAAAATATTCAAAAACAAGTTTTGATAAATGTATTCCTTAAAACATTTTAAAATAAAAACTAGAAACATATTACAAAGCTAAAAAATTAAATTAAATAATCATTGGAATAAAAGCAATGCAGCTGCAATGTCTTTCAATACAAAAAGTATTGATTTTTTTTTTTTTTAAACTCTCATTCAACAGATAATAAAACAAATACACCTCAAAGACAAACTAATAGGTGCTAAATATTATTCATTACCTATTATTCATTACATATTATTCAATACATATTATTCATTACATATACACACACATGTCTCAGGGTAAATATATTTTCGTTAAAAAAATTTTAGGCACTTTAAGTACCAAGCAATTTGTTTTTAAGGACAGGGTAATTCCATGTCAGTTCAACAAGGTCATGTCACCCACCGACTCGGATTTTGATGAAACTTGGTGTACACCCTTCGCTTATGGTTGAAAGAAACCCCCTTAAATTTTTTCATTCTATCTCAAACGGTTTTAATTTTATAGCACTTCGAAATTTCATTAAATCTGTGTTGTCTGTCACTCTTGAGATCCTCGGCACAAGATACCCTTGCTTACATTTTATTTTTTTTTCTCCATAACAAATGATCAGATCTCTTTGAAATTTTACACAAAGCTCAATAAAGTTATAAGGATTTCAGAAAAAAATACATTAGTACTCAAAAGATTTTATAAATATCTCAAAAAAATTAATAATGTACTTGCAGCTTAATTTTTTGGGTGGAAAAACTAGGTTTGGAAAACTTGAATTTTCAGCATGTGGGCATGATGGAACCAAAAGTTTTTGATGTTGAAAATTATTGCAAAGACATGCTCTTTCTCGACAAAGAATGAAATTTATGGTTTTTTTACTCCTTGTAATGAAAATGTTACGTTTTTTTGACGTTGTGGAAAAAAATGGCTGCTGGGTAGCCATTCTGTACAATTTTCCTACAATCCATAGCTGTAATAGAAAAAATTAATAGAACAAAGTTATTCAGCTTAAAATGTAACATAATTTTGGTTATTATAGTTTTTTTTTTTCAAAAGTGCAGACTTGTTGGGGTATTTGAAGTTACGAAAATTGTCTAAATGTGAATACAAAAAATAAATTACAGTCAGAAACCTTAAATGCTGACAAATAAGACCTAGCAAGAAAAATGTTCCAAAAAATTAAAAATTGTGTATTATATACAAATATTAGTGCATCAAATTAGGCTTAAATTTATTAATTAATAATTTTATGCAATTCAGAAATATTAAAAATATTAGATATTTTAAAATGTTTTCTCAAATTGCAGTTTAGAAGTCTTTTATATGCTATTTAGTGTATATTATTTCATATGCTATTTAGTGTATATTATTTCATATATTATTTAGTGTATATAGATAAATCATGGACAGCTGGAATTGGGTGATGCAATGCAGATGAGTTAAACAGGATATTCAGATACATGTGATTGGGCTGCAGGAAACATATGCATTGGCTGTATGTCAGAGAATGCAGACTTGGCTTATCAGTCAGTCTACTTCTGGTTTCTTTGTAAGCAAAGCTGTGTGGTGACTTTGACAAAAGTTTGTGAGCAAATCTCTCTTAAAATTTATCCAATCTGCTTTATTTTTTTTTTGTTCTAGTTCTTGCTATATGTGTGTGTGTTACATTACAGTAGTCTAAAGATTTGCTAGAAAAAGGAATTAAATTAAAGCCACGTGAAAAATTATGCTGTAGATGTAGACAAATTATTTATGGTGATGTAAATCAAGAGAGTTATGTTGTTGAAGACAGTTACATTCAACCAGAAGATATTGGGCTAAGTTTTGAAGAAAAGACCAATTTGGAGAGAGAGGAGAAGCTATAGAAAAGCCAAACACGTCTTTTACTGAGGTGGGTTGTTCGTCTTTAAAATTACATGGTTTACCTGAGCACTGCAAGACATCTTATGGAAAGAGGAAGATAGAAAATTTCGAGAAAAATGTTCGTGCCAAAATTGAAAAATTGCTACAGATTGAAATCCCAACTACAGAGACTGAAGCAGAGATGGTGACTAAAGAGAAAGCATGTGACATGGATAAACTTGTAGAGGTGATGAAACATTCAATAAAATGCACCTCAAGAAAGAAGCAAATCCAGATGCTAACCATTCTTGCTTCTCTTTCATGGTCACAGAGAAAAATTCAAGAAACATTTGGTGCATCTGATTATTCAGTTCGCCAGGCACAGAAGCTTTTTAAAGAAAGAGGAATTTTAGCTGAACAAGATCCTAGAGGTGGAAAAAAGCTTCCACCTGAAACTGTAAGAAAGGTTCTAAACTTTTATCAGAGTGACGAGCAGTCTAGAATAATGCCGGGAATGAAGGATGTGGTTAGCATTGGAAAATAACATCAGAGGAAGCGGCTAATACTAGGCAACCTCCGTGAATTGTATGCATACTTCAAGGAGTATCCCTGTATTCTCAAAATTTTATGCTATGAGGCCAAAGTGGTGTGTTCTGGCTGGTTCCAGTGGAACCCACAGTATATGTGTGTGTACCATTCACCAGAATGCCATTTTACTACTGCATGCGGCACGGATAGAAGGCACTTATAAAGACATAATGAAGTTTCTACTCTGTGAGGACCCAAACAGGAAATGCATGCTCAGACATTGTAATAAATGTCCTACAAAACATAATTTTGTCATCTACTTAGAATCTCAATTTGAAGATTTTGATGGATGTGACCTCATTGAATTTTCACAATGGATTTCCACAAATCGAACTCACTTGATTAAAACTACTTCGACACTAGATGAGTTCATTGATGATCTAACAGATAAAATAGAACATTTGATTCCTCATTCTTTCATAGCAAAGTCACAATCTTCCTTCCTTAAAAATTTAAAAGAAAACCTTCCATCACACACTGCCGTTATTCTACTAGATTTCAGTGAAAACTTTTCATTCATCATCCAAGATAAAGTACAAGGGTACCACTGGACTTCTGAATCTTGTACTTTGCATCCTGTGGTAGTGCATTATAAAAATCCTGATGGAGAGAAGATGATCTCATCTCATTGCATTGTTTCTGATGATTTGAAACATGATGTGAATGTGGTATACAAAACTCAGGAAATAGTTTTGAAATATATAAAAGATCATTTTCCTCACATCAATCAGATGCATTACTTTAGTGATGTCTGTGCAGCACAGAACAAAAATAAGTTCAACTTTCTAAATCTCTGCCATCATCAGGGAGATTTCCAGATAAGCGCATAGTGGTCTTTCTTTGCCACTAGTCACAGCAAGTCAGAATGTGACAGTATTGGCGGAACTACAAAACATCTAGCTAGAAAAGAGAATCTTCAGAGACCCCTTGACAAGCAAATCACTACTCCAAAAACACTTTTTGATTTCTGTGACAAAAAGATTGAAAAAGTCAAATTAAAAAAAAAAAACCTATAATAACCAATATTATGTTAAATTTTAAGCTGAATAACTGTGTTTCATTAATTTTTTCCATTGCAGCTATGTATTGTGTATAAAAATTGTACAAAATGGCTACCCAGCAGTCATTTTTTCCCACAATGTCAAAAAAACATAACATTTTCATTACGAGGAGTAAAAAAACCATAAATTTCATTCTCTGTTGAGAAAGAGCATGTCTTTGCAATAATTTTCAACATCAAAAACTTTTGGTTCCATCATGCCCACATGCTGAAAATTCAGATTTTTCAAACCTAGTTTTTCCACCCAAAAAATTAGGCTACAAGTACATTATTAATTTTTCTGAGGTATTTATAAAATCTTTTGAGTACTGATGTATTTTTCTCTTAAATCCTTATAATTTTATGGAGCTTTGTGTAAAATTTCAAAGAGATCTGATCATTTGTTATGAAAAAAAAAATAAAATGTAATCAAGGGTATCTTGTGCCGAGGGTCTCAAGAGTGACAGACAACACAGATTTAATGAAATTTCGAAGTGCTATAAAATTAAAACCGTTTGAGATAGAATGAAAAAATTTAAGGGGGTTTCTTTCAACCATAAGGGAAGGGTGTACACCAAGTTTCATCAAAATCCGAGTTGGTGGGTGACAAAACCCTTGTTTTTTGCGTTGATTTGATGTGGAATGACCCGACATCAATCAATATTTCATTATGAAATTGTATGCATTTCTGGGAAGAAAAATGATAGTATACTAATACTATTTGTTATTGGGAAAAATTAATGAGTAAAAATATATCAATAATAACAACATTTGTTAAAACTAACTTTATGAACATTTATGATCAGATGAACTAACTTTGTTATCAATGAATTATTAAAAGTAATATGTTGGCAGTTGTAAAGTCAATGGGTTGACAGACTTCATCTGATATTTTCTCTACAAACTTTACAAAAGGAATAAAAATAAAAAAATATCACCATGGGTTGAAAGTGATCAACGCTACATGCTTGTGACTTATCTGTATTTAGTGAAGGATGGAATGGTGCATTGCAGCAGTCCCAGGATGGAATTCTTGGAAAAACTGTCACTTAGGAGACTGTTTGGGAAATGTTGTATCGCTAGGGAAATTTTCGGGAAAAACAGAACTTCTCAAGTAAAAACACAAAATAAAAACTGTGGAACATTTTTATCACTGCCTTTTTATCAGAACTTAATCAAGAAAATGTGAATTTTCAAGGTTTTGAAAATGGTTATCTAAAATTAAAGTACTTTTTCAATTTGCAAGCACCTATACGCACTCAGATGTCTAAAGAAATATCCCAGACTACATCCTTTTGTGTAGAGGAGATTGTATGTAGATAAAAATTTATACACAATAAGCAGAAGGCCATGTTGCTAATAGAACATCTTAATAGAGAAATTTTAAAAGAAAAAAATAAACATTTATGTACATGCTCTAAAAAAGAATGTGACATGCACAGCTTATCAACAGAGTCTGATTGGAAGATGGAATTCACAATCTGCAGCTTGACTTTGTGATTCAGTGGTTAGAATCTCAAATACCTTAGTAAGTTAGTGGATTCTGTAACAAGGAGTAAGCGAAATAAGTAGAAAATTTACAGCTCAAGTAATAAATACTTTTGATGTCTAAAAAATACATCGGAAGCAAACTATTATGAATTAGCAATGAATAGTAATGGTAAGTTTAAGAATAAAGATGGTAAATAATAGTGTTAGTGAACAGTTGTTTGGACAGTGAGATTAGATGAGCAATATATGCTTTGAATTTATTGAAATGGAAAAATTTACATAGAAAAGTCTAAAATAATAAGTCCTTTCTACAGACTATTTTACATCCTGAATATTAATACATAGCATACAATTGCACATCACAATTCATTGTAGAGTACATCAGAAACTACTAAAAATAGAAACATAGAAAAAAACATAAGTTTACCCATCTTCAGACCATTGAAGCACCATTTCACCATACTTGTTTTCATTTTGCAGAAGTAGGCGATGCATTCCAATTGCTGCATGTGCAACTTGAGAGGCTAATTTTCCAGTTCCCATATCTAGGCTCATATTTACAATAAATGCCATTTTGTACGCATCACCATATGTAACTTCTGAACGCTCATTTGCTTCTGCCTAAATGACATAAAGGAAACATTTAAAGTCTAATATTATTTAAGTTTCTATACAGTTTAGGTGGCTAACATAACTTTCCATAGATTGAACCACTTAAGACTTAAAATTTGAACTTAATATGGTATGTTAACTTTAATAATAATGTGTTAACTTTTATAGTATAATATGGTGTGTTAACTTTATTCATTTATCACAAAACACATTAAAATGAGCATATTCAGAAATTCATCAGTTTTGTCTTTTTTAAGTATATTTTAAGTGCATGTAAAGCTGTGATCTTAAAGCATAATCAAACTAGTATAATTGCTAATATTTTTGTAAATTTCAAACTTTTGTCTTGCTTTAAAAAATTTTCTGTCTTTTACCTTTTTTTTTAAAATTTAAAAATAAAAAGAAAAGTAGTTTAATTCTCATTTCTGCGCTTTATACACCAACTTTCATTATGGTGATACTTTTACATGGCAAAAAAGCACAAATACATCTCATTATTTCAAAAACATTTCAAGCTATCATCCTTTCACACAATAATTAACTTCTTATATAAAACTATAAACAATATTAGATTGATTGTAAATATTACTGATTAAATTAAATAGGATTATATCTTTTAGTTCAACTAAAATAGGATTATTTTGATTTTTGTGCTTAATTTCTCTTCTGATAAAAAGTATTATTTTAAATAAACAATGCCTTCAATAATTTTTAAGACTATTAAAATTATACATCAATTGAATACTAACACAAATGATCATAATTTTACACCTGTCCCCCGATTTACACGGAAGATAGGTTCTGCACAAAACCATGTAAATTGAAATCTTGGATTTTGCTAAGTAAAATCGTGTAAAACAAAAATAACCCCAAAATGTGCATGATTCAGTCATTTATTTAAGTAAAACAAAAGTAAGACATCTTGGAAAACTTAAAATTATACTTAGTTTATAAAACAACAAACATATGAATGTAGTAATATAACATATTTAATTTATTTTACATTAGGAACAAAGAACAAAAAAACCCTTAAAAATTAATTATAAGTTTAATCACTGTCATCACTTTCATGTGTACTATCAGTCTTTTCTTTCTGATAGGTATGATGTCACTTTCATCACTTGAGCTTTCTTGATGCGATTCTGGCTCAATGGTTGAATTAGGCAAGATCTCGGGTTGAGAAGACTTTGTCATGAAATCGGTAATTAACAATTGCGTAGGTTTTTTTGCTAAATCTTTATAGACCTCTTTATATTGATTTAAGCATTTACGAAGGTCTTGCTGGAATCGGAGAGCTCGATCAACATTTGTGTCAATATGGTTGTCCAATTTTCGTCCCAAATCAAGTCCTACACTTATGATTCTTGCTGTGAACGCAACTGGTTCAGATTGCTCTTCATCAGAATCATTGTCTTCATCATGTTTGTTTGTTTCACGAATCATGTTAATTAAATCATCATTCAATTCTTCATCAGCCATTATTTCTTCAATATCTACCTGAGCTAAATCTTCAAAACCTTTTCCTCCTATAGTATGGGCCAACTCAGTGATCTGAGAATATTCATGCTCTACTGGTGATTTATCATTTCCACCTTCCATTTCCATTGTTTCTCTCAAACCACCCATGGCTTGCAGAAAAAGATACCTTCTTTTCATCGGATGAAGTCGACGGCGACTGATTCTTAAGTGATTGATAAATCTTCAAAGCTTTATTTCTAACAGCATTGGTATCGATCGGGATTCGCTTTTGAGTTTGGTCTTCTATCCATATCACTAAGGCTTTTTCCATATTTTCCATTGTAACATCTCTAACATATGAAGTTGTACTCATACTGCTGCAGGTTCCAGCTGCTACACTTTTTCTAATGGAGTCTTCATTTCTTCTTATTATCCTTATTGTGGCTTCATTCATGGAGTAAAATTTAGCAACATCTGTTACTCTTTCTCTATTGCGTAGACGGTCTAATATTTGAATTTTAGTTTCTAAAGAAATAACTTTTCTCTTCATTTGATTTTTCTTGAAATCCTTTGACATTATAGAACCTTAACAAATTTACGCAAACTATAAAGATGCAAGAAAAACTATAAATGTTGAAAACTTACCAGTTTAAAAGATAAACGCACAATAATATAAGCTTTGCTGCTAAAATGTTTCTGCACTATGTACTTGCATGAACCAAATAGCTTTACTGTTGTTGTTGTTGGGACCCAGACTGTCTGACCTACCAGAAAGCTTTACTGTTGTGAAATACATACAGGGATTCCCCTAAATGTATATTTTTTACAACACCAGGAATCCCCTGTTGTTTTCATCAGTGTTACCAAAGGAATAAAATTCAAAAATGTCATCAAATCTTTGTATAGGCGTATATGGAGCGGAATATACATTTTTATCAATTTTTTGAAATCTGTTAATTTATAAACCGTGTAAAAGCGAAATTGTATAAAACAAATGCTGTGTAAATCGGGGGATAAGTGTACTTACCTCAAGAGAAGTTTCTAAATCACCTTCTGAATTTTCAAAAATCCAAGCAGCTGCTAAGTCTGGAGATCTGTTATCAGTATAAAAAAGAGCCTATAAATAAATAAAATATTAGCTTTTTCGTGTACTGCATAGTACTAAGTAAATGAAAATTGCATTGAAAATTTTTAATTAACATGTGACAAAACATTTAGGGCTGAAATTGAAAAAATAATTAACCAGAATCCCTCATAAAAATTCACACTTTCTTTCACACTGCAGTCATTCTTAATCTAATTCTGAGTCTACATCATATATATTTCACTGCTGCTGAGGGAAACAACTCTGGCTTCGAGATAGACCACTGACTATTCCTTTTCATTTCATTGCTAAGTTTTAAATGCTTATAAAGGAAAATTTTGAAGATAGTGATTTAAAATAAGCCAACAGCTACACAATGCTATATATCATTTCTCTAAAATTAAAAAGCAGCAATGTTTGTTAGTACATTGGTGAATGATTAACTAGGATCATCCCATGCTGTTGGTAAGAAGTCAGGAATCCATTTGAGCACTTGCTTCCAAAGTCAAAGTAGCTGGATTCCATTAATTATTGGTTGATACACCCATCCACACAAATGACAGATGAGCTCATCCACCTAGCTTTGTGATGGGTATCTAACACTTGATGAGGGAAACTTAACTGTGGTCAAGAGTACGGATGCTGGCTACATAACTCTATCATGTACAGACAGCTAAAAATTGAGGTCTAACGTACCTTAATCCTTATCCTCCACAGATTTTTATTGCAAATCAGAGTTTTAGATATTTAAAAGCAAATTCAAATCTTTAAAGATCTTTTTTTTAAAAAAAATCTTTTACGGCTCTTGAGTAATAATTAAATTCATTGCAAGAGTGAGTGTGATAGAATTCAGCTCACCTGGCTTAAGAAGCAAGTCTATTTAAATATTTTTTTATTAATGGAAACCCAATATTCTAAAAGACACTATAAATCTATATATTGACAAAATTTTATAAACTTTCATAGCAGAGAGCAGGGTTGGGTTTTTGACGTCAAAAATTGGTTTTTGACATGATGTTGGTTTAATCCGTTTTAACCGGATAAAACCGTCAAAAACCCAAAAGCTGCAAACAAAAAGGGAATTTGATTTAAAAACAATAAAACCACCATGTCAATCATAAGATTGATCCCCCATATAAATTTGAATATTATAAAAAAAAATGTAAGTAATTCTAAAACATTATCCTTACAGCAATACAAGTACATAAATACCTTTAAGATATTGAAATACTAGCAACAATTAAAAATAATTTTCCATTTATTTGAATTTAAATATCAAGGTATTCTGATTTTGTTTTAAATTAAAAATAATATTTATAACTTTTCTGAAGTTTTAATATTTTAGAGACAGCACAATTTGTTTTTAATATTCAGGTTCATTACACCCACGTAGCATTACGTGTTACGTTACACCACGTGTTGCTCATGTCCTTGTTGACGAGCCGGTCGGTCTGGGTCTTCAACACCCACGTAGCATTCAATAACACAACAAGTTTAGAACTTTTCTCTAGTCCTAAACAATTTTGCAGTTTAAAATGGATCATTCCAAAATTTGAAAATATTCTTTCTGTAGAGGCCGAACTAGCAGGTTGGGATATCAGCATTATTGCGAGATCAGCTAATTTAAAAGCTGCACTGTTTTCATCCTGAAAACTTTCACACATAGAAATATCTTTCCATCATGTTATCGGATTGGTTAGTTTTGCACTTGTAAGATGTTGGGAATGGGCTTTCTTGGACTTCAAGTGCAATCAGAAGTGATAAACAGTCTTCAATTTTTTCTGTAGTATAAAAACGAGCAGTTTCCATTTGGCTATCTGTTAAGTCTTTACCCATATATTTTGGATGCATGATGTAAGCGAGGAAATGGATTGGCATTAATGCCTGTTCTAGTCTTTTCTGAACAATTTTAATGTGTCGTTCCAAGGAATCTTCTTTCATAAGACTTAGCCAAATGTGGCATATATCGGCCAGTGTTGCTGTATCTCTTTATATAGGCCTACATTTTAGGTTGCAAAAATTTTTTTCTTCCAAAAATTTATTTCCAAGGGGCTATATCCATTTTTTTTTACCAATATAATAAAAATAACAATAAATTTATTCAAATCAATTAAATATACAATTTACAAATAGCGTTGCTCTTTTTCAATTATTATATATTGTTTTACTGTATTTGTTTTATTAATCCCCCCTCCTTAAAAATGCAAGGGACCCAAAAGTAAAACCTTGCACAGGGTACATGAAAACCAGTTAATGTACTGATTGAGGGTGACTGGATTTTGATTGGCAATATTGTTTGTTTCTTTCTCACTTGACAGTTTTTGACTTTGACAGTTTTCGACATTCAGGTTTTTGACGTGACAGTTAAAACCATAGATTAAACTGGATAAAACCGTCATGCGTCAAAAACCTGCCAACCCTGGCAGAGAGCAAGTCTCAATACTGCTTTATATAAAGGTTTGTAAAAAATTTCGAGATATCAAAAAATAAACTAGAGATACGAGTAAAAACTATATCACAAATAAATTACTGCAATTTTAGGCTAAACATACTAAATAGGTTGAGAAAAGCTGGTTTAAAAATCTAATACTGTGATCTAATTATTAACTTTAGCATAAAAAAAAAGTCCACATAAAATCAATAAAACTAATAAAAGGTTAATAAATAAAGAATAAGGTCATATGTGGCTGGACATATTTTCAATTAATAATATTAATAAAACTATTTAATAACATTCAAACTTAATATAAACATTTTTAACCTTTTCAGCAGCCACTTTACTAATTCCCATTGCCGTTAGAATTTTCAAATATTCTTCATTAGGCTTCCAAGGTGTGGCGGTAGCCTGACTTTCTTCTCCATCACCTTCTTCCCGTGGTTCTTGCATTATTCTAAACATTAGTTTAAAAATGATATTAAAGAAAATACTTTTAAGCTTACTTAAGGTCTAATCATTTTCACTCAATGATGAGGGAACATTTATTTTAAGAGTATTATAATAAATATACATAAAAAGTTCTCATAATTGTAATTCATTAAAAAATGTGAAATGATATAATTAAAAAATAAATATATTCAGAGTTTCAGCACATTTTTCATTAAAAAAAATTAAGCACTTTTTAAGGACTAAAAAATTAAGGAGTGTGAAAGAAGTAGGTTTAATGCATTATGAAGTTTTATTAAACTTCTCATAATACAATCAAAATTGATTTCAACACTATATCAGAAATTTCAAGGAATGGTCATAAAAATTTCTGCTGTATCTGATAAAAATTTCACTAAATGTGAGTAAAAAATGACATATTTTAGATCTTGTTGAAGTGAAAATATTTGACACATTTTTAACGATATTTTATGCAAATGATTACAAGTAAGAAAAAGTGAGTTTTCAAAAGTATATTATAGACTTTTACAAATGAATCCTAAAAATGAAAGAAAGTTTTTCTGATCGAAAAATCAGATGGTTATAGACATAATTGTAAACTGAAATTAAATGAATATTACGTGAAAAGGCCCTGTGATTTTCAAGGTACACCCTGACTATGGGTAGTAATCTATTATTAGACTCAGGGAATCAGGGTTAAGGATCTACAAGAACCGGAAAATATGAAACACTTTGAACCCTTCCATTCTCTATATTGCAATGGGATAAATGCCATATTTTTGCAATCTGATCATCACTCTTGAATGGGAGACAATTTTTCCTACTTTAGTTGTAATTTTTTAACTGTAATATCTTTAAGAAAATTAATCACTTTGGTATAAATTTAAGGTCCTTAAAGCGGTTTTCAAGGACTATTAAAGGCCGCAAGCACAGTATATAGTACATAGTTTTCAGTAGCATAATTACTTTTATTGATAAGTTATGTTGATGGGAATAAACATATAAAAATTGATTTATAAAAACAAGACCAAAATATTTGCATTCACCTTAGTTTTAAAATAACTACAAAAGATTTGCGAAAGTGTTAATATTTTTAATTACTCTTTCACTCAACTTGTTCAATTACAAACAAGAGCATCAGGAGTTTCTTTAGCACTTGGCATCAGCTCACAAATATTTTGTCCTATCTGTTTTACATTTATTAATGTCACATTTCTTCAAAATTTTCACTGTTATTATAACTCAAAAGTCATAACAGTGTAACAGTGTTATAGTCTTAATAAGTGTTAGGTCAGTTATAAGTCAGTAAAGTCTTATTTGATCTATTTGCAACCAGTGGCATCAGCTCACAAATATTTTGTCCTATCTGTTTTACATTTATTAATGTCACATTTCTTCAAAATTTTCACTGTTATTATAACTCGAAAGTCATAACAGTGTTATAGTCTTAATAAGTGTTAGGTCAGTTATAAGACAGTAAAGTCTTATTTGATCTACTTGCAACCAGTGATGACTTGTAGCTAAAATTAGTGAGGGTGCTGCTCCAGAAAATTTTTAGCCTTTGTTTTACAATTGTGTAAAAGGAAACAAACATGCATAAAAAGAAAATAGGAGGTGAAAATAGGAGGTGCTGCAGTTCCACAGTGCCTATATATGAGCCGCCACTGCTTGCAACTTTACGGGCATCCTGTCGGGCATGCATTTAGGGTGAAATTTTCTCAAAATTTCAAATCCATTTAATTTTAGGAATAATCCATTTAATTTTAGGAATTTAATAATATTATCCATTTAATCCATTTAATTATCTTTAATAGTTTTAAAAATAGAAAGTTTAACTGGAAATAAAAAATAAATTTTAAATTTTGCAAAAATGATTGTAGTCTCCTTCATAGATTTTCTGCAGAATGATTTCTCACTAAGACCAAGCCAACTAATTTTGTCATGTACAGGGATTAATACAAATATTTCACTTCCCATTATATGTCAAAAATATTTAAATTTTACCATAAATCTATTTCATTTAATCTTCATATTCATTTTGCAGTTGAAATATTAAAGATATATGGTTTAAAAAAGATTTTTCATCAGCTATTATGATGCATTATTTCTTTTGGTGGAAGAATAAATCTCATATCTTCTACTCCACTACAGGTTAAATGCTCAGGTTAGGTGTTTGTGCTGTTGGCACATTTCGGGCACGGTAGCCCGGAGGTTTGTGCGCTGGATTTGCACGCTGCCACAACTGCCGCCGTGTTCATTACGGATCCACATGTTTGACGATCACGTTAAACATGTGGGTCTGTAAGTCCTTCCGAGAGGTTGGTGGTAGGGGAAGGAGGGTACGGTCCTTGTGGATGCCTCCCCCACTGGGTTCCGGTCTAAATTGGGTGGCACTTCCCGGCCGTCCAAACGGTTACCTTACACCTTTCTGGTAGGTCGGACGGTCTGGGTCTCAACAACAACAGGTTAGGTGTTCATCAAGTATCGACAAAAGCTTTAAAATAAGATATTGAATATTATAAAAATTGGGACTTGAATATTAACCCAGGCTCCTGATGCAATGCTTGATACTAACATGGATGCTTATTAACCAATTTGGTTATACTGTGCTTTTGTGCAGCATATGATTATTATAACACAAAGAATTATAAAGTATCATTTCATCAAATGCTCATATTTAAGAAATACAAATACAACCTCAACTTTATCGATTGACGATATATATATGGTTTCCCATTCACATGGTGAAGCTAAAAAATTATATTTGAATTTTTAAATAGTTCAGTTAATATAATGATTAAATTTTTAAATTTACTTGATAAAAAGGAACAGCATAAATATATATATCTTTTTATATTTAATGTCTATATTACTTAAAAGAAACAAACAGATTTTAAAATTAAATAAAATCCTTTGAAATTTAAATTAGCCCTACTTATTAGCATGACCATATTTGACAATAGGGATTATATATAACTGTTTAAATCATGTTTAGCAAATCAGTGGGGTTTCAAATTATCATCTGACTGGTTTTTTTTTTTTGGTTTTTTTCCATTCCACAGCAATTTGGTAAAAAAAAAAGAAACATGCAAATGTGATGATCATTTTCAAAATATGCTGTATATATCATAGACTAATATATATTACTCATTTAATATATAGTATATAAAATAGACTAATATATATTACTCATAAATTTTATAAATAGAATTTTTAAAATGACTGCAAAAAATTAAATATTCCTAGTACATAATGATCTCAAACAATGTGTTGATTCACTATAATATAAATACATTTAAGACATTTAAGAATTGTGCAATTTATTATAAGAAAGTGAACTTCATCTCTTTACTTTATCCTTAAATCCCTTTACTCTAGATATATTAACAAATAATTTTATACAGAATCATTTATAACAAGGGAATCATACCTTTGAATCTTGATTCAAACTTTATTCGTTTAAATATGTTCCAAACTTGTAGTTTCAAACACTCTAAAATAATATAATATATACATTAATAAAAATGAAGAAAATATCAAATACAAATATAATTAAAACATGTAGATAATATAAGGATGACAGACTTGCATTAACATATATGCCACTTCTAAATTGCACTAATTGATAATTCCATATTATACAATAGCCAGACTCAATATATTTACTATTCCTTATTAAGTTCCTTTCTGAGGAGGTATTTGCTTAATATGATAAGTATTAAAAATCACATATATTTTAAGTTTTCATAGTTAAACACATAGAAAAATATATGCACAAACAGAAGAATTTTACCCCTAGTTTATAGATAAGACTGTAAACTGCAGAAGGCCCAAAACTCAGCTGAGGTCAAATTATATACCGATTTAATATCAACATGACAAGTTCAAATCTCATGACAAAAATACAGACTAAAGATGCTCTTTTCAGAGACTCTGTCCTATATGGTACAAATAATAAAAATGATTTTTATATTATATCTATTACAGTCTTAATGATATAACACAAGCTTTTAATTCAAGTGCATTTTTTGTTTTCTACATATGTAGCCTAACTTACGGTACTTTATACTTTTTGTCAGATAAATTTGCTAATCACAAGAGCATCAACAGAAGCATAGAAGCTAACTATGCACCCCTAGATACTAAAACTTGGTCTGATGAGGCACAAGCACTCATTTCAAATGTTAGATCTAATTGCATAGGAAGTTATATGATTAAGCAGGTTACTAATCAAGATTTAAAATTTAAAAATGTATCTCAGGTTTATCTTGTTCCCCTGATGAAAATATCAAACATATTTGTCAACTTTTCCTTTCATAACCTTTAAAATGATTTATACATAACATGCTAGATAAAATTACTTTTGACCCCATCAATTGTGGCCCCTCTACTAGTGTACTGCCTTAGTCCAATAACCAAAAAAAAATCAACAGGAAATGAGTGTTTTAGACCATATCAAATTTTATCCTGATACAGTCGAACAACCTAAATATATAGGGATATACAAAAAGGATATATATTTTCATTTTAGAAACAGTTTTTATCACTTCATATCATGAAACTACCAAATGAGAGTTTTAGATATTCAAACTCCATTACAGCCCTATGGTCAATATAAAAAAAAAATATTTTCAACTGTAAACTTTGAGTAATACATCCGAGCCTATCACTAGTTCAATAGACTTAAACAACATGCTAATTTTCTCCCAGATCTGATAAATAAAGTAGGCTCATACAGATATATTGAGGGCAAAAGTTAATTAGATTAATAAGCATCACAGATATATATATATATATATATATATATATATATATATATATATATATATATATATCTGATATATATACATATATATTCTATTCATTGTATTAAAAATAGCAGCTATTTAGAAGAACGATCAATTACATAAAGAGGAGAAGTGCAGAAGTTATCATAACAATTGTGAATGATTACCTTTCTAGGGTTTCATTTTTTCATAACTTCGAGATTATGCATTATTTTGGGGGCTCTTTTATAATGTTGGCACTCAAAGATACAATGTCTTACAATGAATTATCACATATTACAATTAAAGTAGCTGCCTTGAAATAACTATTCTATATTTTGACTGCTGCTAGATAACAAAAAAGGAAATAACACCACATTTAAAAGAACATAATTGTTGATTTCTTTCAAACGATATGGTAACACTCTTAATGTGCAACTTCTCAAAGAGAGTCAACAAAGAAAATTTCCCAAATCCAATAACGGTTAATTAATTTTTAAAGATATAAATTCAATGCTTTTATACAAAATCAGATGAGCACTTAATTTCCCGACATGATAGATATGTAATCCAAATCGATTCTTCCAAGTGTATGGTTCTAGAAATACAATTATTGAAGTAACAAGCTAATTTTTTTAAATAGAAATATGTTAGCTTTGATAACAAAAAAGCAAAAACAAGACCACATTTAAAAAGGTCCGTTTAAAGGGCAGGCAAATCAGATAAACAAACATGAGTTTATTATCATATTACATGAAACGTATATCAAAAAGTATAAACATTAATACTACGCCTATGAAATTTAAATATTTTAAAACTGACACTATACCTCACAATTTAAAACCCAAATCTGCAAGAGCTATAATATTCTGGAGCCAAAACATAAACATGCAGCCATGATGATAATACAGTTAGCAACACAGTGTATCCATATGTCAGCATTATAAAAATGTTTTAGAAAGAGTTACTGATCAAAAAACGTATTATTATCGAAAATATGGAGCTCATTTTTTGTTGTTTTATTTTAATATTAGATTTTAATGATAGTCAAATCTTCTGCTAACAGATGAGTGATAATGCCGATGTCATTCTGCGGAGAATTTTATTGACACCTCAACTTAAAACACTGAGAAAAGTTTAAAGTTGCATTAAATTATTGTTTATTTAATTTTTATTAAAAGACTGTTGACTATAAATTCGCTGAAAATTTGTTACATATAATTTAATTTTATAGGTTTTATCCTGTAGCATATTTATTTAAGATGTATATTAAAATGTTAGAATATACTTATTTTGATCACCATTTGAATCACCTGGTAAACAACTACTTTTGACATAAATGCATATTTATATTTAAAAACATTAAACAAATCCTGTGCAGTTAATAGTTATGAATAACATATATTTTCTTCCTATTCATTCCCAATAATAATATGTTAAACATTTAAAAACTTTAATAGAATGTCAAATATTAAACGTTTACATACTGAAAAGGTTTTAGGAGAATGCTAGAGTTTATTTATTATAGGTACTTTCACATCATACCTAAAGTTTTTATTCCTCCTAAATTTTATCTAGGATAATTTAATAAATTAAACACATTTTTTAAAATATAATGTTTTGCTTATGTGCCAAGCCTTTCACTTTTTCTGAATTAATTTCTATTTTTAACGGGTATTTTAAAACATGTAGGGTTCATATAAAATATTCTATTAATGTGAATATTTTGTGTAATATATTTGTAAATAAAAATAAATATGTAGTAAAATGTCCTTTAACTTTACAGAGAATGCTGAGGGACTTTCAAATTAGTATTAACTATTCTGTCAGTACTAATAATGTTAGTATTGCCAGCACTGAGGATAGAATGTTATGCATAATAATGAGAAAAAATTAGAAATAGGACCTAAAAATTATAATTGCACTCTCTTTATATTCACGCCTAGTGTGAATAAAAAAACTAGCAAATAAATAGAAAACTCTTACTACAAAGTAGTTTTCTCAACAAAATTTTGACCTTCCAATTTATCCTATTTTATGTATTTCAGCATGTTTCACACCATGGCTTTCTTCTTAATTATGGCATAGATATAACAAGACTGTATTTAGCTATGTTATAAACCAAAATAATTAAAAGTATTGGGATTTCTAGAGGTGTTCCAATATCTGATACTGATTATTGGTTTTGTCGATATATCATATTTTCCTGATACGAACAATAAACTGATATTTAAGAATCAATAAGCCAATAAATATATTTTTTTCTTTTTCTAATATTTCAGCATTGAGAAAATAGATTTTCTTTAATTGTCTTTTATCGTGAAACTGAACGATGTGCAAAAAGGCAATTTAAAATACTGTTGACTACTTCACTAACCTAAAAAGTAGACACTGGAAGCCGAAGATAAGTCTATCGTATCCTCTGCATGGAAAGGAAACTCTAAAGTCAAATGTCATTCAGCACTACATTCTAAGTCAATGGTCTCACCCTTGACCCTTCTGTTATTTATTTATCTTTAAAATAGTATAGAGATCTTTAACTCTTGCATAAATTAAATTAAACCCCTTTTAATATTCATAAATTAAACCCCTTTTAATATTCATAAATTAAACCCCTTTTGATATTCATAAATTAAACCCCTTTTTTAAACCGAGTGAATTGGCCACAAGGGACTTAAACAAAACAAAGCATTCACAGTCAACTATGTATAATATATAAATGTTGTACTTAGTGCTTCCAGTTGAAAATAGAGCTGTCAAATTGGGTGACATTCTGCTAATTGGGCTACTTTTAAACACTTATCATGACTATTTGAAATAAATAACAAAAAACCTAATTAAAATTTAAAGAGTAATGTTGAGGTGCACCTTCTCGGGTCTTACATTATCTGTGTATAAAATTTCATGGACATGTGACACTTAGATTTCCCACTACAGACTGTACACATGTACACCTTCCTTTTTTTATTTTGAAAAAGAAAGCTAAAGGTAACTTGTAAAAGTATATGCAAGAGCTTTTATATCTGAAAATGTTTACCCACTTCCGGAAGGGACAATTTGATACATGGATGATTCACATCGTATAACGGGCCAGAAAATTCCCCAAATCCAAAATTAATCCATATGAGAGTTAAGGGGGGGGGGGGGGGCGATTTTATTTTCTATATCTGGTTCACATTTGATTAAATCTTGCTATTGCACCTGATATGAATAACCATTGTTATACAAAAGTTAAAATAAAGTTCAATATTCAGCCTCGTTATCCTTCTATTTTCTTTACTTATTTTACTTTCATCTCTTTGTGTAATATTCACTTAACAGTAATCGAATCAAAAGTAGAAAAGAAAAAACAAAACATTTCCTATAACCTCTCCTGAAAAAAAAAAAATATATATATATATATATATATATAGAGAGAGAGAGAGAAAGCGATGAAAAGATTATGTATGAATGGTGTGCTCTCCCATCTGCTTGGTAAATTGTAAGTTTATTTTTCTTTGCAAAAATTTTGCTCAATTATTCTTTATTTGGTGTCAATTTGGGCTAAAAATTCTGAAAATTTGAATTCTTTAAAAATTATTACTCTAAAACCAATATTTCCAGATATAATTATTCCAGCTTGAATTCCCTTATTTGCGAAAATGGTGTTTTCACCAATTGTTAATGTTGAGTCAGCAGTCACAACAAAACAGAATAGCAGTGAGAATTGGCGATTATGATGGCTGTGGTTAACGATTTCATTTTGTGTTTGTGGTAATGACGGGATTAAGGAAGTCAAAACTATAGTTAATATATTTTTTTTATCCCAATATAAAATTTGTTTCCTAGTTATTATTTTTAGTTTCTCATGCCATATTATTCTTATTATTCCTTTCATTTCATATTGTTAAAGTTTTGTGATAATCCTTTAATATTTGTAGCAGCTATCGTGTACACAAGAAATCAACCACATACAAACAGACATCCCATTTAAAATAGAATACAGTAATAGAAAGTATTGGTTTCTTGAAATTTTTCAATTTCGATATTTTGATGCCAATATGTGTTTTAGGACTTTTCTGAACATGTTTTGACTATTTTTAATAGGATGTCTGTTTGTTTGTGGTTGATTTCTTGTGTACACGATAGCTGCTACAAATATTAATGGATTTTCACGAAACTTTATATTTGCCTTTATTAACAAAAATCTAGAACTATAGATGTAATTTTTGAAATTTTATATTTTCTTAACATGGCAGCATAGGACAAAATTTGACATAATCACTCATAAAAGAAGTTATTCATAACTTAATGATCATGAATATTTTCATTTCAATCATTGTGAAAAATAGCTGCAATGCAATTTTTGTGTTCATGACATTGTTAGACTCTTTGGGGGGGGGGGAGGTTACCCACCTGAGATACTAATAAAAGTGTGATCACTGGATGGATTAAGTGATCAGGCGTTGGTTGGCAACGTAGCAAGTTCAAAAATAGATAGTTCGTATCCACACCAGACTGATTTTTCAAATAGCATAGCATACCCTACGGTCCAGTATGTTTAGAGTTAATTGCATAAATTACAACTTTTTTATTGGAATTGTATTGGAGACACAGGCTCACGACCAGTGCTACCGACAAAATTTTTGTGTCCTTATGCAGTAAATGCACTCCCTACTGCCCCTTATTTTACAAGTTATTGACCTTTTATCATAAACTGTTTATGCGACTCGGGGCCCCAAGCCTCCCAAGCTCCTGTGCAAAGCATCCTTTTGTCCCTATTCACAAAGGGTTCACTCTCTGTTTATTCATCAGTTGGCATACATAGCCTTTCTTTTCCATTTAGTGCCTCCTCAGCAATTTTTCATTGTACTATTGCATAACTACAGCGGCAGATGATAATTTTCTAAAAGGTTGCTGTGAATGTTTTCCACTACAAATGATTTTTTCCGAAATTGCATAGAAGATTATTAAATGATGTATATTGCAATTCAGCTGCACGGATATAACTGGGAATGCATGCACAAATGCATATCCTTAAAAGTATGATAGATAGAAAAGTCTTCATTAAGGTATGGATTTTTTATTCATGTATATAGAGCATTCTCTTTTATCCATGATTACAATTTGAAATTTTATATTTTATACAATTTTTTCCTATTCTCTATAGAACAAATTTTTCACTCTGTTCGGATTAATGTAAATTGTTTGTTTTATGATCATTCTTTTTTACTAGGAGTTTCAGAAGAGCGTATAAAATATTTATTAACGTGTATCATAATTTTTTTAATTTTTTATTTTTTAACATTTATAAAGGTAGCTAGTTATAAATTATGACTGAAATAAGTTTTATAATTTTTTTAAAAAAGATATATAGATTTTTAGATTTATAGATTTAGATTATTAGATTTATAGATTTTTTAAAAAAGAAAAATGGATTATTAAGATTTATCCAAGAATTGCCCCTGTTCAATTTCAATTCATCGCCATCCTTAAAGTTCTTGAGATACTGTCTTTAAAATTTGTCACATTCAACATACGATCCTTATCTTTCAAAAATGCAAAATCAAAATTATGATTTTATTTGGTAATTTTTTACAATTATTTTTATTACTCTGTATCTTAAAATTTTATTCTTCCATGTTAGCTATCACTCAATCATGTTTCTCAATCTTGGGCCAAAGGGATATGGAAGAGTCTCATTTTGTACATTCCTGGGAGGGGAGGTTAAAGCATGAGTGCATGAGTGCATTGAGCAGAAGGAAGTTTGCTTAGTTGTCAAGATTTCTTTCTGCTAGCATATAAAACCATTTTAAATGCTTCTGGGCTAGGGGTGCAGCCCGATGTTTTGAAGGCTTTTGGAATAAGAGACAGCCAGTTTTAAATGCTTCTGGGATGTAGGGACCTATATTTTGAATAGATCTTTCAAATTGATTTTGTGTGTGTGTGTGTGTGTATCTGAGGAGGGGACTTATTACCTCTTGTTTTTTGTGGGCATGAAGCATTCACATTTTTTTAGTTTATTTGCTAAAAAAAATTTACTGCTACAAAAATATTGTTGCTATGTTTAGTAACCACTAGCTGATGGGCAGAGTCTTACTATATTTACATTACATTTTAAATCCAATTTTATTTTCTAGACCTTTTATATGAAAATCTCTACTTATAATAAAACAGAATGTGTGTTTGATAGGAAACGCTTCCAAGGCGATCCACTCGAGAATGCTTCCGGGACGATCCACTCGGGAAGGCTTCTGGGGCGATCCACTCGGGAACACTTCCGGGACAATCCACTCAAAGGGATAGACAAACCTATTGTTTGTCCAAAACAAACCAACTGATAATTTTTTCTAATCCAACGTAAAATGTACTGTAGAATAGTAAACGATATTTTAATAAAAATATATCATGTTGCTAAGAAATGAAATGAAACTCATTGAGTTATTAGCAATAAATCTAAGTAAAGGAATTTACTCAATGAGTCATTACAGTTATAAATCTTTTCCGATTTAAATAATAAAGAAATATATAGATAAATTAATTTTATCGGAATTGCATTTTTGATTGGATTATATCCATTATGTCCTTTGAGTTTAATGAGTATATAAAGATTATTGATATTTTCAAATTCTTACACAATCTGTTTTATTTTGTGGAAATATTTTTAAAATCCATATATTGTAGTACAGGGTAAATCTTCTAATACATGGATATAATTTTATAATATGTGAAAACATAAGTAGTACAGGTATATCTTCTAATACATGGGTATAATCTTCTAATCTAAGAAAATATAAATAGTTCTGTCCGTCTCTGCAACGCTTGTTGAGGGATATCGTTTAATGTTGCAAAATTCATAAAAATGTTGTTAAATCGCTAAAAATGTCACCAAATTAATGAAAATATCAGGAACGTGACAGCCCAGTTGTTAGCACATGGGAATTGCACTTGGTCGACCCAGGTTCGATTCCCGCCACTGCCAAAACTGACGTTGTGTTCACGTGGAGTACGATCATGTTAAACATGTGGGTCCTTAAGTCTTTCCGAGAGGTTGGAGGTATGAGAAGGAGGGTACGGTCCCTGTGGATGCCTCCCCCACTGAGTTCCGGTCTAAATTGTGCGGCACTTCCCGGCCGTCCAAACAGATAGATACCTTATACCTTTCTGGTAGGTCAGACGGTCTAGGTCAAAGAAGAAGAAAGAAAATATCGCCAAATTGAAAAATACTGTTGTCAAATTGATAAAAATGACACCAAATCAATGAAATGAATTGAGTTTTGAAAGATAATAGTATTGTAATAATGTTTCGGTAGCATTTGTCTCTTAGTTTCAACTATCCCACTTTCCGACAAATTTGGCTACATTTTAACATGCTGTCAAATTAATGAAAATGCTGCCGAATTGATAAAATACTAAATTAATGAAAATGACAACTAATTGAAAATTCAATATTTTGCAAAATAAAGTTTAATTTCCTTAATAATTCCTGTCGTTTTGTGGGAATTAAATAATAGTTTTTGTAAATTTGTTTACAAACTGGACCAGGATGTTTTTTCCTATTTTTTTTATAGCGAGAACAGATATTCTTATACATATTTTTAGGATAATTAAATTAAATATTTTAATAAAATATTTAGAATAACAATGTCATTTAAAATATTATAGGAATTTGTACATAATTGAAGTTTTAATTTCTTTATATTATATATTCCGTGTAAAGAATGGGTATACTGCTAGTAATTAATATGATCATATTAATTACTAGCAGTATACCCATTCTAATTTAAAGTATCAATACTTTAAATGAAAATTTCAGTTACTTTGGTAAATAATGTGCATTTCAGTAAAAATTGATTCTTTTTCATTTTAAAATATTATTTTGATAATATGACAAAACAGAAAAAAAATCTGATGTGGTCAGCACATGACTTTCTCTACATAATTCAATTTCTTTCACTGTGAAAAATTGATGTGCAAAATGCATAGTATAATGTTTTTAACATTGAATTGTACATTTTGAACTTTTCTGGATGACAGCATATACTAATAGTATTTCGAAGTACCCAATTAACTTATATTTCATATAAATCTAACTTGACAATTGTCAATATTGATAGCATGCACAATAAGCAATATAGTCCATTTATTAAAAGATTTTAAAAAATAATTCATCAATTTATCATCATTTTTGCAATTTTGACGATATTTTTGTCAATTTGGAACCATTTAAAAAGTCACCAAGTTGATAATATTTTTCCAAATTAGCTAGAAAGTTCAGCAAATTTATCGCCAAGACTTACAGACAGATAAAGAAAAGGGCTTTTCTTATACATCAATAAAAGACTATTGGTGAATTGTTGAACATCAAATTACAAAACTATTACGAAAAGTGTCCTCTCTCATGAATGAAAACAACTAAATCCACGAGAATGGTATTAACGAATTTATCACATAATATTTTATATGAAAAGTGAACATATTTCATAATAGATAATACTTTTTTTAATTTTATTTAATTTTTTTATAAATTTATGTGAAAAACATATAATATCTTATGAATGGTTCACGTTATGTTCTAATGTCTGTATCATTCATTTTCTAATGAAAAATTACATAAAAGAAATGATTATTTATGTAACTATATTGAAGGTTCTGATTTTGTAATGATTTTTTTCAAAATTTTATTTGAAAATTGAGGTTCTTCCAAACATTTGATTACGTTCAAAATCAATAGGGTTCCAGTATTTACCGATTCTAATACTTGTGTCAAATTACATTCGAAGTGCTCCATTCGTTCATGAGATATCACATCCACAGACATATACACATACACACAGATATCATCTCAAAAATGTTCGATTCAGGTTCAGAATTACATGAAACATGCTCTTCTGTCAAAAACTAGTATTCAAATTTTCGACCCCATCACAATACTTTTCCTATACATTATACTATGTATGTAGGGAAAAAAATTGAATCATATACTATCTATGATACAAAACTATTTGTAAAGATTAAAACAAATGTCTTGTAATGAATCAACTACTCTTATCAAAGTTTTATATAACCCGGTTTTGTCTGATTAAAATGTAAATACTCTGTATGAATATTGAAATTATATATATAAACTCTTTTTTTTTTTTTTTTTAGGATATTACCTTATTTAGTGTGCTTCTTCGAACTACTGTAAAAATGGGAAAATGTCGCTAAAAAAATCTTACTTTAAAAGAGGCATAAAATAATAATAAAAATGCCTCCATCTTCAGGGGAACTATGGGGGCATCATTTGATGCCTCCCACTTTTACTGTTGACTGTTTGATGCCAACTGGAATAATCATTCCTTTAACTTGTGTGCGTGATGCAACCCTTGAAACAGTTAAGTGTAAGTACAATTTTAGCTACCTATCTATCTATGATAATAAGAAAGGTAGGTGTCTGTGTATCTGTTCATGTGACTGTTCATCTGTGTCATCTGTAGTGGGAAATCTAAGCATCGTAAGGCAAGGACATTTGATGCACAGGTACTTATAACCCGGGACGATGAGCCTCACAAGGAAGGTATTCTTACCCTGCACTATTAAATTGAACTGAAAAAAATTCAGATGACTCTTCACATGTATAAAGAATGAGATCAGTTAAAATTAGCGACTGAATCCCATTTCTAGTAGATAATCCGAAAAAAATAATAAATACAGAGTTTTGATTGCCAAAAATCAATGCTCCAATGGGATTTGGCGAGCAGTACATCATGCTTGTCTTCCAGTAATTGTAATGATTTTTCAAAAGTACTTGCTTAACATATGTTTGCGTTTGCAATGCTTTCTGAATTTAGGTTTAAAACAAATAATTTACTGTTTTTTTATGTAAGTGAATAATATATGTAGTTACATTATTTCAGTTATTTAGTTAATTACTTTCCCTACTATGCATGGTAATGGTAATGTATAGGAAAAATATTAGAATTGTGTTGAAAATCACCACTTAAGCTTTCAATAAATCTACATGTTTTGAACAGTACTCTAGAATCTGAAAACACTATTTTTAGCATGACGTTTGTCTGTCTGACTGTGCAATGTCACTCCAGTCGAAAAAGTAATGCATCAAATTTCACAAAATTTAATAGATAAGTCTCTTGTGGGTTACCCTGATACTGATTAGATTTTAATATGATTCGGGAAAAAAGGAACCTATTTTTTTTTTAAAATAACCCACAAAAATCATCAAAATCTAAAATAAAAGACTGCATATTCTCAAATGTATTAATTAAATTGTTTTATATGCAATTTTTGACAACAAAAAGAATAAGACCAACACCTTAACTTTAGAACAAACTGTTCTCAAAATATTTTAGTTTTACTGCACCTTTAAAAAGACATCCAGTCTTCAAATACAATCGAAAATTGAATTAAAACTGCAAATTCATAGTAATTTCAAATAATTGTCCAAGTTAGTTTATACAATTAAACCCAATTTAATGAATTATAAAAGAAAAAGGAAAGGAATTTGAATCTGTGGGTTGTGTGCTATCCACATCAATTTTTTTTTCTTTTTTGGGGGGGAGGGGGGGGGAGAGGGGGCTAATAATAAGGTCTATTATTATTTTAAATATATTTTGCAAGCTGCAAATAACTACTTATTTTACTTTGAATCAATTCAGTAAATGCAGCTGGTGTAATCATATTGTTTCGATTATTATTTTACTGACCCTCATCACTGTCATACATTCATTATTTAATAAGTATATTAATGATAGTCACATGAAAAATGCACTGTTTGTACATTTTTTCTATAATATCATTTTCAAAGTATCCTTCATTTTTGCCTCATGTGTGATAATTTGAATTTCCTTTACTTTTATAATAAAAGTAATTTAAAATATAATTAAAATATAAATGTTTTGATTTTTATCAGTTTGTTTATTATATTTTCGTTATGAGAATCTACCATTTACTATTGAAATTATGTATATCTACATGAGAATATCTGTATTTTTTCAAATTGCTTCAACAATACGGGTGAAAGGCCTTGTTAGCGAGATTTTTTAAAAATTCGAATTAGTTTTTTATTTATCTTATGTTTTAGCACGATTTTGAGTAATTTTCACACAAATCGGTTCCTTAGCTACCAAAAATATTATTACAGTTTCCATCTTGACACCTTTGGAAAGATTACTTTACTTTTATAATAAAAGTAATTAAAATATAATTATTTTAAAATATAATTAAAATGTAAATGTTGATTTTTATCAGTTTATTTATTATATTTTCGTTCTGAGAATCTACCATTTACTATTGAAATTATATATATCTACATGAAAATATCTATATTTTTTCAAATTGATTCAACAATGTTGGTGAAAAGACCTTCCTTGTTAGCGCTATTTTTTTAAAATTCAAATTAGTTTTTTATTTATCTTATGTTTTAGCACGATTTTGAGTAATTTTCACACAAATCGGTCCCTTAGCAACCGAAAATATTATTAGTTTCCACACACACACCTTGGGTCATTCCATATGGGGACACCCGATGAGTGTTGCTCTGTAGTCACAGATTTTTTTTAAATTTTTACCATGGATACACATGGTAATAAAACTCCCAAATCTGAATTTGTAATGTATATATCCCAATAATGACCCAGATACAGGCATTTGAAAAATGGTCATTTTTGCGAAATGGTAGCCATCTTGGATTTTGCACTAATGTTTAAAAATGTAATAGCATGAGAACTAATGGCTCAAATTAAATAATTCTGGTACTAATTTAAGGCTATTTATATCAGGAATATAAGTGCCATATCAAAACAATTAAAAAGATATATTTTAATATTGTTATTACATGAAAATTGCAAAAATCACCTTCGGATTGATGGACAACTTAAATGGGCTATAAAAAAATGGCCCCTAATATTTTTTTCTGAAACTTAGTACAAATACTAACTAATATGTGGGCTTTAAGTAAAAAAAAAATTAGAAAGGTAATATTTCTTATTGCAGAGAAAATAGCTTTAAAACATATATATATATAGTTAACATTTGACATGCAATGCTTTAATCATTTAAAAAAAATATTTTTTAAAAGCAAATAATGAGCAAAAATAAAACATAGGCATTTTTTACACACTAACTAGTACGTGTGCTTTAAGTAAAAAAAAATAGAATGGCAATATTTAATTTCAATAATGACTAAAAAAATACTGTTATATGTATGGGAAATCGGTGTAAAATTTCTGGAGTGCTGAAAAATTCGAATAAAAATTTTCCTAGAAACCACACAGTTATCTCTCTTGTATTTTATTTTCTTATTTCAAATTTTAAGAAGGTATTTTCTATATTCAGTCGTTGCCTACGTGATAATAAAGGCCGGGAAAATTCGATTTAGAAAGTGGGGAATGTGTAGTTCCAGAACAGTTGGTAGAGGGCGCTGTTATTTCCTGTCAGAGCTGATTTATTACTGTCAAAGTTCGTATAAACCTCGTATTTTTACATTTCTTTACATTATCTAATAAATTAAAATCAGCATCTGTTTGCGTATTTTTTGTTTAATAAATATAGTTATTTTTTATTTAACCTAGAACATTTTTAGTTTTGTAAATTAAAAAAAGGTGCAAAATTAATGTCTTTAATATGTTTTATCGTTTATAAAATTAAAAAAGGCAAACGTTATTATTAAAATGTTAAAATAATTTTTACAGGAAGAAGGAATATATACCTGTAAACATGCGTGAAGCCAGAAATTTCAATAGGGGGATGTCAGAAGCGAATTTGTTTCTTCAATTTAAAAGCGAAATTTTTTTATTAACAAGTTTTTTTAATAATTTTAAAATTTACAATTTTTTATTTTAGTTATTATGAAACAAAAATTAAGTTTTATAAATTATATTAAATAAAAATTAAAATATTTTTAATTTTTTTAAATCCAACTTTTCATTAACATGTCATAAAGTACCCCCCCCCCCCCCCCGCCGGGAGTTCTTCAGGATTCATAAACTCGGGAGTGTATAATTTTTAAAAAAATGGAAGGGGGGATCAACAGGATAGCTTGATTTAAATCAACATTTAAAATGTTAAAATAATTTTTACAGGAAGAAGGAATATATACCTGTAAACATGCGCGAAGCCAGAAATTTCCATAGGGGAATGTCAGAAGTGAATTTTTTTTTTAATTTAAAAGCGAAATTTTTTAATTAACAAGCTTTTTAATAATTTTAAAATTTTCAATTTTCTATTTTAGTTATTATGAAATAAAAATTAAGTTTTTTAAAAAATATATTAAATAAAAATTAAAATATTTTTAATTTTTTTAAATCCAATTTTTCATTAACATGTCATAAAGTACCCCCCTCCGCCGGGAGTTCTTCAGGATTCATAAACTGGAGAGTGTATAATTTTTTAAAAAATGGAAGGGGGGGGGGGTCGACAGAATAGATTGATTTAAATCAACATTTAAAATGTTAAAATAATTTTTACAGGAAGAAGGAAATATACCTGTAAACATGCGCGAAGCCAGAACATAGGGGGATGTCAGAAGTGAATTTTTTTTCAATTTAAAAGCGAAATTTTCTTTATTAACAAGTGTTTTAATAATTTTAAAATTTTCAATTTTTTATTTTAGTTATTATGAAATAAAAATTAAGTTTTATAAATTATATTAAGTAAAAATTAAAATATTTTTCATTTTTTTAAATCCAATTTTTCATTAACATGCCATAAAGTACCCCCCCCCCCCTCGTCGGAAGTTCTTCAGGACTCATAAACTGGGGAGTGTATAATTAAAATAAATTGGAAGGGAGTGAGGGGTCGACAGGATAGATTGATTTAAATCAACATTTATATCAAGATTTTAATTACTTGGTTTAAAAAAAAATATTGATTTAAATCACTTATTTTTTTTTTAAATTATTCATTAAAATCAATGACTTTTTAAATTAATTGATTTTAAACAACATGAACATGCATAAATTTATTTCACATTTATAAGTTTGGGCTATATAAAATAATAATGCTTATTAAATTATTACTTACCAATGGTTTGTCCATCAATAATGAAGGGGAAATTTAGTTATTTGGGATAAAAGGCTTATGATAAAAATACATATACTTGGGATTTTTATCCCTAGCATATGTATTTAATATATTAAAATTTGTTAAAGAAAATAGTTTTAACCTTTTGCTTACGTTGCGTTACAATCAGAATTGCAATATGGTACACAACAATGTACCATTTTTACCGAATTATTTTTGCACAATATTTTATATTAATGCTATAAAAATCAGTATAATTTAATAAAAAATAACAAATATAAAATTATAAAAAAAAAGGGGGTGAGTAAAGTGAGGGGTCGACAGGATAGATTGATTTAAATCAACATTTAAATCAAGATTTTAATTACTTGGTTTAAAAAAAAATATTGATTTAAATCACTTATTTTTTTTTTAAATTATTCATTAAAATCAATGACTTTTTAAATTAATTGATTTTAAACAACATGAACATGCATAAATTTATTTCACATTTATAAGTTTGGGCTATATAAAATAATAATGCTTATTAAATTATTACTTACCAATGGTTTGTCCATCAATAATGAAGGGGAAATTTAGTTATTTGGGATAAAAGGCTTATGATAAAAATACATATACTTGGGATTTTTATCCCTAGCATATGTATTTAATATATTAAAATTTGTTAAAGAAAATAGTTTTAACCTTTTGCTTACGTTGCGTTACAATCAGAATTGCAATATGGTACACAACAATGTACCATTTTTACCGAATTATTTTTGCACAATATTTTATATTAATGCTATAAAAATCAGTATAATTTAATAAAAAATAACAAATATAAAATTATAAAAAAAAAGCTTTACCATAAACAAAAATGCACTCCAAACCCTTAGGAGTGCATCATTGTTTGCATTGAAAAACTGCGAAAGGACAGGAAATAAAAGCGATCCTAGCGGACACTTGAGTGAACTAAGCTGTCGCCCGTTTTTGGCCGAAAATACGCGAAATTTCCCGGCCTTGTATATTACGTAGGCAACGATTCAGTAGAGCTAAAAGTGCACATGTTTTCCTAGTGGCCACTGGCTTCTAAACCAATTTCACCTTAGAGGCAGTAAGTACAATAATCTTTGGCATATTGGTTATAAATGACAACTATCACTTAATGCTGAAGCTTTGCAGCATACATATAGTTAATTCCACAAAAAATAATTTGTAATTAGATAATATAAAACGCTCATTTTCATGAAAAGCATTAAAATTTAAAAAAAAATTAAACAGAACTACAGCATGTTGATCACCAAAACATATCTTTAACCTTCTGCCAACTCCAAAGGAAACACTAGGCAATATCCCCTATCCAGTTGAAACAGGAGCAACAAGCTAAACATGAACAAACAAGCTGTTGGACAGGAAAATTATCCTACAGCACCAATATTGTTTCTGGAACATTTAAAAACACTTGTTTCTGGTCTTTGTGTACATAAGACATCAGCTGCCTATAGCCTCCAAAGTTTCAACTCTAATACTCATAGTTCTGTTATATAAGTAATAGCAATTAACCAGTTGTCAGTTCCTGAAATGATTACTTGTACTGCATCATCTGTTTTCTCTTAGGTTGAATTTAAAGTAAGATACAATATTACATTTTTTTGCTCAAGTGTTCAGAGCTGAGTATGATTAACAAATAAATCAGTGAATTGTGCTTCAATGATTATTTCTTGTATTTATGTTCCATGATTAGTTCTTGTCTTGCTATAAAAATTGAATGTTTTGTATGCAAGAAAATCAATGTGTCATTAAGCCTTCCTGTTTATTCCTGTACTTGTGTTCTGAGTGGTAGTATATGCAAGGTTCACAAGGATGAATATCTGAAATGGTGCAGTTTAAGACAGAAAACTTGTGATCTATTTAATAAACCACCAAAATCAGAACTAAGTCCCTAAAACCAATTTCTCTCAGACTGTCAATGATAAATCAAGAATTACTCATTCCAGGGGGAAAAAATTCTGCATGTCTTGTTATTCTTCCTCGCATTCATCAATTAGTGAGTCAGAGGTTTCTACTGCTGACATAGAAATGACCAATGATGCAGATTATAGTGAAGTCACAATAGTAATGGAACAATTGGATAAAAGCTATGAACTTTTGGATTTATCACTAATAAAGTTCAATAGATTTAGCTCTAAGAGAAAATTTAGTTATATGCAAGTTAAGAAATTAAGTAGCCACGTTGCTACTAAAACTGCTACAATATTGGGTATTGAAAGTATTAATAAGCTACAAAATTCAAGACATTATTTGCCAAAATTGCACGTTTATGATGGAAAATTATTGAATAAGTTTTCTTTAGATGCATCATTTAAAGAAAACGTGCAGATTTTAAAATTAGTCCAAGATTCATGGATAGTCCAACAAACAAAGACATGTTATATTACTACAGAGAATTTAGTTAAAAAAAAAACAAGAAAAATTAAAAGAAACAGAAGAGATGTTATCCAATGCCTAGTGAGATATAAGTGTTAAATTAAATTTGATACTATACAAAAGTTATTATTTTATATTATAACAGTCGTATGTGTCCAGGAAGAAAATATTGCATATCTATACCAAGTGAAAATGGAAAAATATTAAAACAAAAGATATTACTTTTGCATAATTTAAAAGAATTATATGCTGCATTTAAAGAAAATCATAATGAAATAAAAATACTATGTAAATTTTGTGCACTACATCCAACAGAATATGTAACTGTTGGAAACAAAGTTATTCATTCTGTACGTGTTTGTATATACCATCAAAATATTAAACTCATGCTCCATGCCATCCATATCAGTGAATATATTACATCATTGTTAAAAGAAACAAGTTTATTGCACTGAATTAGAAAAGTATGGTGAGCTGGTGTGATAACTGTCCATCTCCAGAAATTCTTAGAGTACCAATGCATCTCAATGAATTAGAAATTAGTGTGTGTTTTGTTTGTATATGCTATGTTTATGTATTCTTATGGCCCAAATGCATTATATATATGGCCAAGACCTTTAGCTGTGTGCCAAAGATTATGATACTTGCTATTAGATGAAATTGGTTTAGGAGCCAGTGGCCACTAGGAAAAACTGGGTATCTTCAGCTCTACTGAATATAGAAAATACCTTTTCATAATTTGAAATAAGAAAATAAAATATAAAATGGATAACTGTATGGTTTTTAGGAAGATTTTTATTAGAATGTTTCTGCCCCCAGAAATTTTACATTGATTTCCTATACACATAACAGTATTTCTTTAGTCATTAAATTAAATATTACCATCCTAATTTTTTTTGTGCTTAAAGCACACATACTAGTTAGTGTGTAGAAAAATTCCTATGTTTTGTTTTTGCTCATTATTTATTTTTAAAAAATATATATTTTTAAATGATTAAAGCATAACATGTTAAATGTATATATGTTTTATAGCTATTTTTCTCTATAATAGGAAATATTACCTTTCTAATTTTTTTTGTACTTAAAGCACACATATTAGTTAATATTTGTACCAAGTTTCAGAAAAAAATATTAGGGCCCATTTTTTTTATAGCCCTTTAAACTTGACTATCCATCCGAAAGTGATTTTTGCAATTTTCATGTAATAACGATATTAAAATATATATTTTTTTATTTTTTGATATAGCACTTATATTTCTGATATTAATAGCTTCAAATTCATACGAGAATTATTTAATTTTAACCATTAGTTCTCAAGCTATTACATTTTTAAACATTAGTGCAAAATCCAAGATGGCTGCCACTCGGCAAAAATGGCCATTTTTCAAATGCCTGTATCTTGGCAATTATTGCGATATATACATTATAAATTCAGATTTGGGGGTTTTATTATCATGTGTATCCATGGTAAAAATTTTAAAGAAATCTGTGACTATAGAGCAACAAGTTTTTCTTAAAATGGGTGTTTTCACGTGGAATGACCCCCTTGACACCTTTGGAAAGATCGAAGAACATTCTTTCCAACAATGTTTGAACCGAATCCATAGGACAATTTCTTCATT
Source organism: Amaurobius ferox (assembly GCA_951213105.1). Lineage (NCBI taxonomy): Eukaryota > Metazoa > Arthropoda > Arachnida > Araneae > Amaurobiidae > Amaurobius > Amaurobius ferox. Next base: position 48,411,998 of record OX578144.1, on the reverse strand, counting down.
ATTTTAAATACATCAAAATTTGCATTTTTTAGATAATACTTATTTTGCTGCATCCAAAAAAATTAAGATCAGCACGATTCTGTAGTTTTACTAAAAGTTGTGTGTACTTCGCATTCTAACAAAAGAAATTTTTTTTTTAATTTGTATGTTATTTAATTTTTGGTGATTTTTTAAGCAAATGCATAAAAATTCAGATTAACGATTCCCGAAAGGAAGTCCAGTATATTTTTCGACCATTTGGCTATGCATGCTCAACTCATGGCAGGATTTAAGCCACACCTTCTTTCATACAGAAAGTATTGTTTTATTTATTTATTTTATCTTTATTTATTTATTTATTTTCCTTCCATTGTTGTGGAATGGTGGACTTTTGTGTACTTTTTGATAATGCGCTTAAGCCAAAGATTTTTACATGTTTGCGTAGTTCGATTTAAACTTATTCTGAGACTGTGTAAAGGCGATTTGGATAGTGATTGCTATTATCTGTAAATATATTAAAGTAGCAGGCACTTACTTAGTTTAGGACTCTGGAAGCACTGGTTATTTCATTCTCGTTTTTTATAAAATACTGTTGGATCATGAATATTTAGCAAGTCAAGAAGGACCAATAACTTTATTCATTAAATTAAAGTCTTGCATTTTATTAGTAAAATTGTAGATGTCATTAAGTATTTATTTATTAATTCTTTGTTTAATTAACTGCACAATCATAACTTGGACTTATGGCAGTTTAGGTTCTGTATTGTGTCCATAAGTTGAAGCAATGTATTTTTCTTTTTTGCCTATCAGTATATGTAATGTACTGTGATCTTCATGTCATATATGTACATAACTGCACTGAGTCATGAAATGCATACATAGCTAGTGTAAATAATGCATTTAAAAGTAAAATAAAGATTATACACCTTTTTTGCATACATAATTACTTAATTTGCTAATCCAATTCTATGTAAAGTATTACATACTAGAATGAATTACCCAACATTACTTGTTATCTGTATCTGAATTATGTAAATAATTCAGATGCAGGTGACACCATCCAATTTCTGAACTGCCTGTTTTAAACAAAAAATCATTACCAGGTTCATTTTTGCCATACACACCATGCAATTGTACAATGCAATTTAATGACTATATAAATGTGTCACTGCTTTTTACAGCAATGAACATACTTCCAGTTGTAATATGATATGGGAGAACTTCTTTCCCACTATTGGTCAAATTAAATATCGTAGCTTTTATAGAATTACTTAAAAATTCATAGAAAATTCCGAAAGAGTAATTAAAAAATAGTAATTAGAATACAAAGATACACTCCGTATTCATGTTAAAAATTAGAATTGTGGAAAACTTCACAAAAATTAGAATTCAAAATTAGAATTGTGGAAAACTTTTGCTGATGCACAATAATAAAAATGAAATGTCCTAAAATATGTATATTTAAACAATTTTTAATATGAAGAAATTTTCCTGCAGATCTGGTTCAAAGTCTGTTGAATAGAGCATTCTTCGATCTATTATTCAATGGTGTTGAAGCTAAATCTCTGATAATTGTCAATTTTCAGGTTCCTCCAATTTTTTTTTTAACTTCACAATTTCTAGAAACTTTTGCTTGAAATAAGTTCTTGGTAATCTTTTTAAAGATTTCCAATAGATGACTGAGCTGTTTAGCATGATTTAATGGAATTTTAATGCACATTTTGAATATAAACTTTATAGAAACATCATTTTGATGACACAGCATGATTATTTGTGTCAAAAATGTGCAAACATATCATTTCTAATGTATAATGTATAAAATATTGGGTAAATATTTTGCAAAAATATAATTTTTTTAATGAAATTTATGTGTAAAGTTTTAGAGATAACTTTTCTGTGAACGGATTTTATTAGCTTCATTTTCGCAAATCGTTAACATCTTTCAAAGTTGACCTTTTCAGGGTTTCTTAGAATTCTAATAGTTTATTTTTTTTTCATGAAGAAAAATATTCGTGTCAGAATTGCACAGCATCGCTAAAATGACTATTTATATGAAAGACCTAATTAATCAGTATTATTATAATAATGCAACACATATTCAATCATTGAAAAATAACTTTTATTTCGTTATACCACAAATTAACTAAAATATTTTACAATAAATGGTAAAAATTCTTTAACGTAATATTACGTCATAAACACTAGAACATAAGAAAATTAAACATTATCACTATCATTCCAGTAGAGTTTCCTCCATGTAGAACTGCCATAAGGGGATGAGGGTAGGATGAGCACCTCTCAGGTGTGGAGAGAGGGTGGACCTCCAAATTTTTTTTTTCTTTTCTTTTTGTGGTAGGACATCCCCCACAATACTTTCCTTCATCAAAAGAAACAAAATAAAAATATCACAAAGGGGAAGATTGTTATGCAAAAGCATTCCTTTTTCCACCTGATAAAAACTTTCAGAACTGTTTTTAATTTTTTCTAACTTAAAATTTTGTTTAATTATTCTATGTTTGGTATGCATTTGGCGTGAAAAGTTCTGAAAATTAGAACTCTAAATATTTTTGCTCTTAAATCAATGTTTAAAAATATATCCTTTCAAAAAGAGGTTCTTTTGTACCATTTGCAGAAGCAAGTCTTTGTTTATGTTGAGTCCATCAAGTCAAAACACAAGATCGAAAAGGAAATAATTAGTTGCATCTAGTTGAGTATGTTGCAATAGCTTCAATTTTCGCTGACTTTAATGAAATATGAGAGAAATTGTTTCCCTGATATTATTTACTAACCACTTTGGTGATAAGTATGGCTGTTTTTTGAAAAAGCTCATAACTTGCAATAGCTTTCTTGCAGTAGCTGTCAATTATGTACCTATACTATGTGAATGTGCCTGCAACAGTTTATACAGTAGTTGTTAATCATATACCTGACTGTTACACAGTCATATACAATCTGAATGCGCATAAGTTATATATAATAGTGGTAACCCTGCTCCATGAAAAAAGAAAACTCATACTGCGTGATGTAAATGTTTTATTAAAAATTCACTATGTAAATGTTTTATTAAACATATGTTTTAATTTAAATAATTCATTCTGTATTTATAATTTTTCTTAAATTTCACAGAAATTCTGATTGGCAATGTAAATGTTTTATTAAGAAGATATTTTAATTCAAATATTTCATTCTGTATTAACAATTTTTCTTAAATTTCATATTTCTTGATGATCCTGTTTGCAAAAACTACAGAAAGAAATCCAATCATTATTTCAAAGTTTATTCGGCCATACATCATTTGGTTTACAACATGACAGAAATGATGTTTGGGTGTATTTTTATTCCACATAAAAATTGAAATTTAACATTGAAGAATAAAATTTACACTATGAAAAGCTGGGTTTTATATGCTATTAGAAGACATATTATTTTTAAATTTTCATCCTTATTAATAATAATTAAATGCATCACAGGAATGATGGATAATTAATATATGCATCAGAAATGAATAGTAAAAGGGTGTTTTTCATTTGCCTTATCATAAAGTTCTTAAACTTTAAACAAATATAGAAATTTTTTTTTAAAAATAAGTGCTACCATCTTATGTATGAACAAAACTCACAAATAGGAAAACAACCAATAAGCAGAAATTTTCTAGATAACCTGTTCTATGGTTAATTTCCATTATTGACCCAGATACGATAAACTACATTGACCAAGTTCAGCTAAGAATAAACCAGGAAAGGATTAACCCTACATACCCATAGATGTCTGAAAAGTCAGAAAAAAATGTTCCTTGAAAATATTCCCCTAGAAAGATGGGCATGTCTGATCCTTGGCTATGAACATTTTCTTTCTCAATTTTTCTTTCTCAGTCTTCATGTTCAACTTTATGATCTAATCTAAAAACTGTTTTCTTCAGTATTAGATATGTACATTTTGATTCTGAAACAGGTTTATTTTTTTCCTTACTAACTTCTGTATTTGCAAAATTTCTTAAATTTAAACATTTTGTTGTATTGGAGTTTTTAAATCAGAATTTTTGGTTGTCTATAGTTGTGTAATTTTTATTTTTTCTAAAACCTATATCTATTGTTTTTCCTTAATAAAAAGCAGATACTTTCACTCTTTCACTGCAATAATCTGAAAATTAAAATGAAATTTTCTGAAGTTATTTTAACATTATTATTAAATTGTGCAATTAATAAAATGTTAAATAAATAGCTTTCTATGAGATATAAAAAAAAATCATATTTTTTAGATGTTTTTTTAATTCGATTTTTCTATTGCAAATGACTGCTTTGGCAATTAGCCGTGTGAAGTAATGTAATTAAGAATTATATTAAAAATTACGAAAAATTTATTAGTTTATTTTATGTTTTATAAGTATATTCTGTTTTAAAGTTTTTCTATATCATGCATTAGTACTTTAACATTATTTCTTTTTATAGCTGACTTATGGCATGAAGCAAAGCGATATCCTCTTTGTCATAAATTGGGAGAGCAAATGTTATATATATTTGTCAGCATCACTCAGGATGCTGAAAGAGAAGAATTTTATGATGAAACACGCCGACTTTGTGACTTACGGTTGTTTCAACCCATCCTTAAAGTGGTTGAACCCAAAGGCAACAAAGAAGAAAAAATGCTCAATTCTGAAATAGGTATTTCATTTTTCATAAAGTTATGTTATATCAATGAGAAAATAGTTATTTATATCGCCGTGTTTATAACCGTCATGAGTAACCCTTTTGGGCTGATGGGCAAGATTGCAAATTTTTTTAACCTATTACAAGCCAGAATTTATTTTTATACATGCTTTAATTAAAATTTATAACCTTTATTTAATGAATGCCTATTTAACAAACCCCTTTTAACAAAATCATTGATTTTACAAAAGGTATGAAAGGTTGCAATCAACTTTAAATACTTAACAGAACCCATAAAATTTATTAAAAGACTAAAAGAACCCATAAAAGTTTTATTTCACAATTAAGGACTTAAAAACATAGCAATTGGCTTAAGTGCTTTCAGGCATGAAATGCCCTTCATCAAAGGCATATAATATAGCACAAGCACACAGCCAAAATATGAACTAAATTTGCATACTACAAACGACAAAAAACAGATTCAGTAAGAATTGTAGATGCACAAATAAAACATAAAGTACAAAAAAAGATGAAATATGAATATGCATAGGAGATGTACTGTAAAAGTAGTGTTAGCAATATTTTAAATGGTTAGATATGTGAACGGTTGTTTTACCGCTTTAGAGTGAGTTCAGGATTAGATGCTAAGCAAAACTAAGTTTTTTGAACCAGTATTTAATTGCAGATAGATTTGCTAGAGAGATAAATAAACATAAATTCAAAAATCTGAATGTTCCAGGGGTTATTACATCGAGTTAAAAAAGGGTTTTGTTTAAAAAGGGGTAAAATGATTGTTGAGAACAGTTTCAGATAAAGTAGTAAAGTTTTCTTATTCTTACTGCCACTAGAATGTTCATATAATCTAATACAACAGTCCTTTTAGTATTACCATTATATAATGCATAATTGTTATCATGTTAAACAAGGGGGACGGCATATGCACCATTTTGATTTAAAGAATTACTTTTGAATTTATCTGTATGAATATAACTAAACATAGAAACTGCAGTTGAATGAGTAGGTTTAAAATTATATTTATGACAGAACTAAACGGGGGGGGGGGGGGGGGGTGTGTAGGATAATAAGGAAGGCTAGATCTGAGCGGTAATTTAACAAGCAGAGGCGGCGAGAGCAGATTTGAAAAAAATGAATTAAAATTTATTCTTTGTCACCAATGTAGATTTTATAAAGTTATATGAATAGGCAGCATTGTATCCCAAATGGAAGGTAAAATCAGTTTCTTCACTGAAACATTTAATAAATGAACAGACATTAAAGGCTTTTTTAGAGGAAACAGTAGAAAGATTTAGTAGAAATGCAAGAATTGAGGAATGTAGGTTTACAAAAAACAGAAGTATGGAAACCATTAGTACTGTGAGAAACTAAAACATCAAAAAAAGGCAACAACCCATCATATTCATGTTCAATAGTAAAATTAATAAAAAAGTAGAAATTATTAACAGTAGAAAAAATAATTTTGAGATTGTTAAGACTATGATTCCATTTCCATATGATAAAAGCGTCATCCATGCACCAATATCACAAAACAGGCTTACATTAAGACAAAAGATTGCTTTGAAGCTCTTGCAGAACAGCTTTTGCTAAAATGCCTGATAAAGAGCTGCCTATAAGGACACTGTCAGTTTGCAAAAATGTTTCATCACGGAAACCAAAATTAGTCTTCTCGATGCTGAATAGGGAAATGATTGTGTCGATGGAGGGTTGAGGAACTTTATTAATAGGTGTGTACTAATAATATCAATAGCAGTATGTATATGTATATTGGGGAAATACGAAATAATATCACAGAAGCTATGTAGAGAACTAGCATAGATCTCTAAATATGTAAATGTAGGTCACTTTTTCAATTAAAAGTCACTTAAGTCACGATCATTTACATGAAGTTCTCATTTTGTTAAATTTCACTGTAAGTATGGCATTGTTATATCACATGTTGTGTAAATATAATGTAAAAGCATTTTTAGTATGTTATTACTAAGTACTGCATAAATTTAATTATACTTGAATCTTTACATCTGCACCCACTTAGCTAACAAGTAACAAGTGCATATATGTTAAGACTGTAAAAGCTTTGTCAAATTGAATGCAACAAAAAATAAAAGCATGAAATTCTGAACTCTTGGATGAGATTGGATTTCATATGTCAGTCTTTAATATTTTGTGTTGCTTACTGAACTTTTATCTAAGTATTTGAACTGTGTCTACTATTGTGCTTATCTATTTCCAAACAATAGGTTGAACAACTAAACATTTTACTTTTCTTTAAAATTATGCCTTATTATTTATTGCAGTTAATGTGTATTTTTATTTAATTAGGTAATATAGACAGTCTAACAATGGAAAGTAATTAAAAAAACTTTAAAAAATGTTTAATTCTTAAATAATTATTTTTCTAATAATTAATTATTTTTATTTTGTTATTTTTCTTGGAGTTTCTGAAGCTTCACTGTTAGCATTGCCAAAGACAAGTATTATCTCTATATGTTTAATAAAGATATAATTTTTAATTGCTTTTATATTAACACTAGAATGAATTACCTGGCATTGCTGTGTCCTAAATAAATGGCCACTACCTATAAATAATTAAATAAGTGCCCACTGCTTAAATAATACATTTACACCGCAAATCATATGATCTCCATTCCCCCCCTCAGAAAAAGGGGGAAAAACTCCCAGGTGGCATACACAGTAAAATCCGCCAGTAGAAGGGTCAAATCCATGGAATATGCAGGAATTTGCAAAAGTTGTTTTGCGATGACTGAATGTGATCACTTAAAAAATTATAAAAATTAAAATTACTTATGAAATCGAAAAAAATTTTTTGTCAAGTGCTAAGATATATGTCAATGTAACTTTTAGCTAAATTGTAGAATTGTGCTAATCTTAGTTTTTGGTATACGACGATATATAGTATATATCAAATAACATAAATAATGCAAATTTCTATTTTAAAAAAAAAGAAAGAAATATGAAGGAATTGTTCTACGAATTCGGTTCAAACATTATTGGAAATAACATTCTTTAATCTTTCCGGTGGTGTCAAAATGGAAACTTTGTGATAAAATTGTTGGTTGCTAAAGAACCAATTTGTATGAAATTGCTAAAATATAAAATAACTAAAAAACTGATTCAAAATTTTAAAAATTAATGCCAAGGTGCACCTTCCTGGATCCTGAAGTACCTGTGTATCAAATTTCATGGCCAAATGGCACTTAAATTTCCCATTACAGACCACACACACAGGCATCTTCTTTTATTATGTAAAATTTAGATAATTAGATGCAAATACAACAGTGTGAATATGTGTAAATTTTTATATTTGTGTGAGATTTCCAAACTTCTGATATTTATGATTGTTAAAATCTAGGCCTTGCTATTGGAATGCCTGTACATGAATTTGATGAAATGAAGGATCCTGAAGTAATAGAATTTAGACGCAGCATTTTAAATGTATGTAAAGAGACTGTAGAAGCAAGAGATTCTGGATCTGAGGACAAACTGGCTTCATATGTTTATCCACCAGAAATAGAAAGTTCTAAGGAGTTGCCACCAAATCTTGACAGAAAACTTGATAAAGGTAAGCATGTTACTCATTTTTTATTGAGAAAAGTATAAAGGATTTATAAAATTGAACCAGTACCATTTCTCCTAAAATATATATTTTTTATAAGTAAAATCCATTGGTGTTGACGAGGGATTTTGGAGTCACATAAACTGCCTTTGACTGATTAATTACATTAGTTCTCTATAGGGTTCATATGGGAAAATGAAATTCAGTACTGTACCCTCTTTGTGAAATCCTGGTTGTGCCTGTAATAGAATCAATAGAATCTATTATTTAGTTATTAGAGTGTAATTTAAAATGTGTGGTAGTACGATGCTTAGTGTTTCAAAACAAACTTTGATTATGATAAAAATGTGCTGATTATCAGTCTCCACTAAAGTTAATAAAATTGTAGTACACAGCAGCAAGTTTTCTTGCTGCCATTGCATGTATCGGCTATTCCATGCTGAAGATCATTAAAAAGTACAAAACAGATCCACAGAAGCTGGTATCTACAATGAGATCATGATTCTAATAATATATTTCTTAATTAGGTTAGTGTTGTGTATATGGGTATTTTTATTTATCAATTATGTTTTAATTTTATCTGTTCAAATTGTCAAATATTATGTTTTATCTTTATATTAGACATAAAGATAAAACTCATGATCAGAACTAAATAGATTGAAGTGATTATTAAAAATTAGCTTTCTGCCAATCACAAATAACAAATTTGCCACCCTCTAGCCACTTCTTGTAGACATTTGAAATCTTTTGCAGATGTTTAAAATGTGTATCTGTTATAAACATTGTTGCAATTAAAATTTTTATGAACATAAAACGAAACACTAGCAATTTATTGTAGGTAAAAGTAACTACTAATATAACTGATACAGCAATCTTTTAACATTAACCAAATTTCTGAGTTCTTTAACGTAGTTGTACATAGACAGTATTTCTGATAGTTCTGTTTTTGTCCATATGTATTCTCCTGTGTATGTAAATAATTTTTATGGCAGCTTTATGAGTTAGGAATTTTTATCTATACATGAGCAATGAATGAAATTAAAGATCAGCTGAATATATAAAAAAACATTGTTATCAATAGAAAGTTGTCTCTTACTCAAGTATGGTGATGCTCAAAAAATTTACTCCACTTACATATTTCCATGACTTTGATATAGAAAAAGAACAGTATATTTGAAGTTAATATTGATAAAACAATAAATTATGCCGTAATGCACAAATGTCATTTATTTAGGAATGTCTATGTGTGAAATATTTCAAAATAATGAGAAATGTGTGACATTCATGTTTCATTAAATACTAGCAGTATATCCATTTTTCGTACAGAGTATATAATATAAAGAAACTTATATATAAACAAATTCACAATCATGTGCAAATTCCTATAGTATTGTAAATGACATTATTATTCAAAACATTCTCTTAAAATATGTAAATTAATGTTCGTAGAAAGAAATTTAATAATCCCTGTTCTTGATATACAAAATGAATAGGCAGATTCGAAGAATAAAATACCTGGTCCCGTTTGTAAACACATTTACAAAAAATATTTAATTGAATCAATATGCCAAAATGAAAGAAAGCACTTAAATTGTATTAGAAGATATACCCATACTACTTATATCCTCATAGAATAGAAGATATACCCGTACTGCAATATATGAGATTGAAAAATTTTTGCCAAAATAAGACAGATGATGTAAGAAATTGAAAATATCAATAATACCCTTAATTTTTAAACCCGATGGCCATAATTGGCATAATCCAGTCAAAAATGCAATTTCAATAAAATTTATTTTTTATACATTTCTTTATTATTTCAATCAGAAAAGATTTAATAAAAATCATCTGCCAGAAAACACATTAGATTTAAATCCGTTTCTAAGTGAAATGATGTAATTTTCTTCAAATTAATTGTCGGAAAAAATATCGCCTACATAATGCTATTTCTATAGAAGATTTAATTTTGTGTGTTTTATTAATATCTCAACAACCCCTGGTCCTAGAAACTTGAAACATGGACTAAATTTTAACAGGACTATTTTACAGCTATCCACAAAATTTCATGAAATTTGGTACAGCCATTCTCCTGTGATAATGAGAAAAACACACAGATAAGTAGACAGACAGATTTTCAATTTTATTTATATAGATTTAATAATGAAAAGAAATATGGTGACCTTTTTTGTTTTATTCAGTTTATAATAATTAGAAAAAAGTCTATAATAATATAAGAAAGATTAGTCAATTAAAGGAAGATTCAATTAAGGGAAGATTTTAAGGTCTGTGTGTGTGCCTGTTTCATCTGTAGAGGAAATCTAAGCATTTTACAGCCATGAAATTTGGTGCAAAGGTGAGTACCTTGGCTCTTGGGAGGAAAATACCTCATAGTTTTTTTTTTTTTTTTTTAATTCAAATTATTTTAGCCATTAAATGTTGAAATGTCATTTTGTGCAATTTTTACATAAATTGATTCCATAGCAGTCAAAAATATTATCACAGAGTTTCCATTTTAACACCATCAGAAAGAACAAAAAATGTTTTCTTTCAAACAAACTTTAAATGAAATCAGTACTATTAATAGACAAATTTTCATGAATTTTTAAAATATATATATGTTTTTCATGTTTTGAAGATGTATCTGATTTTAAAATTGTGATGTAAAACAATTAGCTGACTATCCGATCTTCGCAATGTAACAGATGTTTCTTTGAATATTACACATGGCTCCAAACAAAAAAATTCATTAATTATGAATCATTACTTAAAACCTCATAAATTTTTAAGGAATTCTAGCAACATATGGGTCTGGTAAAAGAACATTCAACAAAACTTCATCCTTGGGATGAGGTGAAGAGTTCTCTTCTTGAAGCCGGTGCATACGGAGTGCTCTAGGGCAGATATTTCGATCTGCCGAAACTGCCATCATCTGCCATCCACTGCTTAGATATTTATCTAGATTGCGAGCTGGTACTATTATTGAAAGTATTATCAGATTTTGCAAGTATTTTCATTTAGAAAATGTGCTGTGGATTTTAAACATCCCTAATTTTAATGTACCCCATACACCACTTATTTAGGATGTATCAAAGAAGCTTATATAGATTGGGGTATATCAAAAGAAGGTGTATTTGAGGTGTATTACTCCTGCACAGAGGATGAAAAGTGTATTTGGGGAATATCAAAGCAGTTTATTATGGCGTATCAAAAGAGCTTATTTGGGGCATATCAAAAATGTTTATTTAGGGCATTTCAAAAAAGCTTATTTAGGTCATGTGAAAAGAGCTTATTTAGGTCATATCAAAAGAGCTTATTTAGGGTGAGTCAAAGACCTTATATGCCCATGGAAAGTGCAAAAAATATATTTAAGGTGTAATATGTGGTCTTGCTAGTGCATAGTGTTCGATATGCCCAGTAGTAGCTGGAGGGTGATGATCAGGACCAAGGTGTATTGCACACTCAAGTAGCAAGCTAAAGTGTGTTAAGGTGCTTATTTAGAGTGTATTACACCCAGTTAGTGTATGTGTTTTGTACTTGTGTATGTGCTTGCATGTGTTTTGGAAATTATGCATGTACTTGCACAGTAAGCAACTATGCCTTTCAAAAAACATAATGATTAAATTCAATTAATCCCTGCTTTAAATTTTGGGTAACACTGGTACATTTTCTAGTATTTAATAAAAGTTTTTCATAATTAAAAAAAAATTGTTAAATTTTCAAGATGGCATAAATGAATAATATTTACTATCCCATAATAATAGATGAAGGGTGATGGCATTTTCATATAAAAGTCCAGTGCACTAAAAATAGGATGTAACATTCAGGTTTGTTATGCTACGTATGTTAAACATTTATTTTTAAAATATTGATTTTTTTTTGGAGTGATGCTGATGCATCTTTTATAGCACCACTGTATGTTTAACTTTATAATTTAAACAATGAAGTACCTACACTATTAAAACATGTGTGTATCTATGTAGCTATATCTAGCATTTTTCTCAACTAATTTGCGTTGCTTTCTTAAAATTGTAGTTGATGACTAATGAAAGCACCATCTATTATGGTGGAATAAATACCATTATCTAATCAAAAATTAACAAATATATAAAGATTTGGTTATTTACAGAAAGTTCCTGAATATCTAGCCAAAACTGTTTCGTTGAATGATTTTTTCTATTCTATAAAAGTTTTAAATGTGCAGATAAGTTTCATTATTGTAAAGTATCAAAATAAAATTCAGCATGTCAAACATACAAGCACAGCCAGAAAAACATGTTGCCAGGATGGGATTTTGAGACATTATTAATTTGCTTTTAATCAGATATATTATCGCTAATTTAGTAATGATCATTTTATACATAATGCATATGTAGGAAATAAATTACACTCATTTTTGAACACTGGTATAAATTCTTTTTGAGATTTTGCATTATTTTCGAATATTGTTTTCAGTTATGGGTCCAATTCAAACACACTTGTCTATTGTTAGCCATGATATGTGTAGTGAACAGTCATTGGATACTTTTAATTAGCTATTTTTGTTTTCGGACTTTATACTTCAATCATTGTTTCTATCAGAAGATCATTATTAGTCAAACTTTAATTATATGAATATTACAATTTTTTTTTTTGTTCTTTGTGATTTTGATGTATGCATGCACACTGCTATACTCATGCACACACCACATCAAAACTTGTTTGAGAACAATAATAGATATACAGTCATAGAGACCATCTATATAAATAAAAATGAAAATCTGTCTGTCTGTCTGTCTGTTTGTCCCGTCATCACGGGAGAACGGCTGAACCGAATTTGATGAAAGTTTGTGGGTAGCCTAGAAATAGCCCCACTTAAAATTTAGTCTATGGTTGGAATTTCTACGACCAGTGGTTCTCGAGATATTAGTAAAAAACGAAACTTTCGTTTGTCTCATCATCACGAGAGAACGGCTAAACTGAATTTAATGAAATTTTGTGGGTGGCCTTGAAATAGCCTCCCATAAATTTAGCCCAAGTTTCGAGTTTCTGAGACCAGGGGTTGTCGATATATTAATGAAAAACGGAACTTTTTTTATAGGAGTTCTACTCTCCAATTCCGTGGTTTATCCAAACGGAAAGGATAAAAATCGTTTGTTTAAAACGTCAAAGGGAATTAAAACTTTATTTTTGAGTTTGATGCAGGATTTTTGCATTAAATAGTCACTATCTGAAAGCATGAATTGTATGAAACATGAATTTAAATGGAAAAATCTACCTCCATGTTTTATATTTCACAAGCTTTTACTCAACGATTAGAAGTATAAAGAAATTAAAATGGTTATTTAATTTCGCATTTTATGAGGAAGATTCTATCTTATATCATGTTGCTCGACAAAGGAATGGAATTAAATGTGTTTGTTAATGATTATTATTATTTTTTCGATTTGAATAATAAATAAATGGATATTAAAATATATCTTATAAATGAACGGTTTGATTTTTTTTTTAATTATATTAATTGCGAACTGCATACATCACTTTCATGTATTTTAGCAAAGAGGTTTTAAGCTTATATATTGTGTTTAGCTAATAAACTTATATTCTGTTTACCCAATAAATTCATTTATCCAATTTTTTAAACAGAAAAAGAGTAGAATGGGTATATCTTCTAATAATATTTTAGTGTTTTCATTTAGTATATACAAACTGGATCACGATATTTTATTCAGATCTGCGAATTTAGAGCTACGAATTTGGCTGGATATCGCTAACTTGGTAACTTTTCTTAAACTTTACCAAATTAGTGGAAATGTCTCCAAATTGATAAAAGTGACGCGAATCAATGAAATTAAATTTGTTTTGTTAAAAAAAGTACTGAAATGGTGTTTCGTTAGCATTTGTCTATCAGTCCAACCGCCCTACTTAGTAACCCATTTAGCGAATTTTTAAAATGTCACCAAATTGATAAAAATATTTATAAATCCATAAAAATATTTTGAAATTGATAAATTGCCCTAAATAAACGAAATTGTGTTTTTTCTAGGGGATAATATTTTGATGATGGTTCGTCAATTTATCGCCAAGTGGGACTGTCAGTTCTATACAGTCCCACTTGTCGATAAATTTGGCGATTTTTTAAAATGTCGCCAAACCTTCATTAGAGATATTCAGACGATATTTTGACCACCAATTTATTTGAAGCAAATCATAACATGTCGCTTAACATCGGATTTAAATTTAACGTGTTTATGAGGAAGAAGATTTTTATTAAATCTTTTCCGATTTTAATGATGAAGATATGTATATAAAATAAATTTCATTGCCATCGTATTTTTAACTGGATAATATCAATTACGATCTTCATGTTTAAACATTATTATTATTGATGTTTTCGGGGATTATTGATTCAGAGATTATTGATATTTTCAATTTCTTATGACATTGTTTTATTGCGGCAAAAATTGTTGAAACTCATATATTGTACGTTGTACGAGTAATCTTCTACAAATGCACGGGTATATCTTCTAATGTAAGAGAATATAAGTAGTACATGCATATTGGCATATATTGGAATCAAGCCTTTCGGTATGAAGATCACGGGGATTATTGATATTTTTAATTTATTAAGTAATCTGCTATATATTGGCAAAAAATTTTCAAACTAAATATTATAATACGGGTAATCTTTTACTAACACTAGGACAATAATCTATGACATTATAAGTAGTACGGGTTAATCTTTCCATATAATTTTAGCACTTTCATTTGGGCACATATTGGAATTAATTACTGCCTACTGGTTTAAAGATTACGGATTTATTGATATTTTCAATGTATACATGTAATGTCATAATACAGGTTATATCTTCTAATATTCGCGTATATAAGTAGTACGGGTCCCATACAATATGCTATTATTTTGCATATATTGATTCAATTCCATACTTTTTATAAATTTGCTTGCAAAAAAGGCCAGGATATTTTATTCTTCAGATCTACCCGTGAAGATAATTTTGTATAGTGAGAACAGAGATCCTGAGGTTTCTTTTTAGGAGCATTGTATTAAATATTTTAACAGAATATTTTGATTAAGCATGTCATTTAGTATACTATAGGAATTTGCACATGATTGTGAATTTTAAGTGTATTTATATTATATACTCCGTACGAAGAACGGGTATGCTGCTAGTAAACAATATTATATCATTGGTATTTTTATTATGTCCCATGTGATGCATAATTCTAGTCCTCTTTTCTTATTTTAGAATCTTTAACAATTGCTTAGTCTACCTTAAATCCTCCCTTATTTGCAAGTTCTTATCATTCACATTTTTTTTTCCAGGGAAGCAACATTTTTTATCTAAAATAACAAATACTTTCTATGTAAATTAAAAATAACCTTTGGTTATGTCAGGTTATTTATTTGCTCTTGTAAAATGTATTTCTTTATTTTTCAGGCCTGGTTATAATCTGTGTGTGGGTGCTATCTCCTACTGGAGAAAAGCAGAAGTATACTGTAAAAGTGTCTAAAGATGATTATCCGGAAAGTGTGACCCGAGAAGCCATACTGAAAAAGTTAAAGTGCATGAAAATGACTAAAGAGCAGCAACAGAACTGTGCTCGGGAGTACCAGCACAGTTACCTTTTGAAAGTGTGTGGCATTGATCAGTATCTCTTAGAGAGGTTTCCTCTTTCCCAATACAAGGTAAGTATTATATTAAATACAATAAAATTTTTAGCAAAAATTTATTGAAAAATTGAGTGCTACCTGTTCAATTATCAATTTTTTGATAACTTATTTTTTAGCTGAGTTTAATAACATTTTAATTTGATTATCTCCATCCAAACAATCGTATGATTTCATTAAACATTCAATCTCTTATTTACATACTGTATATACAGAAGGTCGTTTGCACTTTATGGAAATGATTTTGATAATTAATTTTTATGCATAAAGGGCATATTTCTTGCGGCGATTTGCTTCTATCTGATAGCCCTAATTCTTGACTATAGCCCTAGCTTAAATTTTTCATGAAAGTAAACTTTTTCATAGCACCGTCATGTCAATTTTTTCCCACTCCTTTTGGGTCATTTTCCAAAGTCCGTTCAGTATTCTTAGATGCCTTTTCCTAAGACTCGTTTTAACAAACCGAAAGTGCAAAAGTCCATAGGAGAAGTGTCAGGTGATTTTACAGGTATTTCATTAAATGGGATACATTTTATTCCTGTTTCGGATTCTTTTTTTGCTAAATATGCGGCAGTTGACTTAGATATGTGACTGGAGGTTTTGTCCATATGAAGCTCAACTTTATTGATGTCCTTTCCATATAAGGCTGGAATTTCTTCTTCAAAAATTGGTTCTAAAATATTCTGCTGATAGTAGAGTGAATTAATTTTAGCTTTACTTGAGACTTTTTTGAGTTTTAATTTACCGTTGTAACAAAATCCTGCAACTATCATGAATCCACAATGGATTCGATGCAATGGATCTTTGGGTCAGTGGATTTTCTTTTAGAATCAGAGACTTCACTTTCTTGATATTTACCCACGCTGGAACAGTCTTAGGATGCAATTTTGCTGCCATTTTTTCATTTTTACTTTCAGCTAGATGCTTTTTCCCTTTCAAATTTAATATATTAAAAATACCTTTCTTTGAAATGCAATAACCTCAATTTTTACACTGCTTTACAATTTGTTGATATGAATATTTTTCCTCGGAAAGTGCATTTACGTAACTTTCGAGCCATCTGTCAATTTCAGAAGCAATTTTCAAAATAAATCTTTTATTCTACATTCCAATCAAAACAAAACAGTAGCAGATAAATATATTGAAAATGCCAAATCTTTATCCTAAAATGCTAACGAGAAACATAAGTACAAAATCGTTTCTATAAAGTGCGAACAACCTTCTGTACATACTCAGATAATCAAGAGTCTACTTTATTTGTTTAGTGATAATTATATTTAATATATAAGAAGGTAAACTTTAATACATGCTTCTAATTTAAATATCTCCTGAAACCTGGTGTATTTTGATGCCCCCCCCCCCCCCCACCTCCCCAGACAATGAGGTTGAGTCAGAGAATAGTCTGATGTAAGTTTTATCACCTGTCAAATAGGGAATAATGAGAATTAAAAATGTGTTTCTTTATGAGTGTGTCTATCATGACTGTGGTTATTGCTCAATAATAGCTCAACAGATTTACATACTTTTTTCAAATTGAAAGGAACAGGTTTATGGCTAAAAATATTTAAAGTTTTATACCGTGTTAATATATGAAAGTAAAAATTCAAAAATATGCTTCTAAGCTATCTCCTAAGCACATAATCGATTTCAATAAAACTTCTCCAATAAGTGAAACTCAATTGAAAGAATGTTTTAGATTTAAGTTCTATTCACCTGCTCTTACATACAAAACAAAGGGAATTAAAATACCTTTTTGTCTAATTGTAATGGCTGCGCATAACTAGAAAACTTGATATACATATTTTTTTTTTCACTGGTTTGTTAAGCTTATTAAGAGCAGGTTTATGATTAATATACACTGCTGGACAATTGCTAAGGATGGATCACAAATTGCAATGTAGTGCAACATTAAGTGGGGGTGGAGGCCCAGCAAGATAAAATATTGTTGTCACACTGTTTGGACATTAGAATAAAGATCATTTATTGTTCTGAAAAATACAGAAGGTTTTGAAACATCTGAAAGGAAACGTGTCATTTGGTGCTGTGTACGGAAAACTGAAAAAATGCATATGAACGACAGCAAGCACCTTCGAGAAAGGTGTCAATATGGAATATGTCCACCATGGAGTGCGATGCAACATTTTACATGTCGTATCATGCTTTGCACAGCATTATCTAGCTGCTGTTGAGTCAAGTTATCCCACTCCTCTGTCAGTGCACGGATGAGGGTGTTCTTTTTGTTGGAGAATATTTTCGACCAGCAAGTCACCTCCCCAAAACATCCCGAATATTTTCAATGGGGTTTAGGTCTGGAGAACGTACTGGCCATACGAGGCATTGAATACCCTCACTGACTATACTAGACAATCCTGAACAGCGAGTGTTCAGTAACATGGTGCATTGTCGTCCATGAAAACAAATTTATTACTAACAGCACCACGAAAAAGGTGAACATGAGGCAGTAGATCTTCATCAATGTATCGTTGGCAGGTCATAGTCCCAGTTGCAACCACATGTAGGGGCATGCGGCCATTGATCAAGATGCTGGCCCATACCATGATACTGCATATTAGATATCAGTCCCTTTCCTGAATATTTTCTGGACGATAAGCAGTACCACTCTCATGCCAGATTAGTTGGCATCTAGAATCCGATGACAGACTGAACCTACACTCATCTGAGAATAGTATGCAATCCCAGTCCTGTTCGGTCCAATTGTGATGCTCACGACACCATTGCAAATGAGCAGTACTGTGCAGTCTGGACAATGGAATACACATGACAGGTCTGCGGGCGTATAATCCTCCTTCTCGCACATGTCTGGCTACAGTTTTTCGGTAGATCCGCTGTCCTGTGGTAGCAAGAAACTGATTTGCCACCCGCTGAGCTGTGGTGTGCCGGTCCCTTTTTGCCAATAGGACAATGTACCTGTCTCCTGCAGGCATCGTACTTCTAACACGATCTCCCTTGTGACCCTTGTTACATATTCCAGTTGTTTTAAATGCTTGCCACAGCCGTGAAACAATGCTGTGGGCGATGTCTAACTTCCTGGCAACATCTGTTATTTTTCGCACCCTTCTTCTATCTTTTCAATCATATGGCCATGCGTAAAATCATCTAAGTGATATCGAGAAGACATACTGAAAATTTCAAGTTCGTCAATTAAATCTTTCCTGTAAAGCTTTCACTTGGAACAACAACTCCCCCACTGGGTTCCGGTCTAAATTGGGTGGCACTTCCCAGCCATCCAAACACTTGCCTTACACCTTTCTGGTAGGTCGGGTGGTCTGGGTCTCAACAACAACAACTTCGAACAACAACTGTCCACACGTGTCAAATCCTTTAAATCGTATCAGCGCTATCACGTGACGAACAGGTATGGAAATGAAAAATTTGCATACGCAGACCTCTTCTTACTGTATTCCACACTTATTCTAATTTTCCACATTTTGCTTCCTTTCATTTTGTGTTTGCTATGTGTGATAGTGTCATCCATCCTTAGCAATTGTCCAGCAGTGTATTTCACATTTTATACTGTATTAGTTTTATTTCAGTATTATCTCAGATAATACTGGATATTTCTGCTAGTAGTTAATTACATTATTATTCATAAATAAGCAGTCAATTGCAGATAATATGATATTTTTCTTTTAACAGTATGTCAGAAATTGTATTGCAAAAGGCAAAATTCCTGAACTAATGCTCATGTCCAAGGAAGGTGTTTGTAACTCTCTTCCCCACTGTGAATTTCACATGCCTTCCTTCCTTCGACGAGCACCACCTCTTCCATCAAATGAGGATACCATGTCCTTATGGAACATCGATGCTATGCTTCGTATTAGAGTTCTATGGGCCACATATGTCAATGTTCGAGATGTAGACAAGGTACTTATTTTCCCAGTTTCATCTTAATAATTATTTTATATTGTGGGATTGTGGGATTCATTAGCACTAAAATATGTTTCAGGTTTGCATTCAAATGTTTTTTTTTTCATATTATTGTTATTGTATAAAGTATTTTTTCCGAAAAAATTTCAAATTCCAGATATTGATAAGAAAATTGTTTGAAAACCTTGATGCTTTCAGAAATAGATCTGTGTGTATGCCTTCATGATAACTGGGAAGCAAACTCGATTGCTCTGCAATTTCATGTATGGATACTTTATGTAAAAAACTAGGGTTAATTGAAATTTTTGTGAATTGCATGAATAGGACATGAATTGTTTTAAGTTTAAAATATAAGGTGTGGACACGGTGTCGGTTTTTTTTTTTATACATTTATGATATACTAACAAAAAACATTCTAAAATATATTCCAAATTCTCAAAGTTCTTAAAACCTAAATGTCATCTGAAATTATATATGAAAATGCACCATTTGATCAGTTTCTCCCTAAATTTACAAATATGTAACTACATAAAATTAAATGGAATTTTCCTAAAAATAAAAATATTAAAGTAAAAGAGAGAACACAGAATTTAGGTTTTCAAAAATCTAACGTTTATTAAAATTTAAACTTCATTTTAAAAGAATTTTCAAAACATTTTACATCTCATTAACTAGACAAATTAAACATCTTAAATAATTTAAATAAATTGAATGGCCGGTCGTAAGTGGTTAGTACAAACATTAGAATATTAAATTTTGAAGTTAACAATGTTAAACTTATTCAATTATTTGTCAAAACTAGAATTTGGGATAAAAGAACATAAGTTAGCCAAAAGGGAATTTAGACAAAAGTTAAACTTAACCACAGGTTCAGGTAACCTAAAATATATAGATCAAAAGGGGTCTTATTTAATGCTAACTCAATTAAACTTTAAAATAGTCTAAACCGACAGAAGCAATTAAAAATTAGCATTTAAAAGATATCACCTGGATGTGGAGCCATCATGGAACATGCTGGATGCATCAGATCCCAACAGATGAGACGAAGAGGGAAAGGCAAAAGTCCAATCGTTTAAACACGAGGAAAAACATCCATTCCTGTCCAAAAGAAGGACCGTTCACACGACAGCAAGCTCTTCAACGTCGAAAAATTTGATCAGCACCAAACCTCAATCAACGATTTCTTCATCGGAGACAATGGACACTTCTTTACTCATCAGTACTAAACGCCGAGCATATAGTCCAGTAATCTCATATGGAAATGCCGACTCAATACGCCATTTAAAGAATGCCCACGTATAACGATAAATAATCGCTTAATTGGCGTCATAGCACTTCTCAAATCCACAGGGCAGGCGAGAACTTGTAGACACAATAATTTCAGTTGCTCCTGATTGTTTAGAATAAACTTCGCCTCCACGGCGGGAAAAAAAACAGATTGAAGACGCTACAACTTCATAACAGATCAGACGTTTAATTAGCTGGGATAAAAACATTTTATTTTATATGCAGCGTTAAGAGTACGCACTTAAGTCATAGCAGGAAACAAGAATCGTTAGCTGAACATCGTAAATTAAAAACGAACAAAGTTAAAAGTTGCGAAAAAAGACATTCCACAGAATGTGTGCCTAATGGCACAGGACAGCTTAATAGCTTACATCCTTTTGTTCTAATCAATAAGAAGAAGAGAAGAAGAGAGCGAAAAAACGCGCGATTTTACTTATATACTGCGAAACATCGCTGCCACAAATTGTAAACAAAATTATCGATGAACGATAAAACAATTAATGACAAACGATTTTAATATTACGATCAACCAATTAAAAACTCGAAATTTTAAAGAAGAGAAATGGAATTTCAGAGCAGACGAAAATTAAAAAGAAATGAAGTGAAACGATTTGGAATATACGAATTCGGCAACAATTTAAATATGAACGATTCTGAAATATTTAAAAAGCTGAAAATAGAATAAAACTGAAAAATTGCAATGAATTAACGAATTTTTAACCGAGAGCAATAAATTTGGAATCAAATTAAGGGGAATAAAAAGGGCAATAAATGGAATTGCAAATTAGCCAATTTAAATAAATTTAAATTGCTAAAACCTAAAAAGAACGAACTTTCGCCGTTTTTAACACAAAACCTATGGAATAGAACCTATTTGAACAAAGAATATCAAAAACCTAAAGAATTGGAAAATGGAGAGTGACTATGTAAATAAGACCCCTGAACACGTTTAAATTAAAAGCAAAATTCCTAAAATTATTAAATATCCAAAAGTATAACCCAACAACTTTTGTGAATTGCATGAATAGAACATGAATTGTTTTAAGTTTAAAATATGAGGTGTGGACACGGCATGCACTACAGAACAAATGCTTGTATAAATTTTGTATAAAATTTTGTGTGAAAATACATTATGTAAAATAACAGAATTAGATAGCACTTTATGTAATTCATGTGGATAAAACAAATTATTCTATATTTCAGATTTTCATACCAATATTTTATATATGGGGAAACTATAGTCTTTGAAACAATGGTAGTAGTATTGCTTATGTAGAAAATTGATAATTTTGGACTGTGCTATCACTGATAACTGCTTTAAAATAGTATGTATTAACACAAATCTTCCCAATGGATCCAATTCATTAGTATAACTGATCTGTTGGCAAAGCCTGATTCTGACAGTTGGGGGCCCTGGGCACAGAAATCATTGGGGGTCCCTCATGAAAAATTTTATAAAATATCAATTAACATTTTAAAACAGTTATTCACTGAGTGAATAGATTTTGTCAAACATTACTGCTCATATACAGCTAGTAAGAAAAGGAATCTAGATTCTTTAGCATATATGTAAATGTAAAATAATTAAATTATGTTTTATTCAGTATGCCAAATGCAGCAGATTTGCATACTACTTAACTGTTACTCTCGAAGTACCTAAAACACTGCTAGTATAACAAGGCTTTTAAAAACAACTCTTCATATTTTTACTGTTTAATTACATCTATCATCAATGTTTTGTGTTGTAATAGACAACTAAAATACCCAGTAACTACTGATTTAAAACCATATTACAATGAAACGACTTCCCCGTAGGCTTTCTGACATTGGCTTTTTCCCTGTGAAAACAGTGTATGTAATACTGGTAAACTCAGAAGGGGAAAACCACATGGGGAAGTTGTTGCTTGTAATGCTGTCTTTACAGGCACTGCTTTTCCATGAAAAAGCCCACATCAGAAGGCACATAGGGAAGTTGTTATGTGTAATGTAGCCTTTAAAAGCACTTCAAGTGCTCCTAAAGATGGGAAAAAACTGTATGTACCTAATTATGTTGCCTTATTTTTCCTTATATTTTTGTATTTTCTCTGTTATTCTGTTTTGAGATTGAACTGAATATATGCCAATTTCTCTTATTGTTCAATAATAACTAACATTTTATTTCAATACTACATTTCTCTTGTTTTAAAATACATTTTTAAGAGGAATCTCACTTTTCCTAATTTGCTATTTTTAAATGTCCAGTAAGCTATTTTAAGTGGTTCAATACATAGGCAGCATAAATAAACTGAACATAGTTTCTTTTAATAAAGTTTAAAATTACTTTTCTTCAAAATTCTTAATATTTATTAAAATCACCTGTAAAATGCTATGATCAACATGACATTTTTTATATGTTTCTTGTTTTGTATATTTTTATATTTTAGATTTATGTTAAAACTGGAATATTCCATGGAACAGAACCCCTATGTCAAACTCGTGATACATCCCAAGTTGTTTTCAATAATCCAAAATGGGAAGAGTGGTTGGAGTATGATCTTTTTGTACCAGACATTCCTCGCAGTGCTCGGCTGTGTCTGTCAGTGTGCTCAGTGTCGCGTAGAAAAAGACGAGAAGTAAGTTATTTTTATTATCATTTCTTTAAATAATGCCATAAAAATGAAGCATACTTTTAATTTGAAATTACAATTTTTTTCAGAACTTTTTGCAATTTAGGCTTATTTTCCTATACAGGCATACTCCAAGTCGTGACGCTTCAACTTGCATCACTTTACATTTACGACTTTTTTCAGTTGCCACCATATCCTGACATGAAATATTTGTGCCACATTTACGATACCATAACAAAATGGCACTACTACTTATTGTTGAGACCCAGACTGCCTGACCTACTAGAAAGGTGTAAGGTAATTGTTTGGATGGCTGGGAGGAGCCACCCAATTTAGACCCAAACCCAGTGGGAGAGGCAACCACAAGGACCATACCCTCCTTCCCCTACCACCAACCTCTCAGAAGGACTTACGGACCCACATGTTTAATGTGATCATACTCTGTGTGAACAGAGCTGCATTTTTGGCAGCAGAGGGAATCAAACCTGGGCCTACCGAGTGCAATTCCCACTCGCTAACCACTGGGCTACTATGCCCTGCACTATTACTTGTGTCATCTCTATACCTGGTGTGGCTATCCGCTTAAAAACACATTTCATAAGGCCTAACTGCCAAAATTGTGTTTGAAGCTTTTTGTCATATTGAAATTACCATAAGTATTTTTAAAAAATATGATGGGAACTTTGAAAGAAGCTCATAAGTGAATGCTAGCTTTGTAAGAGATAAAAAATCTGTTATGGTGAAATCTTTAGAGAAAGAAAAGACAGCCTACCATGCAAACCTCTTTAGACTGATACTTCAAAAATAAATATAATAAAACCCACCGAAAATCCTACTTGATCATCAAGCCAAAGTCCTGCTAGACTGTCAACTTCTACTCAAAGTCCTACTTTGTTTGTTGCTTCAACAAATTCATCTTAATCTCCTGTCATGAGGTATTTAAGATACTGATTCAACATTTAATGTATATATTGCCTCTCCTTCAGATTTCTTGCAATTAATTGTTTTTTTTATTTTACATCTCACAGCAAGCCTTATTTTAGTTTTAATGTATCATTTATTTAAATTATGCTCATATAATGATTGCAGTGCTGTTTATGCAGATTAGGGAAAAAAGTATTGTTTCAAGTTGCAATGATGTTTGAGTTATGGCAGTAGGCTGGAGCTCAACATGTCATATGCCTGTATAGTATAATAAAATAAAGGTGGCAGGTAAAATATTTGATATTCATGGTTAGCAACGCTGAACACAGGAGGATCAAGAAAGGTGGCTTATACAAGCAATGCTCAGAGCAGTTTTAATTGAATCAGACATTCTAATTCTATAGTTTTTCCTACATGTAAATATGGTTCAGTTTCTAATTTAAATCCTTTAGAAAAGTGTTTATCCTAGATGTATAACCATATATCACCATTGCTCATAACATTTCCTTCCTTGTGATGATGGTTGTAAAGTACCAGAAAGTGCTAAAGACTTTAATGAATTGTAATACATCTGATAAAATATCATAGTAAAGGTTTAATATTTTAACTGGGTTTTAATGATTTTATAAATATTTTATTCTTAACTTTCTATGATTTAATAAAAGCTGAGAATATAAAAATTAAGGGAATTTGAAATAAAATGTCATTTTGTTTAGCATTGATTGATAATATCTAAATACAGTGGAGCGAATAATCTAAATACAATGAATTTCTAGGGACCGTAGTAAAAATTCATTATTTTGAAAACTTCGTTAAAGTGAAAATTCAAAATGGTGGACGTTTAAAAATGGAAGGTATAATAAGAAACATAATGAAACCATACTATGTGCTACGATATATTTTACATTATATACAAATACAACTACTTCATTTTTTTGTTGTCATTAATCAAAGATGAATTTCAGAATAAAGAGGAATAAATTTATCACACACATATTTAAATTACGTAATTGTATTGATTTTAGCAGCAGATTCTTTATGTGAGTCATTATTTAAAAACATAATATAAAGCAAGTCAAACTTGAAACTGCAATCAATACCTAAAACTGCAAGTGGCCTTATTTCCAGGATAAGAAGATTTAATTACATATTCGAAAAATAGTCAGAAATTTTCATTTGCACTAGGAAGTGATAAAGCGTGTTTGTTAACATAGTTTTCAATATCGCATAAAGAATAAAAATGTTCAGGAACAGTTTTTTGCTGAGCTTAAAACTTTTGCATGTTTTTGATATTTGAAAGGGATGTTTGGAAAGACAATAGAGGGTCATCTAGTACACATTCATCGTTGTCATCACTTTCATCATCTTTTATGTCTTCACAGTTGCTACTATTAAGACTAACTATAATTTCATTAGTTGTCAAGTCTGTACATGTAAAAACTTCCTCATCGAATCCAACATAATCAGAAGGTGATATTGTTAAAGGAAAATTAAGCTCTTTGGAAGCTGTAGTTCATAAATCTTCGGAAAAATTGATAGTTGTAGAATCCTCAGAAAAAATATCATTCTTGTCACATTCTAACGAATTTTGAAATAACACCCGACTTCTTCCAACAGTTCTGAATTGTAGACTGGGATACATTTTGCCAGGCAACGAATATCATTTCAATAGCTTGTCTAAGATTAGTTGTTGTTATATTAGTAGACTCATCATTCAAGTTCACAAATGTTTTTTCAATAAGTCGTTGATGAAAATGAACTTTAACATTTTTTATGATGCCCTCATCAAGAGGCTGTAAAACTGAGGTACAGTTAGAAGCTGGAAAAAATTCAAGTTATATGTTACTGAACCTTGCTGTTACCTCATGAGCTGCATAGTTATTTACCAACAAAACACTTTTCCTTTTCTTTTTTGCCATTTTATCATCCACACATTTCAACCTATTAAAAAGATATTTTTTGTTAACCAGGCTCGGGTATTGTATTTGTAATTGCTTGGAAGCGACAAAAGATTTTTAAAACAACGAGATTTTGCAGATTTCCCAATCACTAGTGGGGTTAGTTTTTCTGTTCCAGTTGCATTACAACAAAAGAGAACTGAGATACGAACTTTTGATTTTTTCCACCTTTGCACTGTTCGCCTTTTTTTGTTATAGTATGATTTGGTAGCAGCTGGTAGAAAAAGGCTGTCTCATCAGCACTAAATATGTCTTCAAGTTCATAATCTTCCAAAATATCCAGCAATTTGTTTTCTTTCCATTCGTGTACAGCCGATAATTCGTCACTTTTCTCATCTCTGCTGACTTGTTTCCACGTTACTCCATATCTTTCATGGAAATGAAACAAACATCCAGAACTAGCATCACATTTATCTACTTTCATGACTTCTGCAAATTCTTTCACTTTATCTTGTAGCATTGGACCAGAGACAGGAATATTTTTCGATCGAACATCTGTAAATCATATGTACACAGCTTCATCAGTGTTTTGTTGATTTCCTAAACAAAGTCTTTTCCTGTCAGGACATAAAATAGACTGCTCGGAAAGTTTTGAAATTTTGTCCTTTTCTTTTAAAATCGTAAATAATGTAGAAGCAGCAATCCTATATTCCTTCGCAATATCGACTTGCTTTCTTCCGGATCGTACTGCTTCCAAAATTTCAATTTTTTCTTTTAAAGAGAACTACTTTTGCTTCTTTTTACAGATATTTTAAATTAGAAACTGAAAAGAACTACAGTACATGTTTAATGCACTCGACAATACTGCTGATCTCAATTTTCTTATCAGTTTGCATGTGAAAGAATTTTACGGGAAAATAATCATATTCCCCTCCGGAATGCATTATCTATACACCTGGTCACGTAGACAAAAACATCTAGATAAGGGGTAGTTGCCTCATAAACCCCTTTCAATTGCACATTTATTTCCAAAAGGATTATTATTATGAAATATTATTATATATGATTATTATCAACTCCCCTCCTTAAAAAGTGTATCTTTCTTTTGAAAATAAACAACTTTATTGCAAGTGAAAATAAAAAGCGGTATTAAATGTTATCATAGTAAAATATTAAAATGCAACTTTACACAAGAAAGCTAAAATAACAGTGGTATGTATGCTTTTTCTTCAATTTTACAACTTTTAGATCTAGAAAGGGGTTTCTGGGGTAAAATGAAAAAAAAAAATTCATTAATCTGAAAAAATAAATGCTTTCATAGTTTAAATTCATTCATTAATCTGAAATATTCTTTAAACTGAAATTGGTTAATGTGAAAATATTTAATGAGGAAAGAATAGGAATTTCTTCAAAGCTTCGTGTAATATTCATTAATTTAAAATATTCGTTAAACTGGTGTTCGTTGTAATGAGATTCCACTGTATTCTATTTTTAATAAATTTTATTCTTTTATAGCTGTAAAGTGAATATTATAAATATATTTTAATGCCATTACATTGTTTATTATTTACATCTTTTACTTACCAAATATTTTTCTCCACCTAACTATACCTTCCTTTTCCTTTGGTTTTAGGAACACTGTGCTATTGCATTTGGTAATATCAACCTATTTGATTATAAAGATAAACTTTTAACAGATAGAGTAAGTGTTCATTTATGGGCCATGCCAAAAGGAATGGATGAATTACTCAATCCAATTGACACAACAGGATCGAATCCTAACAAGGATTCCCCATGCCTTGAACTTCAATTTGACAGATTTGGTAGCACCGTAATATATCCATCTATAAAAGAAGTAGAAGAGTATGCTGAATTTGCCTCAAAACTGGAAAAAGACGATCCCCGTGTGGTAAATGTAGCTTTTAACTTTATGCAAAATCTAGTGTACTCATAGCAGATATTTCACTAAATATAAACAATTAAAAATTCCTGTCAATCAATGATTCATCCACCATTTTATTTTTAAAATATTTTTATTGATAAATTAAAAATGGGGCTCATTTGCCACATTTGCAAAATGGTTACAGAATTAGTATGTTTTTTATTCTCCCCAATCTATCCATTCTTATCAATTATCATATAACAAAACAGGAAAAGTATTTTGTTTATTCTAAAGTACCAAAAAAGTAAGCACTAGTTAAAATAAAGTGTAGGGTTTAAGATATTTTTATAACCTTCTATTACTACATTGTAGTGGCTATAAGAAAAAACAACTTGCAAAATTTGAATCAGTTTTTGTGTTTAAAGCAAGTTTTATTTATTCAACTAGCAACAGCAATTTATGTTGTACCTCCCCCCCCCCAAATCAAAAAGGCAGCATGTTGCATACATGTATCAAATTATAACATTATACTTATATTATGGTCACACTGAAATTTTGGAGACAGGGGCAGATGATATGCACTAGAAAAAAATTATTGGTCGGATATTTAAATTTGAATTATGTTCGCAGACGATAATTTGTGGCAACAATTACAATTTAGCTATCAGAATAAATTTTAAAAGAAAAGAAAATGGAGTTGACACTAGAGCATTATTGAGCTATGATTTTCTACGATTTTAAAGTGGGGCTAAATCAAGAAGAATGCATTCAACGTCTACAATTATCCTATGGAAATGATGCTCCATCTCATGCCACTGTATTCAGATGGTTTACATAGTTTAGAAGAGGTCGAAATTCTCTCCTGAATGAAGAACACACAAGACCTTTGTCAGCTGTAGTCCCAAAGAATGTGTTGGCCATTCGAAAAATGTTAATCGATGATAATCGCTGTACCTACCAAATGATACAGAAGGAACTTAGCATTAGATCCGCAGCTATACATAAAATTGTTCATGAAGAACTACATATGAAAAAATAAGTTTGTAGTTGGGTCCCCCATAATTTAACAGAACACCAAAAAGCGGAACATGTCAGAATTAGTAAAAAAACCCAAAAATTACTTAATGATGGTGGACACTGCATTATTTCTAAAATCATAACTGGTGATGAAATGTACATACCGTTTTTTAACGTTCCAACACATCAAGAAAGTAAAGTATGGATCTTTGAAGATGACCCCAAACCTACAATGGTGAAAAGACAACGAGCAATGAAAAAAGTAATGTATGCCTTGTTCTTCAGAAGTACAGGTCTGGTCAAAGGCATAAAGCTAGAGGGACAGAAGACAATTACAGGTAACTGGTACACCACTAAGTATCTTCCAGAATTCTTCAGGAAGTGAATGCTAAGGGACTCATACTTCACCATGACAATGCATCTTCTCATTCAGCAAGAATGACAGTCGAATTTCTTGAACAAAAAACATCAATGTGATAGAACATCCATCCTATTCTCCTGATCTTGCTATGTATGACTTTTAGCTATTTTTTAATCTAAAAAAAATTTACGAGCGTCATTTTCATTCCAAAAATGAGATTGATGAGGCTATAAAAGCATATTTTTCATCGATTCCAAGAAATGGATGCCTTGAAGCATTTAATGTTTGGAAAATTTGCCTGCAAAAGTGCATTGATGTTGAAGGGGAGTACTTTGAACATTCCTAAGAGTTGATTAGTTTAACATGTATCCATATCTCAAAAATTTCAATGTGACTCATATTTAGTTGTAGTAATTACCCAGTATTTATACTTCCATATTCTATTGATTTTGTTCTGTGTTTATTATCACTTAGAATTCTTTGAGTCCAAATAATCTGGTTAACACTTTATCTGTGTTGTTATAAAAGATCCTATAAAATAAATTATCTTTTGTTACAATAAATTCCAAACAATTTTTTAACTTATAAAATTTTTTAGGGAGCACTTGAATTTCTTCTTTTATTACTTTCCTCATAGCATATGTAAAAGAAAAGTAATGGGATCAGTATTATGATCAATAGAAATATAACTCTTAGCCATAGTGAGAATAGACCTTAGTGTATTTACATGCTTTGAGTATCCCTGAATATGAATCAACCATTTATTCAATATTACCTGTCTGTCTGACTCTCAGTCTGTGGGCACAATGTCCAAAACAAATTCAGCTAGTCAAAGAAAATGGTATGATTTTTAAATTGGTAAATATAAGAACCATTTTAATTTCAATGAAAATGGTATGATTTTTTAAATTGGTAAATATAAGAACCATTTTAATTTTCAGAGAGATTAGGCAAAAATTAGTTCTCAGTATTTATAACTTTTTTGTTAGAATATATATATACATATTTTATATAATATTTAAAACATGTTTGAAACAATAATTTTTATATAATTAAAAAAAAAAAAAAAAAAAAAAAAAAACATCGTTTGTAGGGTGCTAACATGCCATTTTCCTGGTCCTGTTTTTTTTTTGTTTTTTAATCTAAAATGAAATAATCTTTAAAAATGTAAATTAGGATCATTATTATCAATAGAGTTAAACAATAACTTATGAATTGAGTTGAATGGTTGCTTTAAAAAAAAATACTTATAACTAGAAATAAATTTAAACTAGTTTTGTTTTCATGGGCCATCCACAAAATATTAGAAATTTTACTTTCCCCACATAGCTCTTGTAGGAATCAAGCAATTTACATGAAATTTGGTTTGGCTATTGTAATTGGTAATACCAATAAGTTTAATGGTTTTTAGCAAGCTAAGAAATCTGGTTTTCATTCCAAAATATTGAAATTTGTTCATTTATAGAGGAAATCATGTGTTTGACACTTCAGATTTTTCTCATTATAATATTTAATTCTTTTCTAGCCTTCTGAAGTATCTGATATTGACATTCTAAAAGAAATTATTGAACGGGATCCACTGTCTGAAATTTCAGAGCAGGAAAAGGAGTTGTTATGGAAGTTAAGGAAAAAGTGTCTAACTATTCCTGACTCTTTACCCAAGCTTTTGGAAGCTGTAAAGTGGAACAGTAGAGATGAAGTTTCTCAGGTTGTGCTTATTTATATTTCCTTTAATTTATCATATTGATGGTCATATGCATTGTTACAAACTCTCTGGATATTCTCAATCAACATTGATAATATCCATCTTGGGTATATCTGAAAGCACAGTATCGAGTATGTACATTACCATAAAAACATCAGTTTTATGAAGATAAAATAAATTATCTTAAATTTTGAGTGTCCTATAGAGTACAACTCAGACAGAATACTGTCTAACTTGATTGTGATAGATAGACCTTTAGCAGTCCATAGCTGTCTGTTCACCTTTCTAGCACAGCTTGATCTTTTTCATACTAAATATCTTAATATTAAATTAAACACATTTTCTGTTTTCCAATGTTAAGCTATAAAATAAAGTTCTAAGACTTGGTGGGTTGAATTTTTGAAAATTTTCCCATTTTCTACAATGTATAGATGTTGAAGAAAGATGGATTTGTGCTTTTAAAAAATTGTGAAAAAATTATAAATTAATTTATATAAAAAAATATAAATAATTAATATATTTTTTTTTGTAAATAAATTTATACATTTAAAGCAAGTAATATATATGTAAAATATGTAAGTTATTGTTTTCGAAAATATCAAATTTTATAATTTATTAAATCTATAGAAAAGACACAAACTTCTTTTAAGCTATTCTGGGCAAGAAATAATCAAATAATATTTTAAAAACTGTCTTGAATATTAACATTTATTTTTATTGACATGGAAAAACTAAAACATGAATCAAAATAGAAAATGTTCTCTTGATGTAGAAATAAATTGAGTGGAACTTATAAACTATAAATTAATTTTTTTCATCAATTTTTTAGTTTATTTAAGTAATGTTTCTCTGCATTATTTAAAGCTTATACTCTACATTTGTTTATTCAAATTAATATATCATAACTTGTATTCCCTATTTAAAATGGCCAACTGATTTTCAAGTGGTCAGAGTTCTAATGTTTGTTTGGATCTTCAAAAGTTAAACTGCAGGGTTGTTGTTGTTGAAACCCAGACCGTCCGACCTACCAGAAAGGTGTAAGGTAACTGTTTGGACGGTTGGGAAGTGCCACCCAATTTAGACCGGAACCCAGTGGGGGAGGCATCCACAGGGACCGTACCCTCCTTCCCCTACCACCAACCTCTCGGAAGGACTTTCGGACCCACATGTTTAACGTGATCGTACTCCGCATGAACACGGCGGTAGTTTTGGCAGTGGCTGGAATCGAATCCGGGCCAACCGAGTGCAACTCCAGCGCGCTATGTTTGTAAAAGTTCAAAGCACATATCAAGCTTTACTTTTAACAAAGTGCATTTTACCCTGCTTAAACGAATATTGATGGTTCCAGCAAATATTATTCGATTAAGTGGGATATTCGATTATCTGGGGAAACAGATATATAGTTGCTTAAGTTCCTAATATATTGTATTGACTGCACACATAATAAACATGATATATTAATATATATATATATATATATATATATATATACATATATATATATATATATATATATATATATATTTTAATGACGAATCAAAACAAAATACTAAAATAAATGAATATTGTACCTTGAATTTTACTAATTCTGTATTAAATAATCTGAAGATAAATAATTTTTTTAAAATCTGTTTCCAATTACTTTCCAGTCAAACATGTAAATCCTAAAATTGCTTATAAATATGATAAACCGCTAGGACGTTATATTTTCAACTACAATCAAATTGCCAAATCTGTAGATATTAATCAAAACTATGAATTGGATAAAGAGTCATATTGCCACTGTCATTTAGAAAAATACAAAGACTTCGTAGATAAACACCATGGGCATGTTATAACGGGAAATCTAAATATTATTAATTATGATGCACTAAGATCACTGATGTTACTGGGTACTAAGTACCGTATACCTACTAAATTTAAACATAAATTAATATGTAAAGGGTTATTTCTTGACTTAAATAAATTTATCTATAAAATCAGTTATAAATATCAAATCCCTGTAGAAGCCTTTAAACCTTGGAGAGTCTTAATAGAGCAATACTTAAATCATTATATATATAATCAGAAAATTAATAATTCATATAAACTTAATTCAATTAAAAATGATATTAAAGAAATACAAAATGATTTTGTCATTACATATGTCGATAAGGCAAGTGGAAACTACTCAATTATATGTAAATATTATTATAAAAATACCCTTCAGTCACACTTACTTAATAATCAAATCTATAATTTACATAAAACTAACCTTAAAATCTTATACAATAGAATATCAGCCAAATATAAGCAAATCCATCTAAAAAATAGTTGTAATAACATTCCATATATTGTTTTAGTACCCAAGTTTCATAAATCCCCTGTTGCTTTTCGAACCATTACCAGTGGGCATAATTCTTATATTACTAGTGCTGGAAAATTATTATTAAAGATATTACATGAATTACATCCTTGTCAGATGAAATCTCAAATAATTGTCATATTGTAAAAAACAGTTTTGAAGTAGTTAAGAAATTGAAAACTCTTACTAATATTCGTAGTATTTATACCTTTGATTTCAAAGATTTGTTTAATAATATTAATATAGATGATCTGTATAGAATTATTTTAGGAATTTTTGAAAAATATAATATCAACCTAAAATATTCAAATTTTCTTTTTAAAAAATTACTTAACTTCACTCTTTATGAGAATTATATTCAACATGGTGGTACTATTTTTAAACAACAGGTTGGTATCCCACAAGGGGGGTGTGCCTCATCATTGTTAGCTAATCTGTATTTATTCTTCTATGAAAAAAACATTAATCCAAGCTTGCATAATATGCACATGTTTAGATATTTAGATGACATTTTATGTGTATCCCCAAATAATAATATCCCTATAGTATTAAACTTTTATCCAAAAAATTTACAATTAAATGCAAGTAATAATGACACAAATGTTGCAAACTTTTTAGATTTAAATTTAAATTTACAAAATTGTAATATGGTTATAAACTTGTATGATAAAAGGCAGGATTTTAAATTTAATA